>JAPWDM010000001.1:116951815-117479315 GCA_035578155.1 Brachynemurus nebulosus | reverse complement strand
ATTCCCATAATTCTTTTCAAATTGTGAAAATGAGCGCAAACAAAGGGACATTCACGAGCAATACGTGCAAAAATCAGTACAAATTAAATACATGTAAGTATTATTTCTTTTAAGTTTCTAAGTAATTTTATTTTACTTTAAGGAGTATTATCTGTTTGAAAATTTTTTGTTGAAATTTTAGATCAAGCCTTTTTAGGCTCTGGATACACTCGGTTTAACTGTGAGTTAGAATATTTACGATTTTTGTGCGGAAATGATAATGCACTGTGTATCAAAGTGGTCGAGAATTCAAACTCGGATGTAGCAAAAACCGCGAGGCGCAACACTAAATCGTCCGAAAATAACTCGAAACAAACTATCTCAATTCGGAAGGACAGTTATATGGTGCTGGGATAACTGGCTAATGGTAAAAGTCGATATCTTTAAAAATTCATATAGAAAAATGATTTTTAATTTTAAAAAGCGTTTTTCTCAAAATCGTGTTTCTAAAATTCGTACGCAGTAGAACTCAACAATTTTCATTTAAGGTCCGTTTTTTCGTCAAAAGTCCATTTTATTGTTTCAAAACAAAGTCAAATTTGAAAAAATCGATATTTTTTAATGTCCATGTGTGCTTTTGTGACAAAACACATGCTGACAGTGAGAAAAATTTTATTTTGTTCTACATACCGACGTTCGTCAGTTCTACTGCGGGCTAATTAGTACCTTCGAAAAAAGTAATCTTGGTTTGAAGTGCTGTACATAGCCATTTGGTTTTTAAAATTACAAAAAATAAAGCTTTTCTAAACTCTAATATATAATCAGTAAGTGGCCGAAAGGATTTTTTGGTTACTTTTATAGTTTTTTTCTGAAAGTATAAATAATGATTTTGAAGATTTCGAGTAAAAACGATTGTATAAACATGGATCTGTTTTTTGACTGGGTGCAAATGATCATAATTGACTAAACCAAAAAATAGCTAGTTTACTTACTATTTACTACTTTGTTGTTGTCTGTAAGTGTATTGCACTCACTATAAGACATATCTATGACTTAAAATTTTTCTGTTTGGTACTCCTCTTACCTTTTTTTTATTTTTGTAGGAATTTTTATAAAAAATAAACGCACATGGACTAGATGTACATCACCTTTTACTGTTTCGGTTTCGACTGCTAGTGCCCAATCATCTTTTGATCCAGGGCTATCCAGAGCCAGATTTACATAAGGGCACTTGGGGCACGTTCTCCGGGGCTTTCACACAATAGGGGTCTCCACAAATTCAAAAATAATGAATAAAATAGAATTATTTTTTACTTGTCAACCTCACTTTTTGGAAAAATATTAGAAATTTTCCAAGGGGGCCTCCACATGGGAAGTGTCCCGGGGTCTCCGCAGAGGTAAATCCGGCCCTGGGGCTATAAATGCACATTTAATTATCACCAATAGGTTTTGAACCTGATTTCGTTGTCAAAACAACAATTTTTGAATTTTTTATCTATCACATACAAAAACCGGTTCGAGCAAGAATTACGCGGAAACTTGAAACTGATTTTATTGAAACTTGGAAGTTGGTAGCTTATATCCAAAATCTAGTCTTGGTCTTGTTACATGGACAAATTGTTCTATTAAACTTCTAAAGTCAATGGCTTAGCTACCAAAATAAAAAAAAGTTACAGGCTACTGCTCCTAAAATTCAATTTTCAAAATAAATCTTTTCTGATAAGTTATTTTTTTTACTCTAGTTAATTTTTGGCCTGCGTGGTCCTTTTCTACTCAGCATACCTAATAATTATGTATTTTTATAATTTTGATATATACTTTTTAAAACTGCGATGTAATTTCAACAAATAAATAATTTTCGTTGTTTGTTTTTTTTTTTATTTTATATCCCTACTTATTTTTTCTTTTTGTTCAGACAATTATACGAAATGTAATAGTGTACTAAAATTTTTCTTTCATTTAATTATTATTCTAGTAGTAATTTTTTAAGTAAAAAATAAAAAAGTAAAAGAGAAAAAAGAATTATTATTTGTCTAAAAAATTTATTTTTATTGAACCAAATAAAAAGTTATTTAAAGCAAAAAAAGTTTTTATTTGAAACCTTAAAAATATTTTTGAATTTAGAATTTGCTCTTAAAAAAATTCACTTTTTTTCTAAATTTGAAGAAATAAATTTATTAATTCAAAGAAACTAATTTTAAAGAAATCTGATTCTGTCATCAAAGAAATTCACTTTTTTCAATCTGAAGATTAAACTTATTTAGTCCAAAGAAATAAAATTAAAGAAATTTCTTTCTACCACTAAAGAAATAGTTTCTTTGTGCGTATTGAAAGAAATTACTTCTTTAAATAAAAAAAATTTTCTTTGATTCAAAAATTTCTTTTTGAGCGTGTAAATAAATTGTTAAAACGATTTCAGATATTTTTGTTTTTCCTTATTAGGCTCCAATTACCCCCTCCTTCCCTATATATATATATATATATATATATATATATATATATATATATATATATATATATATATATATATATATATATATATATATATAGTGCCGTCTTCATCCAAGGAACACCCATAGTTGTAACGAGTGAAATGGCGACATTTTCACTTAAAAATTGTTAAAAACATCCATTAGTACTTATTTTTAGAAAATTGTTAAATTTTTTCCTAGAAAAATATTTAAAAATAGTAGAATTACAGCTGCATTCCAGTAGCGCCTTTTTTTGGGCATCAGTTGCGATGGACATGATAACTCAAGAATAGTTTATCAGAAATCAAAATTTTAGAAACATTTTGTTAATATATTATTGTCTAGTCACTGAACGAAGGATTTATTAAAATTTATTTATTTATTTTGTTTTTTAATGGCGACGATTTTAACAAAAAGTTTATTTTTTTAAGGTTTTAAATTTTCGATTTAGTTCTAAAAAATCTTTTGAAAAAAATCCGTTTGTCATCGACTAGCTATCATCATTATAAATAAGTAGTGTAAATTTGGTATTGATCGAATTGATCGAATAGTTTTTTAATAATCGTGTCAATCGCAAAGGTACTTTCAAAAAAAAAAAAAAAAATTCTGAGATGATCGTGTTTAAAACATTCAGGACCATATATTTCAAATAATACAATAAAGGCGCGGAAGTCAACGTACCGCTTATATTATATCGAACGGCAGCTGCTCAGGAGCAGCCGCAGATACTACTCGAGGTAGTGTGTTATAAGTAGTTAGGTGTAACTCCGGAAAACGAACTCAGATCGTTACGTTTGGTGAGAGACGAGAGTATTCTTGAGGTAATGTACTTAAAGAATATTTTTGCTAGATTTTTTCACATTAATAAGTATAGGACCCTTTGCTAGATTTTTTTCCATGAAAAGTTAGACTTTATAAAAGTAAAATCTGAAGATGTATCATGTAAGTTAAAGCATACTAAACTTATCGTGAAAAATAACTGCCATTCGCATTTGTCAAGTTTATACTAATGCTCTCGTAGTGCATGCATTGTCTCTTTGATGATAAGCTTCTCGTCTTCTTATCTTTATGATTTAGATATTTTTCAAAACTTGGTACCCCTGGTCGACTTAAGACAAAAAGAAATTTGATTCATACATTCTTTTACCCTTTCATAATGACATATTTCATATGGAACAATTAAATTTTACTATTCTATTGGTTTCCCAGATAACTTCAAATTACTTGCTTTTGGCTTGTTTTTAAATGGAATACAATTAAACAATTATGCATATCTACAAGTTAAATAAATTGATATTAATGTACCTACTGTTTTTCTATATCTTTGTAAATATGTAGCTACATTTCTATTGTCAGGATAGGCGATGTGAAAAAAGAGCGTAAAATACAATCTTTAACAACATAGCATTAAATAAGGATGAAAAATAATAATTTTCTCCTCGTTCTACATGGAGTGAAATATCAACATAATGGTAGTATGGTAGTAACAATATATACCAGTACATATAATATACACCATCACTGTGATTCCATCAAGTAATCTGAAAATGTATAAACCAATGTGGTAGCAACTAACTAACGATAAGGGATGATAAAGGGTGGCAATTGTAGGGACAGATGAATATCACACAGGAAACGGACATGACGCCATGCTGAGATGAAACAACGGAAGACTACTCAAGACAATAGAAACTTACTGAAATATTATAAAGAAAACGCACTTTTTTCCTTATATTTTATTTTCTTACAATTAGTTTGAATTTGTTCTCATCCACTTAAAACATTTATTTCAACATAGCTAGACAAGCATAATGGCGAGTTATAAAATGATACAAGAGCTGTGTGCTGGTGTGTGTATGTGTATATAAAAGAGTTCTCTTCTTTATGCCTTTCATTATTTTTATTACGTCTTCTAAATTGAGTCTTCGTAACTGATCCAGGATATACACTTAGGTACCTACGTATTTAAAATATTTAAAATTTAAATTACAACATACAGAAATCGACAAAAATAGTTTCCGTTTTTTTTGGTAGTCATAAAATTAGAGTTACCTAAACTATCCAAAATACATCATCTAAAATTTAAAAAAAAAAAAAAAAAATTATAAATTTTGGAAATTCCTCATTAAAAAAGTAAGATGTTGGCTATTACTCACAAAGATGAAATTAAGACACGAGGCGAATGTCGTAATAGGCAGAGCTGAATTTGTATAAGGGCACTTGGGGCACGTGCCTTGGGGCCTTCACAGAATCTCAAAATAGAGAAATAGAATAGAAATGGTAAAAGTGTTTTTCGATTTTTGTCTCGTCAACATTATATATTTCGGAAAAATTTGAAATTTTTCGGAAATTCTTCAGGGAGCCCTCCATAAAAGTATCCCGAACCACTTCTCACTTTCCATTATAAAATTTAAAATTATTTCATGCTAATTTTTTTTATTTGTTATACCAACCAAAAAAAGACATGATAGCTCATCTTAACTACAAAATAAAAGTTAAAATCGAAAAATGAGTAATTCGATCACAATAATTGAATATTAATTTATTATCTTAATTACCTACCCATTTCAAATCATCCTGCATTAAAATGAGTTTAAATTCACTCTAGATAACCTTACACCTACTTGATTCCTCACAATACGACCCTTTTTGTGTACTATTCAAAAATCCTAATACTTATGATCCGAATATATATTCACAGACCAAAATAAAAGTCTTCACATGCAAATATGTACTTTGTGAACTTATCCAAATTCAGATTTTTCTATAGAGTTACTACATCATGCACATTCAACAAAATATAATGCACTCGTAAATACAATAAAACTGCTATTAACGTAGATTTCTCATACAAAAGCACTAAGACCCTAACCAGAAAATAATAATTATGATTTACCGTATCTAATTTGCAAAAAATTATATAAATTTTCCCTAATATAAACAAAAAGCAATCAAAATTTTAAGCTTCGAATTTCACAAGTATTTAAAGCTGCTATTTACTTATACTTACACTATAAGTAATATAGAATTAACACATCACTAAATCAAGAAATCGAAAGATTAAATAAAAATATAACAGATGATAATTCAGAACCAGTAAGTATATTGAGTCAATAAAGAAGGGTGCAAATCATTCATATGGAAGTAATGACTGAGCATCTGTATTCACTGAATTGCACTAATCTAACTTAACCTATAAAAAGTTGTTATATAACCATAAATCAAATCAACTAGTTTTTTCTTTTTTTATTCAAACTTTCTTATGTATTTTTTTTAAATACAAAAACAAAAAAGTGATCACAAGTTTTCAAAATTAATTTAAAAATTATTACTTTTTACGCATCTAATAAATTTGGATATAGGTAGATGTAATCCATTCAAATCAATCATTCAGATAATATTGATAGCACATTTATAAAGCATTCCTTATCGACGCTTCTCTCTTTTTGTTTCATTAAAAATAATCAGTTTGACTTTTAATTTTTAAGGTACACAGTGGCACGTTAAAGTCACTAAAGTTTTTACCTTTTTAATTTTCATTTTATGGTAGTAAAATTATAAGTTTAAAGTAGTGGAGTTAGACATACAATACATAAGGAATTGTTTCCAGTCTCAAAAGGTATGTCTCAGTATTTGTACGTCCAAAAAAAGCGAAAAAAATTATTGAGGCTATTCATTATGATACAGCCTAGGATAATTTTATTATTGATTTTATTCAAATATTAAATTCATAAGAAAAATAACCGTGAAAATTATTTTTTTCATAAAAAGTTACGTCAAAATATATTTTCTTTAGACCGTTACAGGAACTCCAAAAACTGCAACTCAGCAAGGGAAGGGAGCATTTTGTTACAATTTCATTGTAGCAACATCAGAACTAGTATTGCCTCTTGCAATAACGCAATAAGAGAAATTTTTGACTACAACATCCCAATTTAAAAATTCCTAAACTTAAAACTTCAGTTGTTTATAGTTATGTATTTTGACATAACGGATTATTTTTTATACAAAAATGTAAATCTTGATAGAAAATTTAAAAACTTCTACGTATTTCATATATTATCTTACGTTAACACTAATATATATATATATATATATATATATATATATATATATATATATATATATGACATTGATGATGTGATGAATCAATTTAAAGGAACATGTGTGCTGTTCATTTGTTATTTAATTATTTTCAATTGACTTATTTCATTGTTGACACCACTTGTTCAGTATAAATAAATAAAATAATAAAAATGTATCCAAGTAGTAAGTAGTATTTATATAGTATTTTGAACATAAGGTTGCATTACATTTTATAATGTAGCATTACACTTACAGTTCAGTAATCTTCAATTGTGCTTTCGGAAAATTTGCATTCATACAGATTTATAAAATTAAAAACATGATGAGTTCATTATACGTATATTTATTAAACAGAAAGTCTCAAAAATATAATCAGCATTAAGTAAATAATAATTGTCCAACAAAATTTATATCTGTTTCAACTTTAAATTTTTTTCAGCTTACAGCTTCTTGCAACTCATGTAACTTTTTAATAAACTTCAAACTTTTCAATAATTCCTCTTTTCATAATCCTTGTGTTTTTTTAATGTTTTATCAAATCTGTGAAATGACATTCAAGCAAGTTCCTTTCCTATTGGGAAATTTTTTTCTATTGGTTATTGAAAAATACTTTAGTTTGGTCAGTTTCTGGATCAATGGAAATTAAACACATCTTACCTCTCGGGTACTGTTTGGCAGGAAACGAGAAAAATCAAAACTGAAAAATTTTGACAAACTGAGAATTATTAATTGTTTTATCGTGAAATTTCAATATTTTATAAGACTGGTAAACAGATTCTGATGGCTAAGTACTAAATAGGTATACTATTTTACAAAAATAAAACCTACAATAAAATTATATATTTTTCAGCTTCGGGATTAAAACACATACTTTACTCCGTCATAATAAAGAGAGAACAAGAAATTAAAAATAATTTTTTCCCATATTTAAACCAGTCAGCAATCAGAATTTATAGAATGGCATAAATAAAAAAGAGAAATTTAACGTAAATAGCGTTGCTAGGTAATGAACTATTTATTCAAAATAATGAACGAATTTGAAAACTGCCGTCTACCGCCGATTTAAAAACGTATAGTCTGTTCAAATTAAAGATAAACCTGAATAAACAAAAATTTTAAATGCTTTCAATGGGAATCATTGACAATTACTATGGTTACAGGCTCAAGTTTAATTAGAACGGACTGTAGTTCCTAACAAACGTATTTAAAATGTAATTTCAGTTTTCAGTTTTGCAATTTAATAGGGAAATAATTAACCTTATTATTAATCTATTGTTTCTGGGCTGCATAGTAACCCTTCTTCTACTTCCTGTTCTTCCATTTGTATCAGGCGCTTTATTTGATGCAACAGCTTCTTTTACGTCAAATATGCGATAAAGTAGAAACATTAATTGTATCATAACTTACCTATTTTTTTGTATTTCGATAAAACCACTTTAATAACGTATCCTACACATAATTAACGTCCAATCAACGTAATCGAGATATGTACCTATAATTTTTTGTTGACAGCTGATTTTCACAAGAACCTCGCTTTATGTAACTCTAAAGGCAAAAAAATAATTCAGTAAATTATTCGTTTATACAATCATCTTTTTCACCTGCATCATATTGGAACAAACATAGGATTTTAACAATAAATAAATAAATAAATAAATAAAATTTAAAAAAAAAATTATTTAAGATCTTATTAAGTATTGGAATATTGAAGTTTTGATAAATAAAAATAATTGTAGCGCTTTATATTTTGTTTGCAATGAATAGTAAAATAATAGGTAAGTATATAAATTATATATAAAAAAAAATTAATGTTATCTATTAACACGTTGAAGGTCATAACCTATGATAACGAAATGCCCAAGTGGTAAACTTTTTCAACGACTGATTCACTTTATATGGAATTGTTGACGCGATACAGCGTTGTGTTGTAATTACTGAGGTTTCACTTAACGCTGTACGGCGTCCAAGACTACTAATGTGTTGAATAACTATAAGTATCTACTCTATTTTTTTTATATAGAATGTTTCAGAATTATGTACCGTAATTGCTGGAGCTAATAGTATGTTAAAAAATAATGGTACCTTTTCATCTACACCTTTTTTCCAAAACTCAATAATAAGGGAGATAAAGCAGAGGGGTAAAATGTAGAGGGGTGGAACGAAATTGACATCTTTTTTTTTAAAATCTTTTAGACGCTTTTGATTACTGGATTCATATTCTAGAGGCGCGTATGGACATTAAGATAATTAAATTTATGGTATCAATTATTCGACCACTTATGATTAGGGGATAATTTGGAAATAGATACTTCTTTTTTAAACTACTCGAAAACGGTAATATTTATCAAAATATAACAAGTATACCTTTTTTGCGTGAAATTGTCTGAGGAATTCTGTTATCAGGGATATCGTTTAAATAATTGCAAATTAAAAAGAAAAGACGTGATAACTCACACCTACCACCCAAAACCACCCCTTAGTCATGAGTGGTGGAATAAGTGTTGACATAAATTTAATCCTTCTAACGCAAAATAAGTACCCCTAAAATATCAATTCGTTATTCAAAAGCGTTTGGAAAATATTTAAGAAATAATAGTTTTCGTTTCACCCTTTTACAGAGTTGTATCTCCCTTATTATTGAGTTTTGAAAAAAAGTGTACATGAAAAGGTACCATTATTTTTGAACGTACTACCAGCTCTACCAATTACGGTACATAATTCTGGACCACTTTGTATATATTAAAAAATATTCAAAAATGCAGTAATTCTAGAAGACTACCTACCAATCTACTAATGAAAATAAAAGCTAAATCAAAATATAAAATTGATAGCAGTATTAAATACATTTTTATTATTTTATATAAACGTATGCATGTGTGTGGTAACTGTGATATGTACTATCCATGTACATACAAAAACAATGTGGACTCTCGTACATATTCGCATTACGTTTGTGTTTGTGGTAAAATTATTTTGCGCTCAGAAGTTAAGTGCTTGTAAGCTATGATGTTGCGGTTAGAACCTACACTCATCATCATTATTTGATTGTTTAAGTCCAGCCAAAATTGTATCACTCACTGAACTCTAATATTGACATTTTTAGATGCAAGTGATGATTACGTCCGCTTGATAGTTACAATTGTAATATTTTACCACTTATTATGTATTATTATTAGTTTATACCTTTAGACTTCTTATTGACAATACGGTTTTTTAACCCAAAACTTACTAGATGTAAAGACGATTACGGTGTTTACTATCACTGTTGTGATGACGATAATTATGTTTAATATTGAATTCAAACGAAAATAATTTGAAAACGTCAGGGAGATTTGTGATAAATTCAGTTATCGAGCTGTATACACCTAGTAGCAGTTTTCTTGTATTAGAATCCATTGTGAATCGGATATAGAACTAATTATTTCATTGGACCAACGTGTCGTTCCCGGCAAACCGGACCAACCCCTTAAATAGAATGGAATTTATTTATTCTACATAATTCAGTTTCTTTGAAATCTCAGAAATATTATAATGGCCCTAGCATGTATGCTGAAAAGAACAAATGATTTATTGAAATAAATTAATAAAAAACTTAATTTTTATTTATACCAGAAAGCCTACATATTACCACCACCCATCTATACATAATTATCCTTTTGACTGATTACTGTTCATATAAAAACTATTTGAAGAATATGATTTTTAAAATGGCAAAGTTCAGTGTTTGAAACTCATCAAATACATACGTGTACATAAATTTAAATGTAGTATGTGTACCAACAAAAGTCTATATGAGTGTAGTAACCTCGCTAGTTATGTATATTACATATAACAGCCAACGATGCTACATTAAAAGGTTGATATTGAATTGGTCCACAGAGCTTTCTCCATGGCCATATTAGCAAAGCACAAAGCTCTACTATACGCCGGCGGTAATCCAATTTGCAATGAGCTTTATTAGTTTCTGCCTTGCCAAAGCGGCACCACACTCGCTCGCTTGCAATATGTACTTGCTCTATGTACTCTATACCATTACACAAACAACAGTGAAGTGAGGTACGAGTACGTTTGATATCTGCTCTACCTCTAGAAACTCACCGCCGCCCACATCCTTCTCGCCGACTCGTTCATACTTCCGACTCCGTTCACACCACAACCTATTTGATAGTAATTCCAGGAACATTCACTTCATGCTATTTATACATAAAATTTGTGCAAAAGATATCTTACCAATGTGAAATTTGTTACAAATATTAACGAAATAACTTACAGTGAAACTACAGACAAACAGACACACAGACAAACAAAAGAATGCATACATTATCTATAATAAAATAGAGCAAGAGTATAGCTATTTATGTATGTATAGATATAGATGATAAAGTATCACATAAATATGTGTAAATTCTCTATACAGCAACTTAGATATTTATTTATAATTATACCATCAGCCGGAATAAACGATGACAAAGTATGTTTATACATACTTTGTCATCGGTGCTTTTAATGTTTTTAGTTTTATTCCAAAATCTACTATATTAATATTCTTTTCCAAAATCGGACCAATCTTACGTATATTCTTATATCTTGTTGGACTAAATCTTTTCAACTTATCGTTTTATATTTAAGGCCAGTACATTTTTGACTCATTGTAAGCAATATCAAAATTGAAATAGAATCGTATGCCTTACTCTTTTTTACGTATATACGAATTTTATTATCTAAAAAGAGTAAGATATATGATTCTATTTCAATCTTTTTTATTGCTACTTACCAGTCAAAAGTGTATATTACGCTATAAGAGATCTTTGATAAAATATCACATTTCAGTCTTTGTTAGAGTGTCAATATTATTATTACACGATATTTCTAAAAGATTTTCAAATTATTCTAAAAATCTAATAAAGGAAACTGGTCTAGAATGGTCATTATATGTATTTTTGTTGTTTGCGTAATTACTATATTTAGTATTTACTATCTGTTTATTACTAAAATAGAAAACAACAACAATACCAACGTATTTGAGTAAGACAATGAGTTGCGATAGGCGTTTTGAAAGATATTTACCAAAATTTACTTAGATTACAGAAAAGTAAAGATTCTAAGAGCTACAGAAATTGTTTAAGAATAAATAAAAATAGTTTTGGAGCTTTAAAGATGTCGTCATATACATATTACGTATAATAGACATTTCGGATCCTAGCTCTCTGCAACGAACAAAGAGAACTTATAAGAAAGTAGAGCGTTAAATAATGATAGGTATATTTACAATGTTAAAATAGTGAACAATACAATATCTGCCCAATAAGTATATATCGCACCATGAGATTGAGACTGCACTACCTGCAAAAATTTTAGATTTTGAGTTATTGGTACGTTCGGATTCAGTTTTTTTGAGAACTACAATCTGATATTAAATTTATTTATTTATTGTGAAAAATAAAAAAGATATGTAAGATAAGGCCTTTTTAAAATATGTATTATGAGTTAATATTTGATGCATAAATAGCACTATCTGCATTTAATTCTACAATGTGTCAAGAATATTGGTAAGTATTAGAAAATGATAAAGCACTATCTGCAAATAATGCTTTTTATATTGAATTAGTTCGTGGGAATGATTCAAAATAATACTATGTTATGGTTTCATAAATACCAAACAACAAGAGAAATAAGAGACCCAATACCGGAACGATTTGATATTTATTGTATTATATTTTATTTCGTACGCAACGAAATTCAGTCATTCTTTTTTCATTTTAAACCTCAATCTTTCATTCATAAGATAAATCATTAATAAAATTTCAAAATATTCTGGATATATAAAAAAAAAAATATATAAAATATAGAAATGCGCTTAGATCCATGGCTTATCCAAATCTCTTAGGGGTTTTGCTAAGAAATCAGACAATGGTCTTAAGCTTGTACAAACCGAATAAAGGGACTTTTCGATAAAATTTTTTTTTAAATGTTTATAGAAACATTTAGAATTCGATAAATTTTATTGATAATACCAGAAAAATTATATTATTATCCTAATTATCCTGTTCCTCTATTGGTACACCTAAAATAAGCCAGTGCCCAGTATCGGAACTGATCGTAACAGTCAGCCATATTGATTTTCTTTATTGACATTCAAGGTCTACTTGAGTGAGCAAATCAAGTGCAATAATAAAACCGTTTTCTAAATTAATATTTAATGCAGTAAGTACTTTTGTTTTAGAAAATGCATAAAAAATGTATAAACTTTAATTTGAATAATTTAAATAAATTACAGAGATAGAATTTTTTTTCTTAAACAATTTGGTCAATTGTAACCTCTAATCATTTGTTTTCTTTCTTTCTTTTTTTTTTTTGTTTACTTAAAATTAGTACTTTTTATTGAATATACAATAATTTGAAAATAAAAGTATCAAGTGCATTTCATTTTTTTTTTTATTAATACAAATTATTTCAGAGTGTAATCAAATTACCGAGTTGTTCGATTATTTTCTTTTATTATTTTAGTGTGTAATCAAATTGCCGAATTGTTTTATTTTAGTATCTTACAAAATTGTGAAATTTTATTTTTCAGTTTAGTGTGTAACCAAATGAATATGGACCATTCTGTTATTATTTCCTACTTGTGGTGTTGTAGAATCGCTAATTTTTTTTATTATTTATGTTGCCTTCAGTACTGTCTGACTATAAATATAAAATTTAGCTTTATTTAAATTGTTTACTATGTAATTGTTGCGAGCCCAGTTATTTATTATCATTATTCTATTTTGATTTACTATTTTCATTAGTTAGTTATTTATTTAATTCATTAAGTTTACGGTAAATATACTCATTTTACCTCTACAACGAAACTCATTTCATTTACTGTTTCGATATTGGGTCAACCATATTTCGGTACTGGGACAAGGCTTTTCAAGTGTTCCGATACTGGGACATTTACACTTTTTGGAAAAACATTTTTAATTTATATTAAATTTTAAAAAAAAACAGTTGATTTGCATACGGTTGCATTGCTGAATGTCTATTCCATGTGATAAGACTAAATATGTTAATTTATATACTACTTAAGTCAACTCAAGTATTTTTAAAATGTCAAAAAACCAGTTACATGCCCTTCGTCGTTCCGGTATTAGTAAATTTACCTTATATGTACTACATAATAAATTGCAAGTTTGTCTATTTTGATTTTAATAGTGAAAAACAGTTTATTTGTGCTCACTTTACATATTTAACGAATTTCTATGTTTAAAAATATGATTAAGAATGAAATTGTTCTGGGTATCATCAATTTTATAACAATCTAAAACCAGAAAATAAATAAGAAGAATTTGTTTCTAAGAAATTAAATCTATGTTGTTTCTAAAAACATCGTTAATTTTGCCTTGTAAAAATGTTTTTTTTTGTCTTTAGAGATACTTGATTTTTATAATTTTAAGAATGAATAAGGCGACCAACTTTATCACTAGCCAATGCGGGACAATATAACAAAATTTTAATGAATCTTGAAACTTATTTTTTATTTATTTATGTAATATTTTAAAAATTCTGAAAAATCTATTTTCAAAAAAAGTATTGATATTTATCTGAGTTATATTGTAGACGAAATGGTCGGAAAACGACATTTCATATTACAGGATCAATGTTATTAAAACTGATGATGGAAATGATTGCAGGTTACAAGAATTCTATTCAAAATTAAAGAATGACTTTCCAATATTTCTCTAATGCGTAAGAAAGTGTCAATTGTATCTGAATTAGAGATAGACGAAGTGGTCTCAAAACGACATTTCATATTACACAACCAAATATTCCAACTAATGGGGGAAATGATTCCGGGTTACAATAATACTATTTAAAATAAGAGAAAGGCTTTTAAATATTTCTCTAATGCTTAAGAAAGTGTCGATACGTATCTGAATTAGATGGTAGGTGAAGTGGTCGGAAAAACACATTTCATATTGTGTAAATGTGTAATTTAAAAAAAAAACTGATAACTGTCATATGTGATTATAAATGTGACTGGTCCGCACACAATTATCCGAGATTTTACCAAGCCGTGACTGAAGAAAGGTTAAGAAACACTGTTCTACAATATATTCAAATTTCATCAAAATCGATGAACCGGTCTTGGGACCTTTACTTATTAATCAAATTTTTTGTGGGAAAAAACATTCAAACATTTTGTGCATTCAAACTGAATGCGGGACTTTCGGGACGAATTAGACTCATTCCGGGACTATTTTAACAAAAATTACAATGTGAGACAGCAGCTACTTTTCCGGGACTGTCTCGCAGAATCGGAGACGGTTGGTCACCTTAAGAATAGATTATTTTTTTTTTTATTTTTTGTTAAATACAATCATCCTGAAACGCTATTTACCTGAGTTTTTTTTAAATTTTATTCCAGATCAAGCTGAAAAAAATATTAATTATAAAAAGAAATCACACCAGTAGGTATCACAAATGTATTAACTGGCAGATAGTTCCTCTGCACATTAGTTTTTTCAGTTTGATGAAATAATTTTTTAAAATAATAAAGCATCAACTGGTAGATAATTCCTCTACACATTACTTTTTTCATTTTGATGAAATAAATTTTTAAAAAAGCATTAAGTGTGAAAAGACATAACAATGTTTTTTAGTATAAAATTTGACTAAACAATATTGTGTAGCTTACTTTGATTTCACGATATTCCAAATTTGAAAGAAATTCATTAAGAAATGTAATTTTGGTAGATGTTTTAAGTTTTTAAAATCTTTAAGTGTTGATATCTCGAAAAAGTAATAATTTTGCAGATAGTGCAGTCTTAATCTCATGGTGCGATATGTATTATTATTTAACGCACTACTTTCTCATATGTTTGATGTTCTTGGTCCGTTGCATTACCTATCAATACGAAATACTAGAATAATTCACACTGCATATCAAGACAGAGTGTGCTCATTTCAGAAATTCTATAGTGTCGAAGTATTCGTATTCAAAAATTTAGTAACGATCCAAATAAATTTGTTCTGCGCCACATTTATTTATTTAGTACATGTATAATAAATCGTTTGTAGAATATACTCTCACTACTTGAATATTTGATAAAAAATTTTAATAAAAGGAATGTTTTCTAACAGACAGGAGGTTATTTACTTTATCAAATATTTTATAAAAAATTTTGATAAATTATATTTGTCAAACATCTTTTATAATGTAATACTGATCTAAGCCTGTTTGCGGCATAGCATGTGTTTGCTATTTTAAATTACTGTCAAGCATTATTTTAGGGTGTATGCTTATTTTAAAATTGTCTTTGCTTAAAAACCCAGTTCATATTCTTACTTGCAGTTCAGCTACTAGTAGATAACTCAACAGTCAAGAAGCTTCTCTTGGAAAGTTGACAAATTAAAATTATTTTAAATTAAAATCTATTAGCGTTATAACAAAAAAAAGAATTACCAGCACCACCACCATCGAATCTTTCCTTTACAAAAAAAGATTTTTTTCTTTTTCCAGTCGTTCAATCTAGTTGCAAAAGAAAATTTTCACAACACTGGACCTTCTACATTTCAAGAACTTCTGTTTAAATAATCTTATCTTTTTTTTATTTTCAAATATTTGTTTAAATATATAAACAAACAAATGTCAATATAATTTTTTTATGTTATCCAAAAATAGTGTAAATTTAAAAATAAATAAAAGAAGTCTAGTGAACTATATAGATATGTTAAAAAGTAAAAGAAATTTAAAAAGAAAAATAATAATAATTTAACAAGTTTTCCATCTATGTGTTCTACGTTACTGGGAATTACCATTCAGTTTGTTGAATATATCATCTCATCGTGTTGCGAGGGTACGGAGCTTTCGAATTGAACTGTGCAGCAATGCGGTTGAGCTTATGTTCAGTCCTCTTTCATCCGCCAGACTGCTCTGTGTAATGTACCTACCTATGACGTTTGAATACTAGTATTTTAACAACAATTACTATAAAGATACCATACTGAACTACTACTATAATATTACAAATACTACTTACATATAATATGTAATATGTATATATGTATGTATAAGAAGTATATAATATAACGTGATATTATGTATTATAATATAGCGGTGGTTGGTTATACATTATGCATGTCGTTATCACTCATCTCACTTTAACTTTCAACCTATTAACTATGACAAATTGTCCTTGTTCTATAAATTGTGGTCTATTTGAAAACCACATTGTGGTTATAATTTCTTTGATGTTAAAACTGTTAATAAGCTCCGCTTGTGAATATGAATAAAAAAGAGCAAATAACTATAAACAGTATAAGTATAAACATATAGTAATGAACGCATCTTTCTATTATAAGCAGATTTTGTTAATTGTAGAGAAGCTTTCCATTTTCCACTGAACACTTTTTGTCTTTCGATCCAAAACGATTTAAATTCATCTTTAACTATTTTTCTAGTTATTAGAGACTCTCAGGATAAGTTCACTTCAAAATAAATATAAAAAACTTTTCACTCTTTCTTATCAATCTTACAGAAATCGGAAATGTTTCCAAATAAATAGGTGGACCGTTAAGCTCGTAATCTCTGGTGGTCTGAACTAACGCTGTACGATAATTCTAATTTAACAATAAAAATCATGTTTAATTTTACTGAGAAAACTGAACTAAAACTTTGTACATACATTCTATTTCCGACCAGAAATTGGTCCATAAAATAATTTTCACTATAGTTACAAAATATCAAATAATTGATTTAAAAAAATTAGTATTTAGTATAGCGAATTTGCCAAGTAGAAATGTAATGTAATGTAATGTAAATTTCCAACATCTTGAAAAATTTAACTAACTTGAATCAAGTTAAAAGATATTGATGGCAAGGCAAAATAAATTTTATGTTTCATCATCTCTATACTATAAGTACTAAAATCTTTAATTTAACAATCTTATATTTTATTGAAGAGGAACCAAAAATCGTTCCAGGAGCAATTTTGGAGGCTAAATAAAGGTTTGAATCTTGCAACCTAATTCAAGGCTTTTTTATACAATCTGCTAAGCTAAATAACAAAATAACACTATTTTGCATATAAAAATTAACCATTGGTCTAAAATATCATTTTACAGACAAACAATTGAATTTGAATAGAATGCTTATAAAAGTTTTTAACTCCGTCAAAGCTTTCTGATTTTCAAAAGTACAGCCCTTTGCTTTTTTTAAAATTTAAAATTTGTTTTTTTAACCTCGAATGGGTCTTTTTCATTGGACAAGCCCTGAGTTGCAACCCATAGATATACCATGTTTAAATCTTTCTCCATTTTTAAAGGTTTTTACTAGGAAATACGATAGCCTTTTCATAGTCCGCCTTCTCATCATCATCACACACTATTTTAAAATATCAAAAATCAGTATATAATAACCATTAATAAAAATTTAAAAAATTAGGTTCGGTAGATTTTTGATTAATTAAAAAATTAAAAATTAAAATAGTTTTTATTGACACCTTTTTTACAGTAATTTTTATTGACCTTGACGCGTCAGCTCTATGAAAATTTGATGGGAAAGAAAATATTATAGATTGATTTTTAAAAAAATTTAAAAATATTTAAATAAAAGAAGTTGGTGATCATAGCCTAGAATCTAAAGAATATATTTTATAGAGTTACGGAAGTAACTCTTTAGTTAGAGTTGCTACTATTTTAACTCAATTCTAAGCCTAGTGTCAGCATATAACTAACTTAATAAAGTATGGAACCGTTGTAATTATAGCTATTATTAAAAGTAAAATAAAAAATGACGGTATTGTTGAAAAATTAATTATTATAATAAATTAGTATAACATATTTTTAAAATCCTGATAACAAATATCGAAATGGTAGTTATTTAATAATTGGGATTATCAATTTTTAAGAGTTTTATTGACATAACACTTAGACGCGCACGTCATTATTAACGACCGATAACCAAATGTCAATTTATGTAGAAAAAAATATTATTATATTATTATTATTACTACACAACTAGTTAGCCAAATATGTTTCGTTTATCAAATATCTGAAATCTAACCTCAAATATCACATAATACAGATATCATTTTTCACTAATATTAAAAAATTGAAATTTTTCTAACAATATGAATATAATTTTTTTTCATTGAATAGGTGTGGTTTCACTGTAAATTTTATGAAATCAAAAATATTTTCAAAATAATTTTTTTTATTCGCTTATTCAATTCTATAATATTATTAATTTACTTATAGCAAATTGTGATCATGGTGGAAACACTGAAAAACTTTTTGTCACCACTGGCGGCCTGCACACAATCAGTAGTAATACTGTCAGTATTCTAAAATACTGGCATTAGTATTGATCGTATATTGGTAGTACTGAAATAATGACATATAAACTGATATTTCCAAGATAATGATTCATTATTTTTGTCAGTAAATACTGTCCAGTGTCCAGGTAGTCACTAGTCATAGAGTCACTTCTATTATTATCACATTATTATCAAAGAAAGTTTTATGTCGAGAGAATATAGACATTAATAATTTTAGGCGGTATTCCCATGTGACGTATTAAAAATTTGAATTTTTTCAACTTATATTTTAAAAGTAACATACATTAAAAATTGTTGACCGAAATTCAAATAACTTGCGAAGTTATAGCATAGAGAAGAGCGTATCGTGAATAGCATATAGTGTTAGCGCTCTAAGAAAATTATCCCTACGAAGAAGCGGAAGGATTATTCTATGAATCAAACTGATATCGGTAAGTATTAGGGAACGGAGTACATTGATCCCTAACAGTGTTGGAGTGCATAATTTCTTTGAGGGGGGCCAAAAAATTTACTGTTTTGTGGAAAATATGTACATCTGTTCTGACCTAGATATACATACACTCATTTATTAATATAAATGTTTAATCCTAATTCGGACGATAGAGACAAATCTATACAACAAGAATGTGGTTGATTTTTTCATTTTAGGTCATTACAAATGGAGATCTACTGTCCACCACCCACTAATGTTTTTTTCTTTTTTTAAGGAGTCCACTTTGATCCTAAAAACATAAACAAAACATTGTAAAATCGAGTAAGAAAAAAAATATTTCATACAGTCCAAGATATAAATAGAAACATATGAAAAACTGAAAAGATTGTATCTTATTTTGATACAGAAAAAAAAATCCTGAAATAGGCTTAAAATTCTACCCGTCACATAGGAATACCGCCTTAAACCGTAAGGAATAGGTAGAATGTAACATTTTATAAGTTCCCACTTAAATATTTGAATTTAATTTTATTTATTAATGTACCTATGGCAGTTATATAAAGTAAACAACATCTTTAAGATATTTTTCTTTGTGTTTTATTTTTAACTACAAAATCCAATATAATTTTTTTTTTTTTTAACTATTATTAATGTGTTTTTTCATTTTCGGTGTTAAACGTTCGAAAGTCTATACATAATTTCAAAGCCATAGATTTCGAACAATAAAATAGAGCGGCAGCTGTGCAGGAGCAGCCGCGGGCGCTATTTTGAGGTGGCGCGCTATAAATAGCTATAAATTCGGATTTAATGCTCCGATCGTTATGAAATTTGGTGAGAACATTCTTGAGATAATGGACTCAAATAATGTGCATCATCACAAATGTATATAGCTCCTTAAACTCAATCCACGAATATTACTTCTTGTTTCGATAACTTAATATCTTTGCATAATTCAAGACATTTTCTCTATTCTATTCAATGTTTAATGACGAACTATAAATTCGTCGAATTCCAAAATAAAATTATTGTTAACATTCTTAATTGGAAAATAAATAAATTTTTCACGTTTAATAATTTATATTTCCTGGTTTATAGAAAAAATATTTTGTCATAACGAATAATTAAATAAAAAAAGGTATATGCATTACATCAACTAAAATTACTACAAATAGTCGCACTTTTATTGTTTTTAATTTAACTCTTAACACGTACATCGATATGCCATCTACATAATTACTTATATGTAGTAAAAATGTTTGTAGACGCTCTGTCCTGTTGTAGATGATAGTTTCTACGTAGATACAACACATTTTGTTGTTTGGTATAAGATAAGCCAATAAGTACATAGTGAGTGGTTGTAATCTACAAGCACTTAAGTTAATCCCTTTTGCAGTAGCACCCTTAACAACCCCCTGATGCGTTCACATATATCTACCCTACAACTATAACGAGAAAAAAGTTCGGTCTTGTCCCCCTCCGATAATAATATAAATACTTGCTAGCTTATACGAGCTTACTACTAGTACTGTTTGTTACCTTTTCTATAATAATTCATTTATTTATTATTGCTATAAATTGTTAAGCGTGTCGTATTTAACTGTATAAAAATTACCAAACTTGTTTTATTAACTTGAATATTTTCTAGACACAGTTTTGTGATTCAATAAATTTTTTATAGTGGGATTTGATTGAAATATAGAAAATATGTATAAAAAAATGTACAAAACATATGTATAGTATGTAAATAAAAAAGTATTGCTTTATTTTTCAAACAGAAAATTGTTCTGGCCGGCACTCTCGCCATTATATTTTTGTTATAAATTTATTTATAAAAAATAACAGGGCTTTAAAAACCTCATGGCTCACGTTTACATAGAGTTTCGTTTATCCTGATTTTATCATTTATTCCCAATGAATGCGACCACCCAATTTTTATAATACTTACGTTTAAAACTTTTGCACAACAAGTTTTAGGAATTTCTATTTAAATTCCCATATAATTTTGAAAATAAAAATGTCTAATCCTCAAAAATCCAACCTTAATCTTACATTCATTATACTTTTTACCTAAATTTAATTCACTGAAAATTATAATAAATTATTTCTAATTGATTCCATTAAGATTTTTGACTTGAAAAGTGATACTTATTATTATATTACCTTACTAAAAATGCTTATTCATTCTAGTAAATTTGTTTTTAAAATAAAAGAAAAATAGTACCGATTCTTGATCTTGTTGTTAGTTTTCGTACAGATGTAAATTGTCAATGTAAAATTGTTTATTAAAATTGCATATGAATACCTATATAATTCAACCGATACAGCTGATTAATTTTACATTAATTACAGTGAATGTTCGCTCACCTAGGAGTTTACTCATGTCAGTTATATGGCTACCTAATAATGAGTTATGAATGACGACGTTTAAGTGTATCTAGTGCTTCCCACGTATTCTCTTTAGAAATTAGCTATAAATGTGCAACTACTTCTACTATCTGTCAAAGTTATCATAACAATGAAAACTTTTGCAAAAATGAATATGTATATGTTTATAAGAAGCTTCATTGATAAATCACAACAAACCAAAAAGTGGGGAAGTCTCACATACAATTTCTTATTGTATATACGTATTTTCAGTTTTCACATTGGAATGTAAGAAAAAAAAAAAGAGTCTTGACAAAAAATTGATTAGTTGTTCTCTAAATAAAAAACAGTTAAGAGTTTGAAATTCATATAGGTATATAAACACCTATGTGTAATGTCATTAAATAGATTACCCAAAAAAAAAGAATTCAAAACGTTATTATTGTCACCGTTTGAAAACATATTTTTGAAAGCGAACTGAGTACCTCTCGAAAAATCGCAACATAAATTGCCACCCGCTGCGGCCAAACAATGTTATTCATACCTTTTATGAACGCAAATTTAATGAACTTTAAAATGTACATCCATATAACTATGTAAGCTAAGTTCGTTTTAATAGACATTTCATCCGGTCCTTTTAATTCTATACAATTATATCATTGTACTTTTTTTGTTGTTATCCCGTTTCATTTTTGATCCTCATCGTCATCAACAATAGTACCTACAGCTGCTATTCCCACTTTTGGCTAATATAGAGATAACTTTATAGGGACAATATGTTTAATAAATAAAGATGACAATAATATTGTAATATTGTTTATTTCAATATCAAACTTAAACTTTCATTCATTCACATGTCAAATGTTTTTGTTGTTATTGTTGGATTTTATTTTTGTTTGAGGGTCTAAATAAAAATTTATAGCACTTTGTTAAATTGATGTATGGTCAGGACTTCAGGACATACCAACGGCTTACCAAATACAATATCTACAAACTATATAATTTTTACTATTAAATCACATTTATACATCCATCTAATTAAAATTATGCTTGGCTGTAGTCGTGCAGGTACATGGTACATCTATAGGTTTCAAATCTAACTAACATCGATAATAGACATTTAATAAAAACCAATCGTGTCACATAATTTTTAAATTACGTTGTAAAACATTTTTACAAGCTCAAAAAACCCAAAATAAAATTTGTGTTTTGGTCTCTTGATATGTATTTAATCAAAACACATTATGTTAATGAGAAAATACCGCACCAGATTTTATACGTTATACTAATAAAACGCAATATACTCCTATGTCGAAAAAAAAGGTAAAAATGTATTAATGTCGATCACTGTGCTATATTTACAAAAGACTCATTCGACGCCAGTTTGTTTTACGTGGTTGAATGACAATAAAGTCAAGGGTAAAGTAAAGTTCTGTCACTACAGTTAAGTTTCTTATAATGCGATTAATTCGTTCCGCGTATATACTCAGAATAGCAGAATAGCAGAAATCGCGTTGTGGAAATCACAAAAATAAGAAAAAAATTTATACTGCGGAAATTATAATTAATACAAGTTAGGTGAATCGTACTGCGTTATATATAGAATCTCAGAAATAAATAAATTGTACATATATCAAACCTATACGAAAACTGCATTCTCAAAGTCTCAAGTTGTGATTGATATGGTTAATTAATATAATATTATAATAAAAATGACAACGAATACGTAGAATTTTAAATATTAATTGGGTTTATTGATTATAATGACTACGCTATTTACAATCTATTTTCGATTAAAGAATTTTGATAAGGAAAAGTATTGAGCAGATGTGATATGTTTGAATGCATACTTTTTTTCCTTATATTATCTATTTTGAAAATAACGTTATTTTCGATATCGTTAATTTTCGATAATGGAAACTACATTTTAATAGTCCTAATATGTTTAGAATACCTACAACTTGCTTTGCTTAAGGGGGACCACTAGTGTGACCGCATTAAGAAAAGGTGATTTTTGGGAATTTTTTTAAAAGAAAACTTTTCTATGGATTGTTTTAATATTTTAAGGATATATTCGCAGATATATAATAAATTCATGATAAAATTTTTGGACCAAAAAATTGAAAATTCAGGGAGTTATTCGCGATCTCTCAACGCTCCAAGAAAAAATTTCCCCCACTGCTGCAGTGATAGCGACCTTCACAGTGCCTGAAATCAAAAAAACCAAAAAGCCTATTAAACTAGAAGGTACTGCCCGTACCGTGAACCTCAATCGAAAATAAAAGTTGAAATTTAACAAACTGGGGGAGTTTTTTAAAAAAAATTTCAAAATTTGCGCGAAAATTTGATGATTTTTGGTTAATAAAATGATTTTTTTATTCGATTGGAAAATTGGAGGTTTATGACACGAAGAAACATATATAAAAGAAACTGCAATAAGAATCAACTCGATCGGATGATTTGTCTTCGAGTTTAGCTGCAGCAAATTTGAAAAATGTAGTTTTTCTTTATTTTACCTTTTAGTTTTAATCACTGAAAATTTTTACTAAAATTATTTACGATGTACTCACTATAACGGTCATACTAAAACTAGATGAGTCATTTAAATGTGCCAGGGTCTAGCTTCTCCATAACATGTGACTGGCAGCCACGTCCAGAAACTCCCGAACTATCAATCTTCATATATTTCTCAATACCTCAAAGTTACCTAACAATGAAAATCAGAATCCACTCTTTGGATGACTGTAATTGAACAACTATTTGAGATATGGACTTGAAATTTGAGTATGTTATTTTTAAAGGTATAGGCTATTGAAACATGCAAAAAAAAATTTTACAATTTTTTGAAAACGTCACACTAGTGGTCCCCGTTAAACCTTCAAAAATATTTTCGCCATGATCCAACGTTTACGAGATATTTACAATCAAAATTTTCGGTTTACGAAAGCTATTAAAAAGTATTTTTTTAAATATTCTGTTACTGACCATATCGATAGTACTGACGTAGCCTAAAGTAATCAGCTATAACCAATTTATGATAATTAACTCAGTTTCGGTAATACGATAATTTTTGATAAAAAAAATTAGGTTTTAGCAATCGCAATACGTTTAGAATATCTACAACTTGCTTCGCTTAAGCCTTCAAAAGGTTCGTTTTTTTCGCTACAACACACCGTTTAGGAGATATTTACGAGCAAAGTTTTCGACAACATAAAGTATCATTTAAAAACAAACATAATATAAAACAGGTATATTTGATGATAGACCGACTTCAGAATCATTTCAAAAATTTAATACGTCGAATAAATGCTGGTATAGATAATTTTTGCAAGTCATTTGAGTTGTTAAAATTTGTACAAAAATCGCGTTCTAAAGAGACCGCATTACAGGAGAACTTTCGTAATTTCTCACCGCGTTACATATATGGAAGACTTAACTGTACTACATTTAAATTTTATTCGCTTTTAGCTTCTAGGGATCTCAAAACAAGTTTCGGTCAAAGTCTTGGACTCAATTCTTACCATGGCAGTGACTGTAATAGCTGAATTTCCCGTTCGAATATTCGCTAATATCCATTTCTGACTACATTACATATACATATTTAAAGGAATATATTTTATACTTATGCAATATTGCTAACGCTAAGAATTCATCGTTACTTTATTATATTCTTACGTTCAGGATACCGTTGGGGACGATTCTAGCGTCACACAACAGTGACTATACAACACTATTGGGATCAAAAATAACCGTCAGCTCAAGTAAAACTGTTATGACTATTTAAAATAAATGGTAGGCAATGTTATCAGAATATGGTACAATTTGATAATATTATATATAAATGATATTATATTGTAATTTAAATGAATAATTTCTATAACAAACAATAACTGTATTCTATGTAGAAAAGTTATTATTAATAGATATTAAGTTCAGTAAAATTTTATTGGTATTAGGGTATCTGTGCTTAAATCTCTTAAACAAAAATCTTACGTGTATTCAAATGACATCGACACTAATTTGTAACAATGTCCTATTATTTGCCTCAGCCACTCTATTCCGTATGCCCGTTCTTAATGTTTATTAGTTGTGGCTTCTCAGTTTTAAGACTAACTTTGAGATTAAAATTTAAAAAGTTTACTTGTGAAAATCCATATTAAAAATCGTCAGGTGGACACACAATTCAAAGTTCCTCATTTGGGCAACAACAGTTTATAGAAATGAATAACACTTTTGACTATTAATAAGTATTATCTTTTTCCGATTTATGCTATAAATGATTGTCCTGCCAGTGATGAATTGTGTTACACAGTAAAAAACGACGAAGCAAGCAATCTCATATGTTTAGATACAGAGTGATTTTTTTGAAAATTACCATTTTTATCATGGCTAAACTATAGACTTAATTAAAAAATTCTCAGACGGCAGTTGTAGATACCATTGGGTACATTTTTTTAATGGTTTAAGGATTAAGGATAGGGTTTGGAGAAAAAATCACCAATAATTACTAACAAAAATTAATTATACATTTTGCGATGTTTCGAAACTTAAAGATTCATAATCAGGCGTACTGTTATACGTATAAAGAAAAAGAAAATTTATCGTTTTTAACAAAAATGCAAAATTGAAAAATGAGAAAATGAACATTGTATATGAAAAGTTTAATACTTGCATGCATTGTAGTAGTCATTTTACAAACAAGATTATTGCACAGAAATTAAAATTAATAGAAATTAAAAATTCAAATTGTAATGTCAATTTTTTAATGGAAATCTATGTTTAAGGACTAGTTTATAATTCAAAACTACCGGTGATACTCAATTTTCCATTATTTTATTTCATATTCTTAAGTAATTGTGTTTTAATAATCAATTTTTGAAACGATAGGAGCTTATTCGTATCGGCATTGCTCACAAGCGGCTTGCGAGCACATATCGTTCGACTTCTTGCAAGCTAATGCTTAAAAGCGAGATATATATATATATATATATATATATATATATATATATATATATATATATATATATATATATATATATATATATACATAATATGTAATAATTAGGTATATACACGGTGTAAGAGAAATAAATCTTATCCTTTTGAGGGGTGACTCATAGCACCCCGTAGACACTAAAATTTCGGAAATAACAGGTTGAGAAAATCGCAAATTAACTGGCTCCATTATGTTCCCAAATTCTTCTAAGTACGCCTCTGACCAATCTATGTATTACCTTCTAAATACCTTCTTACTGTCAAAGGTACAAAACAATTTTATTGATTAAAATTCAATAAAATTTTACAAACATGTTTACTTCTAATTAGTTACTATTTATTATGCCGCTGCTACACGATGCTACGAACACCTTCCAACATTCGACGTTGGATGGTTCATAGCATCGTGTAGCCGTTGTTCGAACCTACGAGTGTCCAATGTCGAGCGTCAAACATTCGCATTTGGTCGTGTCCCGTTCGATGTCGGTATTCTTGCACCGAGTCAAAGGGATGCTTCGAACGTTTGAAGGTCAATGTTGGTTGTGTTCGTTGGTTGCGCACGACTCGTTCATGTGAAGAGAGACAACATCAGTGTATAACATTAGAGATAACATCAGACAGATAACATCTTCGTCACGTTTGTCCCAACACATTATACAAGAGAGACAACATCAGTGTATAACATTAGAGATAACATCAGACAGATAACAGCGTTGTCGACTGAGTACCAACACATTATCATTCGTATTGGATCAAACATTCGACTCACCGTGTAGCAGATACATTCGTCGCACCAACTGTCGAACTTAACTGCCTCAAACGTTCGATCGAATGTTGGAAGGAACGTTCGTAGCATCGTGTAGAACCCGCTTTACAAACAAAACATAAATATGTACAGTGTCTCACAGCTAAAATCGCACAAAACTTTTTCATAACTTTTGACTATAAAATAATTATAAAATATGATAGTTATTGGTACCATTATAGTAATGATTTCTTGTAACTGATCATGTCTCAGATTTTGTTTTCCACACCACCCAGAAGGTATAGCAACGTGCGCAGTTTTTTAACGTGGTTTCCCCTTTAGGGCTAGTCCACTCGTTTGAATATTACTCACTTTTCGAAAGTGAGATAACTGTTGCGATTGTACTATTATGGACACAAATCAAAAAGACCTTCAGAAATTGTGGTGAGGGAAAGACAATTTTCATTTATGTACATAGTTACATAATCATGTTTTTAAATCAGCGAGGAAAAGCTTAATAATATGATAGACAAAGATAAACACAGATGTACATAAAAGGGTTCTTTTTGGCTTGCGCGGATATTACATATTTTCTATTATTTACACTATCTATATACATAATTATCTGGCAAAGCGCATCTGCCACTTTTCTATTTAACTCGGAGATGGATTTCAAATAGAATCAGACCTATACTGTCATCTATTTGAAAGTGGAGCAACCTTATACTACAGAATTCTAAAATAGAGGAAAGAAATGGTTTTCACATAAGATAAATAATTATGTATTTTAAATTTTAATTATTTAATTAAAAACTTGTACTTGTTTACAAAAAATGATACAATTACATAACATCTGTACAACATCTAGATAAAACAGAATATCAGAATCTTTATAAAAACAGAACGAAAATTAAAAGTTCAATTTTTTTTAATCGCTCTCTTTTAATTCGACCGTCGGAGAGGAAACTTCTCTTCAAGGATCGAATACGGAACGGAACATGCCGTCTCAAGCGCGCATCATAAAATAATCTTTTTACTTAGAGATTCGATTTTGATTTTCGTTCTGAACAAATGTAAATTATTTTTTGTGTTTAAAATGTCGTAAATTTTTATCAGCTATGTAAAATCTACTTTTCTGAATTTTTTTGGAAAAGAACCACTGGATATTTTTTCGGAATTAACAAATTTTGGGAAAAGACGAATCATTTGATTTTTTTTATTCGTTTTTAATTATTGAAGCACCTAAGCTTCGGGTGAAAAAAAATAGAGGAACACCTCCGGGAGAATTTTTGTATTTATTTGGAACTACTTACGATGTTTAAACCTCAAGAAAAATATTTCATCCAATTAGTTTAGGGGATTAACATGGGTTTTACGTCGCCCTAGATCGCTTCCAACGAATTCCATTTACCTGTTTCCACCAGCGGTCCTTTTCGTAATTTTTCACAAAACGTCTTAACCCCAATCCAGACAAGATTTTAATAGAAATTTCTTTCTCTATTTTTGGCTTTGAATTTACAAAACTTCCGAACCATTAGTGGAATACCTGCTCCACAATCCTCTAAAAATAAAATGGGTCTAGCACAATGCCATCTCTCTGTTAGGAAAAAATTAGGATCCACTACTGGTTAATGGAGCCGAAATATTGGGTGCGTGTGTGCTAACTAAATTCCGCTCATCAGTAACCTCGAAGGGATTATTGGCATTACTACGCCACAATTATAATAATATTATTCAAACTACTTAATTTGATAAAAAATTAAGCTATTATAATAATAAATGCTGGAAAGACACGACTCGAAGACACGCCTTGAATATTCTTGAGGAAAAAACATATTGAACATAAATTTATATATAACAAAATCAAAAATTTAGCACTATTCAACATAAAATTCGCTATTTACAAACCTATAAATTAATTTTTTACAAATTATCAACTAATATTTACACATAAAATTACACTATTTACAAACAACTTATTTATTTAAACTAAAATTAATATATTTAATTTATAAAAAATTTATAATACAATGCCTGAAATTTAGTCCCAGTATAAGAAAGTAATATCTTTTACACGTGGTACGTAGTATCATCCACTGCCACCGAACAAGTGAATAATAAGTAGCCTAACTTGCTCAGAATTGCACACTGCCAATTACACGATAGAGATAGTAGTGCAGGTTCTGTATTCTGTACGTGCACCATACTAAAAAAAATTTTCAAGGTCATTTAGGTACTTGTACTTCTCTGAATATAAACACTCGACCGTAGTAATCGCAGCGTGGACATAATCTTATACATAGCATGTTGTTAGTCATGTAATGACTTTACACTGTTTTACAAAATATATTATTTTGATAGATAATTATTTCAAGTAAATTATTTAAATAAGTTAAAATTTTGTGTTTATATTTTAATCAGATTAACGTTAGATAAATAAAACAAAAAACGTCGTTACCATCGTCACTGGTCGATTTTAACATGAAATAATTGCAGAGACTGTGAACAAAGGCTATTTTTTATACATTTAAAGTTAGTCATGATTTTAATGTATTATATTCGTACCACTACCAAATGTATATTATTTGTTGTAACTTTCGTATTTTTCATAGATAAAGTGCAGGACGTAACAACATAAGGCACGACTCTCTATGTGATGCGGAATTTACAACGCTTCCTACAAAATATACTATATTAATGTACATATTACTGAAAATATGAGTTATTAGCTAGCAGTTTCTTTTTCGTATGAAATTAAATTTATTCATAACTCATATTGTACGGATAAACAATATTTCAACTTTTAGTTGAATTTTTTGAGACACGTTGTGCACAATGTTTACAATTTATACAAAATGAACACAATATTGCTGTTTTCAAAGAAGGTGGTTCCCAGATGTTTTTTTAAAAACAGAAAATTATTTTACAAAGATAAGATGGCTAGAGCCGGATCAAAAAAAATATTTAAGGGCCCCTTTTATTAGTGTTTTTATTAGTAAATTTATTAGTAATTTTTTTCTGTTAAAAAACAATTTTGGATCAAATTTGTTGGCAAATATTAATTAGATAAGTGAGATACACTCACTGTTTGTGTACGGAGACATATATATATATATATATATATATATATATATATATATATATATATATATATATATATATATATATATATATGTATATATATATATATATATATATATGTATGTATGTATGTATGTATGTATATATTAGACTGGGCTAAAAAAATTGACTATTTTTTATCAACCGGTATCCCGAAAATATTGTTCGGGATGACAAAAAAAAGTTTATGTGAAAGTTAGCCTTTAATGTTAACATTAAGGGCTTTAATACATTTTTTGGGCTATATATATATATATATTTTTTATTGGTCATCCCTAATTCTCATTTAACTGTACACTCTAAGAAAAAAATGTACCGCTTTACTACTATTATAGGAGGCAATTAAATGCCTTCTATAATGACAGTAACATTACAAACCGTAATGTACGAAGATGAAAAATACACCATCATGGTGTAATTATTACTCACTCATATGTGTAGTTTTACACATGTCGTACGTAAAATTACGGTCCAGGTGTGTAATAGATTACGTTTTATTTGTGTATTAACTACACAACAAGATGTAATTTTACACATTCAGTTCGCAATAGTGCGCAGTTAAACGTAAAATTACATCATATTAATGTATTTTTAAACCACGCCTGTACACCTGAAAATGTAATTTTACACACTTATATAGTAATGTTTACACCCAGAAAAGTGTAATATTAATCCAACTGAATCACTCATTCTGATTCAATTCAACTGAATCAGTATGAGTGATTCAATTGTGCTGAAAAAAATAAACTGATTCAACTTAATTGAAAATAACGAATCAAAAAAGATTATTGATGGTTTTTTTACATAAATATTTATAATAATATGACGTATAGAATAATTTGGAATTATATACAAAAAGATTCGAGATGTTAAATATTTTGCTTATTATGTCTAAATTTCTATATAAGTGTGTCGTATGATAAAATAATAATTCTTTTGGTAAATTTTAAAATAAACACTCCAAAAAAGTAAGATTATAAAAGTTTTATTATGAACGTTTACTTGCTTTCATGAACATAGGTAATCTTTATTTTGCAGTGTAACTGCCAATTAAACTGGTCAAAATTTTGAGATATGACTTTTTTTTACAATGCTTACGTTTTGCAGACACAATTATTTAAGCAATATCTTATAAAAAATTTAATTGTAATTAGATTACAATGATAATATTAAAAACTTATGGATTAAAATTGTAGTTACATCATATCAAAAATATAGTTTAAGAAAATTAACTAAACAATACTTAAATATAAGAAAAACAATATTCTGCTGACTCTTGCCATTCTTAGAACTTCGCAGAAAATGCATGCTGTGCTTTCATAGATGTCTTCACCAATTCCAGTTTCTAAACAAATCAGAAAATAAGGGTTACTTAATTTTATAACCATTTTTGATTATTATTTTTTTCTTTTTTTAATAACTATTTCACAGCAATTTAAAATTAAGAAAATTTCGCTTTCGCTACAAAATTACTTCTAGGCTATTTTAATGAATGTACAGATATTAGATTTTTGATTAAAAAACTCACCAGCAAAGTGACCCGGCGTGCTTATGGCACTGGCACTTCCGAACTGGTAGACGGAGGGTTTGAATTCCGTAGCCGGTTATATGCTGGCGAAAGTTTTCTGCTATTTCCCATCATAATTCCAGATGAATATCGACATTATCCTCAAGAAGATGGTTGCAAACAGACACCTACCAAATCCTTATACCGCTTTTCTTGTCCTCCGCCCAATATTCTGCTGACTCTTGCCATTACTAGAACTTCAGGGAAAATGTAGGCTGCGGTTTCACATATGTCTTCACCAATTCCTTTTTCTAAACAAATCAAAAAATAAGGATTACTTAATTTTATAACCATTTTTGTTTATTTATTTTATTTATCTTTTTTCAATAAATATTTCACAGCAATTTAAAATTAAGAGAATTTCGTTTTTGCTACACAATTACTTCTAGGTTATTTTAATGAATGTACAGATATTAGATTTTCGATTAAAAAACTCACCAGCAAAGTAATCCGGCGTGCTTAGGCACTGGCACTTCCGAACTGGTAGACTGAGGGTTTGAATTCCGTTACCGGTTATATGCTGGTGAAAGTTTTCTGCTATTTCCCATCGCAATTCCAGAAGAATATCGACATCGTCCTTAAAAAGATGGTTGCAAACAGACACCTACCAAATCCTTATACCGCTTTTCCTGTCCTCCGCCCAATATTCTGCTGACTCTTGCAATTACTAGAACTTCAGGGAAAATGTATGCTACGGTTTCACAGATGTCTTCACCAATTTCGATTTCTAAACAAATCAGAAAATAAGGGTTACTTAATTTTATAACCATTTTTGCTTATTTATTTTTTCTTTTTTCAATATATATTTCACAGCAATTTAAAATTAAGAAAATTTCGTTTTTGCTACACAATTACTTTTAGGTTATTTTAATGAATGTACAGATATTAAATTTTTGATTAAAAAACTCACCAGCAAAGTAGCCTGGCGTGCTTAGGCACTGGCACTTCCGAACTGGTAGACTGAGGGTTTGAATTCCGTAACCGGTTATATGCTGGTGAAAGTTTTCTGCTATTTCGCATCGTAATTCCAGATGAATATCGACATCGTCCTTAAGAAGATGGTTGCAAGCAGACACCTGCCAAATCTTTATACCGCTTTTCTTGTTCTCCGCCCATATCATCATGAAAAAGTTGAGAAATAATGATGTGAGTGACGTCCGTTACATACCATTGTCTAAAAAACGAACGTTAAATTCCATTATTATTATTACCATTGTTATTATTACTTAAAAAACTCGATTTCCATACGTCGCGTCGTTTCAATTTAAACCTGTTATGAATTTATATTACTGTAAAGCAAAAAAAAAAAAAAAATTCGTTAAGTGCGTGTTCTTGACACGCACTAACAAGTAAAGGTCCCGAGGCCGGACCTATCGATTTCGATGAAACTTAAATATATTGTAGAACACTAAAAACTAAGGGACACGTATTTTTTTTTATCTGCGGAAAAACGGTTTGAAGGGGTGAAATCGCCCTCCAAAAATTGGGGTAAAAATTTAATTTTTCAAATATCTCGAAAACAGTAAGAGATAGAGAAAAAGTTTAAATTGGCGATATTGCTCTTTTTTAAAGAGCTATCTATTGATATGCAATTTGTTCATATTACATAAACAGGAGTGGTTGGCGGTTAAAATTTGGGGGTTAATTTTGCAAAAAGGGGGTGAAAAATAAACAATATAAAAATTTTGTTTACAGATTTGAAATCTACGTCAAAAAATCTAATTGACCTGTTTTTGCTCAATGCCCTAATATTAAGTCTAGGGGTAGTTAACTAGAGGGTGACTCTGTCGAATAGTCGTACAATTTGGGTATTTCAAGGAGTTCTTCATGGAAAATAGCTTAAGACAATTAGAATAACGTAGAAATGAAATTCTCGAATTCAAAATTGAGTTTGAGCAACATTGGAGAGGGGGTGAGTCACCCTCTTAAATTACATACTAGTTTATATACACTAATTTTTGCTATTAACACACTGATAGTGGGTAAAATAATGTCACAATAAGTGGTTCTGAAGTTGGACTATCATATGTAAGGTCTTTATTAGGTTTGTTTTTTAATGGATATTATAGTTTTCCTTATCGAAAATTATCGATACCGAAAATTACATAACCTAACCTAAAATAACGAAACCTAATAAAAACCTTACATACGATAGTCTAACTTCAGAACGATCTATTGTGACATTATTACCCCCTGTCAGTGTGTTAAAAGATATCTGAATTGTAGATAATGTTTTAATTTTCACAGAAATTGACAACCCCTCAAAATAAATTATTAGTCAAATTGTAAAATAAACTTTTATCAAATTACATAACTATTTGTATGAAGCAAAATTAAAAAAATTAACTTACCTGAAATATTTTAAATGTATCATCAGGACAGCATTTTGGAAACAAACAAATTTATATTACAGTATTCTTTGCACATTATTCCAGAAGCCATTTGCACAATGCATTTAAAAACAAAACACCAGTACACCACTATAACACTGTTTTTGTAGCATATTTAAAGATTAATTTATCATACACGTTATAATCATATTAACTATATATCTTATCAAAAAATACTTTTGTTTAATTCAGCTAATTTGAAAACATAACTTTTAACCTTTAAGAGTATTGCTTATGTACGTATAAATAATACAGCAATTCAATAACAGATAATATTATGATACATAAACTCATTTGCGCGCGCATGGGTTTTGCTATTTAGTGGTGTAAAAATAAACCAAAAACGTTGTAAAAATCCAAAGTTACACCTTTATTTGTGTAATATTAAAAAAAAACAGTAATTATACACAAATTATATAAAAATACACCAATTTTTTCATATTACACAAATAATAGTGCATATTTTCAGAGCGAGGAGTAATTTTGCTCTAAATTTAAGTTATTTTACACGTTTTTGACCCTTTTTTCTTAGAGTGTAGAGAGGTTATAGCTCCTGTCAAATCAACGGCATCGAGGAATAATATGCACTTTGATTTATAACGATATCTCAAACACTTTTTGAGATACATGAGGAACCGTGTGAAAAATGTACTTTCGAGAAAATAGCATTTAAAGTTTCTTTTTTCTTAAATTGAATTATAGTAAAGTGCGTGCACTAGAATGTCCATAACTTTTTGATTTTTCATTTTTTTTTAAATAAAATTTTAGCAGGATATTTCTAACACCTCAAGAAACATAAAACAGAAAAGAAAAAAATCGATTTTATTTTATTTTTTTAGCGAATCTCCCCTTAACAATTAATTTAAATTTATTATAATTATCTCTTTACCTTTATTAATTAAACTACTTCTAACCAAAAAAAAGTAAAATCATTGATTATTTGTGCGTAACATCTATATTTTAAAAGATAAACTATCTTTTTTGTTATATATGTTAATTGCTGGATCATTTCTTGAATAAAGAAAATAAAAGTTCTCCGACTGAATCTAGCTTATACAAATATGTAATTACATATTAATAATATCCATGAACTTTTTCCATAAACTTACAAAAATTTCTGTTTCCTATTTATGTTTTTCATTGCTGCGTTGGATTAGTTTTATTAACAAACTAATATATAGTTCCATTAAAAAAAGTATAAGAGCTTATAGACTCACTGTATCAAACTGTAATATTACAAAATTGCAACATAAATAAATAAATAAATATTAGGTGGTAGAAATATTACTATATTAAAAAGATGTCTGCTAACGGAGCTTGTTAATTAATATAACAAACACAGTGTTAATTTCCATACTTTTATCGCCTTATTTTAAGAAACCACGTTTATATACGTCACGAAATGGTCATTAACACTAGCATGTAAATAGGATCCTCAGTAAATTTTACTAATAAATTACCTTAATTTCAAAGGTTACTCCTTAATTACTATTTTAAATTACGAGTATGTACATATTATACTACTCGATCAGCTTTGATTAGGATGGCTATTACTAACAATGTGATATCTACTTTCTAAATATTATTGTTTATTTCCATTGGAACTGAATTTGAATCGATTTTAACTCAAACCTAAAAAAAACTATTGGAAATATTATTCTTGAAATAAGATTTCAAATTATTAGAAATTTCATTCGGTTGTCCGGAAAGTTGGTGTCAATTGTTAATAAATGGCTTTAGAACTGGAACTGAACTGGAAAATTGGAATACCTTTGGCCTTATGCACCAGATATTGCACCTTCAAACTTTCACTTATTATTAAATTTTTGCAAACTTTTCTTAGCGGCAAAAACTTATACTTTTTGGTCGACATAAAAAACCACCTTGAGAATATTTCATCGATAAACTTAACAATGTTGCCTATGAAGTTTTCTACAAATTCGCACCAACTTTCCGGATAATCCAATATTTCTGATTGAATTGGAGAAGATTGGAAGTTAATATTCTCTGAACGCTAGTAGCGGATTGTTACCTATACACTGATAACAAAAAACGGTTTTCAAGACCTGTAATTACCTTTAATATTTCAGATTCTGTAACGGTATTAATCAGAATATTACAATTTAATATGAACTTGTTCCAATTCAGCGTGATATATTATTATGTCATCGAAGGATAACATATTAATATCGTTGTGTGATCATAGTGGGGGAAACATTATTATAGAGTTGTATATCCATATTGAATAATTATAAAGTTGTACATCCATATTGAATAAACACAAGAGGGCTATAGAGTTAACAACTATAGAATTAACAAAAAATCATAAATTAACACCTTCGCTGAGGTGACATTACTTAGTGCGTGTCAAAAACACGCACTTAACGAATTTTATTATAATAATATTGTCTATGCATTGAACACGTAAACACAAAGTTGTAAAGGGGAAACAATTTCATATAACACTTGTAACAACACTGATAACGATCATACGTTAAGTAACTATTTTACATGTTACATGACCAAAGCTGCTCCGCTTGTTATAGCCTAGCGTTCACAAGTGACAGTTAAATGCACAACAAATCAGGGGCATAAAACAGCAATCGCTTACGATGATGATAATAATGATGTCATTCCATACGAATTCACATACGTGTGTAGGTGACCTATCTATAGGTAAACTAACAGTTTGGTAAACTAACATAATGGCACTCAACAGGTGCGTCCTTCCTTAATAAGCCTACTACTGGTAACGTTAATATTTATTGTCTCTGTCTACTGCGTCAATATTTTCAAATGTATTCGTCTCTTTCTATTTCGTTCATTTGTCCATATATGTACGTACACAAATGTTTTTTTGTGTGTATATGTACATATATGCGTTTGGCGGTGTGTAGTGCGATAACGGAAAGATTAATAACAACATGCTCGGTTTTAAATGTTTAATTACTGGTGTGATTTAAAAAAAAATGTAAAAAACAGCAGCAAACAAACAAACGTATTTAAAATGAAAACCACAAATGAATGAAATTTGAACCGGTAATCCGTCTCGCATTTCATTACCATTTTAGTTAAATTAAAATATTCAAGTTGCCTTCATTTTTTATTCATGTTTATATACGTATACATTTTTAATATCATATAATGTGTGTCTTCTTCATCTGAAAAATTCCAGATTTATTTAAGAAAATTCCATTAAAGCTACATAATTATACTGTAAATTAACTTTTATAAGTAATTTAAATACTAGTGCTATAATATCAATATACTTAACCACTAATTCGATATTCAAATCATTTTGTTAAATATACAAATAATCTATAATTAAAATATGAATAGAGGTACTTTAGAGTCGTTGAGCAAGCGGAGCTATACACTATGAGGAACTGATTTTGCGTAAGATTTCAGAATATCAACTGTAAATAAACATGTAGTCAAAATTACCCATCAGCGCCACCAAATAGGGCCCAAATTAAAAAGCTAAAGAATTTCTAACAAAATTCTCTTCAGATATTACAGAGATTTTCGAAAAAGATTAAAGTGTGGTTTTAATGATCTCCCAGAGCCTTAATGCCACAAGAAGGGCCTAAAATATACAGTATCTCACAAAAGTGTTTAGACAAAAGCTTTTTCAAAGAAACTTAAAAATTTTATTTAATTTTTTACGAGATCTTTTGTACAAAAGAAAATAGAAATAAGGGAAATAAATTCTTCAAAATCTGTACTACAAAATCATAGGTACTAATCAAAATCACAGCAAATATTATAACTGTTTAAAAAAAATAAACTTAAATTAAGACATGTATTATAGCACTCACAAAAGTCTTTAGACAGAACAGTAAACAATGAAATTATATGTTCAGAACATAGGAAAATAACTATTTTTGATATTTCGTTACATATCCTGAAATGCTGAAATACTGAAGTGTTGAGATGCTTAAGAATCCTCGGCTTTCATCCTCAGATACTCAAACTGCATCCAAGGTCCTAAAACCATTCGAAAACAAAATTTGTTGCACAGTGTCAAACATGATCATACGTCTATCATGGGGTAGGGGTGTGTAGTTGTTGGAAATTTACATTTTTTGGATCAAATTAAGGATAAATATATTAATCGGAATATTTTAAAAAGAACTAGTGTGCAAGCACCAGAAAATTAAATTTATCCGAAAGCTTTCCAAGAACTAATTTGTCAACAGGACAATGACGCTAAACATTCGGCATTGTAGTGAAGCAGTATTTCTTGTATTACGTGCCGTATTTACTTCATACACCTCCATAGTGACTAACGAACATCTATGGCCAATATCTGGGTGTTCAAATAAGAAAACGTAATATTTCTAATAAACAGGATCTTATTAAAGAATTAAATTGATGAATAGAGCCAAAACAGTCCGGATTTCACAACAAAGTTAATCGCATCAATGCCCAATCGCTTGCAAGCAAAGTAAAGCAAAGGGATGTGTAACGAAATATCAAAAATAGTTATTATCCTATGTTCCGAACATGTAATTTTATTGTTTACTGTTCTGTCTAATGACTTTTGTGAGTGCTAAAATACATGTCTTAATTTTATTTTATTTTTTTAAACAGAGTTATAATATTTGCTGTGATTTTGATTAGTATGATTTTGTAGTACAGATTTTGAAGAATTTATTTCCCTTATTTCTATTTTCTTTTGTACAAAAGATCTCGTAAAAAATTAAATAAATTTTTTAAGTTTCTCTAAAGAAACTTTTGTCTAAACACTTTTGTGAGATACTGTAAGTGCTTCTAAAACTATTGGTACGCGTATAATATGTATAAATATTTTGAGTTGCAACAAATTTTCATAAACTATATGACGAAAATATAATTTCAGTGTACATATTTGATGGAAAACTTGGAAATTTTATATTTTAACCCTTTAGCGGTTATCCCGAGCACAACTCGTCATATGAATTATACAACTTGAATGACTCTCCCGACCTGAAACTCGTCTCGTGTTGGTAACTGTAAGATGCTGTCATCTGCTATCGTAAAAGCATTACTAAAGCAAAAATTATCGAATAGGTAGGCCATATAATTATGCAGTTAAATTAAGTATTTTTTAAGATCATTTTATTTGGTTAGTTTTACATGAGCCGCTAAAGGGGTTAAAGTATTTCTTGTTTTAAACATCACTTTAAACACTTTAAAGATTATATAAAAGTTTACTACGAGTATGAGGAAGCTGTGTGTCACACCCCACTGACAGCGTATTTTTTATGTGGTTAATATAAGTTTTTTTTTGTATATGGTATAAATTGTCTTACTTTTTGGAGCTCCTAGATTACATTCCACATCGAGGAGGGGTGACGAACCTTCGTAAAATTTTGCCACTAAGTGCAAGTCAAATGAACTCTCTTAAAATGTCTGTTGTAATTAATTCATAGAATATTCTCAATGACTTAAATAAGTTTACGGTATACATGTTATAGCATACACATTTTAAAGCATGATGGTACAATTATTTCCTACAACATGTTCTTGCAAACATGTTATATCTGTTTAGTACCCGATACACTATTTCACTTGATTGCTTTAGGTATATTATCGGAGAAAGATTGATTTAGCTAAACTAAGAGAAAAAATTTAAATGTTCAATTGTATTAAATGCTAAAAATGTAAAAATTTCCTTCTACACCATACAAATGTACATATTCTTAGAAATTTCACAGAAATTCTTAAAATTAGTCCAATATTAGGTGGAACTAAACATTTGTAATAAATAAATTTCATATTATTCATATGTTTTAATTATTATAAACTAGAATTCGTTGCACCTTTAATTTATCAAATGAAGGTAAGCGAGATACAATTAACATACACACGTACACATTATTTAGGTACATACATATGTACACATTTCCAGGTAGATAGGTAAATAATTTAAAAATAAGTGCATAATTATAATGTCACATTTAATTAAAAATTAATCTAATCCCCACATCTTAATACCCATTATAAGTAATCTAATACACATTACCATAGTATGTTGTGTTTGACCTAATACCTATATATAATATGTATATTATAGGTGTATTATGTACAAATTACAGAATTAAAAATAAAAATACTTATATTATTAGGTATGTAGTCATTGCTTACTGTACTAGCTATTTAGTTATAGAAAGTATGTAATCAGGAACAAGAAACATGCAAATTATTAATTAATTGTTAACGTAATTGAAAAAGAAATCAAATAATCTTAAATCAGCTTAAATGTAGAACAACTTGCACTTAGCAAAATAAAAATTTTTAAAGAAATTATTTACTGTTTAATTAATTATAACTAAATTTATTAGGTATTTAATATTACCTACAAATAAAATATTAGTATTTAGAAATATATATATATATATATATATATATATATATATATATATATATATATATATATATATATATATATATATATATATATATATATATATATCGTGCTTCTAATTTTACAGTCTGACATTGCCAAAATGATATTTTTTACCTATTGTAAATTCTATTACTTTTTGTTTAAAAAAAAGTTACATATTATAATATTGAATAATTATACATACACAGTCTGTTTCAGAGCAGTAAGAACATACCAAATTTAATTTGGGAAAAAATTGTTGGGATTAGAGTGTGCTTATTTTTTATAAGTATGCTTTCTGTATACATTAATATTTAGTTATTAACATTTCTTTTTAATTTCAAATAAAAAAAAACTGAAAACAAACACACTTACAGTAAATGTCCAATTTTTTACTAAAGCGCTTGGCTTTTAATTATATTTTTGACGATAAAACTTTGACGCAATATCATTTTAATTTTTACTGAATCTAAAAATAAAAATAAAATAAAGCATGTATGAAATATGGCATTCGGACATATGCCTGAGAGCCAAAATCGCAACAAATTGACCGAGTCAAAATTCCAACAAACTACAATTCCGACAGGGTAGTAATCCCAACAAGGCAAACTCCCGATGAGCAAAATTTCCAATAAGATTGAAATTCTGATTGTCCAGTATAAATGTAATATAAAAAATACTATGGTCCGTTTTGGTTAGGATACATGTAAATACGATTAGAATTTTTTCAATAGGTTTTTTCAGTGCTGCACAAATTCTTAATGTAAATATTTATTAAAATATTTTTTAAATATTTTATAAATTAAAATTCAGTGCACAAAACTTTTTATTAACTATTTTTATGTAATCACTTATACATATCTAATATAAAATACTCAATTTTTTCTTTTGAGACTTTTGAATTTTATTATTTTATTCTTTACCTGTGAGTGTTATCGAATTTACGTAAAAATATTTTTATGTACTTTATTCCGATCCCATCCAGATTTGATTTTGTTGAGCCTTCGACGGTATAGTATAATTTAACAACAATCTGGAAAGATAACAATTTAGCTGCAACCACCAAGATAAGAATCTTCAAAAGAAATATCCTGTCCGTCTTATTTTATGGTTCTGAGTCTTGGTTTACTACTAGCTCACTTTTATAAAAGTTACAGTGTTTTACAGCCTAAGATACATATTTAATATTTTTTGGCCAAACACCATATCTAATACGGAACTATGGCTCAGAGCCAACATAAAACCAGTCTCTTGTCTGATACGGAAGCGCAAATGGGGCAGGATTGGGCACATTCTACGCAGGAATGATATTGCCAGAATCGCAATAGAGTGGAACTCACAAGGATCTAGGAGGAGAGGTCGCTCAGAAATGACATGGCGTAGAACTGTCGATAAAGAAACAAGGCTTACTGGTTTGACCTGGTATGAACTTAAAGCACTAGCCCATAATCGCACTAGATGGCGGTGTATAACATCAGCCCTATGTTTCCCGAGGGAATTAAAGGACCATATATATATATATATATATATATATATATATATATATATATATATATATATATATATATATATATATATATATATATATATATATAATTATTTTATCATTGAAAAAACATTTTTAAGCAACTATTCACATCTGTTATTATACTTTCGTTCTGACTGAAGTGTAGCCTAATAATGTTACGAAATTCCTTTTTTGAAAGTTTATAGGTACCTTTTTGGAATACCTAGATCGACAATAAAATAAAAAGCCTTATATGTACTAGGTAACATTATTTTGATTTTACTCATCACTAGGGACTTGTCAGTTTGCATTTCTCCTCAGTCTAACTTAATTACTCACTTAATTATGCCCAACTTTTGTTTAGTATCGAGGCGAGTTAGTCCTTTTTACTCCCACATAAAAATGTAAAAATCTAAGTTACAACTTAGAATTTTATTTTGCTTCTGTAAAATTAAAATCCTAGTTACTTATTCAAACATAAAATTTCAAAAGGAAATGTAGCAAAACCAAATTATACACGGACCTAAAAAAAAAAAAGAAAAAGAAAAAAAGAGCATGAAATATTATATAGGATACACGTATTGTTTATTCATTATTTACAATAATCAATAATAAATGACATTTTGACAAACTTAATGACAATATTAATTTATTAAAATAAAATTGTATGAATGTAGAAAACCTTTGCTATACACTGCAACAAACAGTAGTTGCAGTGATGGGAGAAAAAAATATGAAAACATTAAAATATAAAAATTATGTACTACGACGCACATGTCCGTCACGTGCGTTCGAATGTGACTGCACGTGACTTCGTGGTTGTTTTCGCATTTTATAAAGATCTTTTTTTTGAGAGGGTGGCGTCCTACTCACTACACTGTTGTGCGTTCATTTCATGTATTGCTGAATTTCATGTATTTCATTAATCCTCAGTGTATATTCTATGGCTACGACAATTTGATTTTGAAATCCACAGCGAATTAAAAGTTAATGACTGAAATATTGATTTTCGTTTTTGATTCACATTCGTTAAAATTTACATATTTTAATTATTCCCAAAAATATAAAAGAAGAAAATAGATGCCTTGTTCAAAAGTTTCTGGAACAATTTTATTCTCTCCAGTTTTACCAGGCAGCAGCTCTGTACACGGAGAGAAAAATCATATATAGTTTTTGTAAATAAAATTTCAGAAAAATTACCATGTTCTCTTATAATGCGTGCGCGATCGACGACCAAAGTAAAAAATATTTTACGATCATGTAAATATTATTAAATTGAAACGTAAAAAGTATTAGTCATGGCTTCATAAAAATTGTTGTGCTAGCATGGTAAAATTTAATGTGCTAACACAACTTCTATCACACTCTTATGCATATATGTTATAGTTTAATTCTTATTGTCGTACTCTTTCATTTGCGCATCTGATCCGCAACCTTATGTTGCTTGGGCTGTACGCACTGAGGAACAATCGATCTTTTCCGACCTTTGATTCTTTATGATGCATACAAAATGATTGGCAACAATATATTCTAATACTGAATATAGTGAAGTAACAAAATGATGAATTAAACGGTGACCGTCTTGTAAGACATTCTAATGAATACTGTTTGCACACAACACCACACCAGCAGTGACCAGCCTGGCTATGTTACTTGCCACACCAGCCTGGCTATGTTACCTTCATGTATGATTGTGTTGATACCTTCTGCAGCGTGCCTCGTTATGTGACAGCGTTGATACCTTCTCTTTCTTTCTTTCTACTATTAGCATCTTTTATTCTTTTTTACTTTTCTTCTATTTTAAGACAGCATGGTAATTTTTGTAAGAAAAATAATTAAACTGTCGGCAATGGAACTTTTTACTGTGCTGTTTTACAAATTTTACGGAGCTAATATTACGGAAAGAACATTCTATCCTTTAAATTTTCTATGATTAATTATAATTTTTATATTTTTACCGGACAAAATTGAATATGTTCGCCTTTTACACGTCGATTGTAGTGCTGAGCACAGTAATTTTTCTATGAATTTTCTCTCCGTGTACTAGTGATGAGCAAAATTAATCTTGGGTTTACATTTTTCGCAAGACCAAAACTATGCATAATTTAGTACGACCAGTATCAAGATTCAAATGAACAAGTCCAAGGAAACACTGTTACAAAGTGTAAGAAACCCTAGAGCTTTATTCAAAATTATTATTAAAATTTTTGAAAAATTTATATTAGAGCTTATTAATTAATAACTTACAATAAAAAGAATAATTAAAAAACACAAAGCGATTAAAAATTATCAATCTGGATCGACTGCGACTTGAACCCAAGATCTCTTGGTAACTAGCCAAGTGCCTTGCCCCCTAGGCCACGCGATCCTTATTCAATTACTACTCCAGTTCGATAACTATTCAAGGACATATATATTGCTTTCTTTGATGCGAGAAACAGTTATTTTAATTTCAAATATTATCGAGTGCTTGTGAATTACTTAGTGTGGCGAACTTTTGTTCGTATTTAAACATACATTAGTATTCATATTCTGACTTAACATTCAGCTAAACGAAAACTTGAACATTCGATTTCCTTTAATATGTATGTCAAAATCTATATGCGATTCTATAATATATTTTTTCTTTAAATTCTTAAGTCCTCCACACTTAAGAAATAAAATTTTTTTAATTTTTAAGGTCTGTTTGTTTATTCATATATGGCAATTAAAAAGGTATTTTTTAGGATTTTTCTACTTCCCGATATTATAAATTTTTCCAGTTTATATATATATATATATATATATATATATATATATATATATATATATATATATATATATATATATATATATATATGTGTGTGTGTTCCTACGATATGTCTCGAACAAAACATCCGATTTTTACGAAATGTGGTGAAAATGTTGAAAGCCCAAATGTTTAAATGACTTCGTTACCCAAACATGTTCGATGCCCGGAACGGTATCATTTTTGTTGGAAGAAAAATTTTAAAAATCTAATAGCTGCATGAAATTTTACATGTACAGATCTACACCACTACAAATAACAGAAAAATAAAATTTTAAGTCACTTCTCCGCATAGAAAAGTGGAGATAAAACCTTTTTTTTCTCAAGTAGGTACCACTATCGTGTTAAATATCGTTAAGAAGGCTTTTTAAAGTGAAGATGAAATTCCTTTTTTCATTTTTCATTTTTAAACCCCCTTTTGAGCTCCAAAATGAGGTAATTCTTGTAACCGGTAATTCGCCATATTATGCAAGAGAATTTTAAATTTATAATCTAACTATTGCAATTTGTTTTTATTTTAGTCCAAGCTCCGATAACACCGAATCATACCTGATAAAACACCTCAAATTAAAAAAGCTAAATCGATAGTAACTAATGCCGACAATAGGAAATGTCCGCCAGACCTTTAAGTTTTTGTTAAATTATATTTTTAAAAAATTTTTGAAATGGCCGAAAAAAACGCCAAATCTACCTCACATACACCTGGCTGAAATTTACATATGTTATAGCAAATCATATATATATTATACTGAACAGTCGGTCTGTCTGGCATATTTTGATAACTAATGTCTGAGAGACCTATTTTAATTAGTGAAAATTTTAGGCAAATCTACGTCACATAACACCCCCAATTTTTTTGTTTTAATTAAAAGTTTTTGACATTATCAACGTATTAAAATTGGTCTGTCAAAAAAAAAAAAACGTTATTAACCATGACAAACTTAACCTCAAATATTCAACCTTCATGCATGTAATTGATTGCTGTTTAAAGCAATGTTATTTTTAAAAATAAATTTTTTTTTTTAATTTTAAAATTAAGCTTGGGACCTCTTATATCAATTACCACTGAACCGGCTTTAAAAGAATATAATAGCTAAGTTTGTAAAATTCAATTTTAAAGTGTAGCGTTGACTTTTTTTTACAAACAAATACACTTCCTTTGAAGCCGCGACAAAACACCTCCTATTTTCTTTCTTTAAAATGAAGTTTGAGATCTTCTCTAATCATAAATATTGGTCTGTTGCATAAAAACCATTTTTTACTAGGCCAGACATACAGTTTTAAAGCTACAAAGCAGCAGTTTTCATGAAAAAAAAAAGTTTTTAACCATCCTCAAGCAAAGGAACAATTAAAGAAAGGAACTTTTTCAATTTTAATGTAAAGTCTAAGACCAGCTTTATTCATCGAACCAAATTTTTTTGGAAAATAAGGTGTTTTACCCAATCAGGCTTCATTGTTAAGCGCAGCAGTGTTTATTATTTCAAATACGCTGGTTTATCCATAAGCCGACGAACATACATACATACATATAACTTAGTTGTCCGCTCAGAGAAATCATATTATATATATATATATATATATATATATATATATATATATATATATATATATATATATATATATATATATAATGCTTGTTAAAAGTATTGTTAAATTATTCCGGGTATTATTTATTTTAGGCATTAGTTAACAAAATTTTCTAGACAGATCAATTTCAATATATTGGTAACATCTAAAAGTTTCATTTAAAAAAAAAAATAAAGGTGTTATGTGAGGGTAAGTTAGCCTAAAGTTAGAAAAAATTCACTAATTAAAAGAAGTCTGTCAGACATTAATTAACAAAACATGCCAGACAGACCGATCACATAGTAAAATATATATATAATCTGCTATAACATATATGAAATTCAATGAGGTGTTATGTGAGGGTAAGTCTACCTAAAATTTTCACTAATTAAAATAGGTTTGTCAGACATTAATTATCAAAATATGCTAAACAGACAGATTGTTCAATAAAATATGTATAATTTGCTATAACATATGTAAATTTCAGCGAGGTGTTATGTGATGTAGATTTGACGTTTTTTTCGGCCATTTCAAAAACTTTGTAAAAATAGAATTCAACAAAAACTTAAAGGTCTGGCGGACATTTGCTATTGTCGGCATTAGTTACTATCGATTTAGCTTTTTAATTTGAAGTGTTTTATCCGGTATGATTTTGTGCTATGGGAGCTTGGACTATTGAAAATAATAAATTATGTTTTAAAACAGGAGTTTTCTTTTTTTTTGTTAATTACTATAATTTCGTATCGTTTAAACATCTGATTATTCTGATTTTTTATTGATTACTTGCTCAAATATACATTATTATTTATAAAATTAAAATTTAAAAAGTAGTTTCTTTGGCTGTAAAAAGTTTTATTATTATTATCTTTCATTGACAGAAACAAAATTTTCAAAATATAATTGAATGGATGTAAAAGCTTTATATTCTTATGAAATCTCTTTATATGATAGTGAAGAATAACATAGAAAAATTACGAGCGATATATTCAGATTTGAATGTGGGTACATGATTGTGTACATATTCGTGAATGATTTATGTATTCTATAGATATAAAATAATTAAAATACAGCGCAGGAATATAATAAATTACAGAAAAATAAATTGGAAAATTATTATTTTAAAATATTAAATTTTTATAATAAAATAAAGTGCTGATTCGATTTACATAGGAAAAATAACGAATGCATACATACATATATGTATACGCGTATATGAAAAATACTGTATTATATATATATATATATATATATATATATATATATATATATATATATATATATATATATATATATATATATATATATATTGATATCATGTTGGGTCGGTTATACAGAAAACAGTAATAATAAAAGAGTATTGTGCTTTTATGTGTGTTACAGAATTGTTAGAAATAAAGCGGCAGAAAAAGCTAAACATGTTCATCATCAACAACAAGCGGCGGCAGCGGCCAACAATCAAACAAATATTGGAAGCAGCGGCGGCGGATCAGGTGGTGCGACGCCCGGCGGTGCAACGGGGGCCACCGGTGGGGGACCAGGTGGTGGACCAGTGTCTGTGATAGCACACGCGGGCTCCGGCACCACCACACAACAACTGGCAGGCGCAGGCGCCGATCAACGTGCCGGCTCATACAGTATTAATGGAATACTTGGCATACACCATCACAGTGATCCAAACGGTAACAGTATTAAGCGGAAGCGAATCGATGATCATGGTAAGTAGGTACCTACTGTGTTTTATATTTTCTAAATAACAATAAACGTTCCTCGAGATTATGTCTGCTTTTTATGAAATCAAAGTACCTACTTTTAAGACACCGCATCGCCGTCACTATCAAACCCTTCCGCTCATCAAATTCTAATAAATAATATTATTTCTTTTATTGACACATAATATCAGTAAAATTCATTTTCTTGCAGTAAGTTTTCCTCACTCACCATCATTACTTTAAAATGTAATTTAATATTTTTACCAAGTTAACCTTTAAAAAATATTAAACTTGAATACACATAATGTACGTCGTATAATGGATAATTTTGTAAATGTTGAACATAAAGTGAACAGGATATTAAAAAGACAGAATGAACGTATGCGTCACTGGCATCGGTTCAACCATAAATAATCTCCCCTCAAATTACTTTATCAAATTGTCAAAATATAAATTTATAAATCTCACGGTTCCTGATTTCGACGATGATTTTCTGCCACTAAATATCCATCCAAATATACCCTTCATAGAGACAAGTAAGAGTATTTGCAGGTCGTAAGGGTTAAAAAACTTATATTGGAATTTCCTTACTACGATTTCGAGGTTTCAATAAAATTAAAAGTACAGTCTCTTTTTTAAAAAAAGGAAAACTTTCATGTTAATAATGTTTGTTTATATATTCATAAATATTATTTTTTTCAGGGATAAAATTTAAATAACCGTCCCAAAATTGTTTCGTTTTATTGGCATCATGGATGGTAGTATTTCATGTCCGGACAATCGCCACCAGTTTTATATTTACGGTCGTTGTAGACTTGTTCCTATATATTATTTAATGAGAGGGGACAACATTAAGAGTAATACAATTTTACAAGTCAATTTTACACTGGAACAAAATATCAAGTAAATAAAAAAATTATAATTAACTCCATAGAAGGAATAAAATTTGAAATTACTTAAATATTAAGTTCAAAAATGTTACAGCTTTAACTATCGGATCCAGAAAGACGCACTTCTATTTAAATGAGTCTGTTCTACTTTTGAAATGGCGTCATTTAGACAGAAATGAATTTATATGTATGAATCTTCATATTTACTTTCTTTACTTACCGTACATACAGTATTGTCGTCGAGGCCTACTACCTCAGCGTCGCGCTTTCAACTTTTAAATAATTGTGTAGACAATAACTGATTCCTATCACACTTTACTCAGGCTCTGAACTGGCTACGTGTAAGAGCTTACATGTAAGTAACAGTAAGTTTAAAATCAGTTGTTCCCTTCGTCAGTTATTTTGATTCTGAAACCCCGGAACGTACGCCGCGTTTTATTATTTTCCAAAATGTCCTTTCCCTTAATTTATAAATTGTAATTTTATTGTATATTTAGACATTATGACTTATAAATTATAAAAAAATTATCTACTACTATTTAATAATACACTAGAAAATACGACTAAATACGGCTAAATGATACCATAAACACTATGACACTTAGATTAATAATGAGAGAAAAACGGCTTTTGGCATTTTCAGTATTTTAAATACGAGTAAATTTTTACTATTCATTGATTTTGTTCTCTTGTAAAACTGGCTTATGAAATTTTATTTCTTATACGTTAACATCTTGTTGGATGTGAACACAGTGAGTCATACGGCCAGGGGCCTATTTCATAAAAGTACAAGTTACAATTTTACAATTTTACAATTACAGGTGCTTGTAATGCACTACTTACAATTTTAGGTGTTGCATAAATAATTCTTACAAATTCTTAACTTTTTTACAATTGTAAATGATATCCATAGAAACGTATCAATAAAATTAATAACTTTTTTGCCAGTTAATATTATACTTTAAATTTCATAATTATGTTGAAAACGAATATATTAATGTTAACAAGCTGAATTTTGTTCGCAGAGATGCGGGGTCCGGTCTTTGATCGAAGATAGTTGAAGCGGACATTTTTTTTAGGTTTATAGATGTTTATTGTGTTCCCAATTTCTCTTAAAGGTTTGACCGAAGAGATGGACCAAACCTTTCCCCAAGAGACAAAAGGCAATTTTTCTGTCTTTTCTGTGCCCACGTAAAAGATAATTAATTTGACTATACGCCTTATTTGTTCTTTTGTACCGAGCTAAGCCTTGGTAAACTGAAGTGTTCGGTTAGAGAAAACAATTAATTCACCACAGCGATTATAAGCAAAATATGGGCATTAAACTGTAGCTAAGTTGTAGTTGATTTGGTAAATTTACCATAATATAGTTAATTCTGTTTAGAATAGTAACCCGTATCGGTCGTATCGGTGAAACAATTACTGCAAAACAAATTTCCATATATTTCTGCGAAATGCGGTACCTATACTCATTTTTTACCCAAAAATTAGGATAGGTTCCCTCCATTATATGAATATAGAAAATGCAAAGGATGATTATATATGAAAGAAAAATTAGAGCGCAAAGTAGAAATATGTTTAAAATATTTAGAAAATACGAAACTATTATTTGAAATAGTTTTCAAAAACGAATGCTCACAAAACAGTCAAAAATTAAGACTTGTTCAAAAATTACAGAACTTAAAAGGTACGTAAGATTGTAATAACAATTTTACAAGCTATGTAAGATTTTAATCTGTACTTTGTAAAACATGAACTGAATCGCCTGTAAAATTGTCAAAGAAATGTCTGTAAAATTGTAGAATTGATCGGTACTTACAAATTTGTAATAATTTTTTATACAACACCTGTAACTTAAATATTTACATATTTGTAAAAAAAATACCTGTAAATTGTAAATTGTACTTTTATGAAATAGGGCCCTGGTATGAGGTATGAACAAGCTAATATACTGATGGCGATTGTCATTAGTGGTGATTGACATATATACGGCCGGATATAAACAAACTAATGTTTTGGTGACGATTTGCGCACATTTTTAGTTGGTGGCGATTGTCACATATCCAATATGATTTTACCAAACGATTTTTAAATTTCACTTTTTAATGTAATTTAGTTCAAAATTCGCAATGTAAATACAAGATCCTTTTTTTTTTTTTTATTAAAAAACGTTTTTTCACTAATGTTGTTCTCGCGTATGTAAAAACAACTACAACAGTTGGTCGAGTTTTGAATATATTTGGAGGCTTCAATTATTCATTGATACAGTCAGTCTATATAGGTATAATTCGTTAATTGGTCTATGGTATAAAGTAGGAACATATATATTTTGCAATTAGAGTACATATTATATAGACTGATATTTTTTTCAAAAGCAATTATATAACAAAATTAAATTAATTTGCGTATGATGATAGTTTTATACAATATTGTGGTTATTCATATTAGTGTGGAGTGGAATGAAGTGGAGTCAGGAGTGCACAAATACACACACACACACACACACAAATCTGATCTGATATAGGGCAGGCGGTATATATGTACATATATATTACAACACGGTTGTGTGTTTGTATTTGTATTTAGAATACCTACTGTTTGTTACATGAGTAGATTATATTACATGCTGTATAATAGAGGAGCATAAGTACATAGTATTGGTTACGGACCAATCAGGGAGAAGCCGCGAGATGAAGACATCAAACGACCGCGTTGCTATGCAACCAACCCCCGTGACATAGTCGAGTAATTCACTAGTATTCATCTATTTTATAATATCTACCTCTACATATGTTATCTATGTGCATAAAATATCTACATATAACACATACAAATTTAATGCATAATATTACATATATGTGAACTTAACACTTTACCGCAAAATATATGTATATGGATGGTATTAATAATATTACATCTTGAATTTCACAAAAATATGAAGAAAATCGGTGAAGATCGGCTAATTTGCAACGCCGATAACGGCGAAAATTAAAAGTTCTTATTCAAATAATTATTAATATATATATATATATATATATATATATATATATATATATATATATATACCATGCGAGTATTTTGAGAGTTGCCATTTCTATTACAACCAAATTCTTATGATAGAAATGGTACTAGAAAAGGTTCTTTTTTTGGATGTAATGGAAATATAACCAAGAAAAATACTATCCGTTGAAGTAGCCTCAATACCATATGCATATTTTTGCCGCCTAACTGATAAATTAAAGAAAAATTGAAAAATGAAACTTGGGTAGAAAAATTTTTTTTGCTCATTTGTGTTGTTAATTAATGCATTAGATCAGTTTTATCGAAAAATTAATATATAGTCCCATTTAAAAATCTATAAGTTTGTATCATAGCTCGAAAACCATAAGAGCTATAAAGCTCCTGACTATAGCAATCGGTTGCTCCCGTTGATATCTACAATTCTTATTTGAACAATTTTTCGATTAAATCAACGGTTTGGCTGTAATAAAAACGGCAACTTTCGAAATACTCACACAGTATATATATATATATATATATATATATATATATATATATATATATATATATATATATATATATATATATATATATTACACAAATTATATGGATTTAAAACCTTGTTAAAACTAACGAGTAATAGTAGTTTGTGAATTTTATGAAAAATGAGCTTAACATTGGGCTAAACAGATAAATATTGACATAGAGAAAGCGAATATAAAACCCCATTCTTACTTATTAGTATTTTAACAATATTGCTCCGCGCTCCCACTATAATTAATATTTTGTTAAAAGAATATATTGAAATCTATTTTTGTAATATTTGACATTTATTAATCTACAAGGAAATTAAACTTTTCGTTGCTCATTTTCGAATATAGTATCTAGGTTTTCGGACTCGCTCTACCTTTTGGATATCAGTAGGCACGTGTTTATTGTTGGTTATCAACGTGTTAAAGTGATAAATACGTATTTATCAATTTTGTTACAAATATTGAAAAATATTTGTAATCTGTGCATGCTATTATTCGCTTTGCATCAAGTAATAACAGAATATAATACTTGTTTTAAATACTTTACTGCTAGTCTTTATTCTTTATAAAATTTTCTGGCCTGCCTTCAGGACACACTGTTCTAAATAAAAAGCCACTATAGGCACAAAAATTCTTTATCTATAAATTTTGTCTAATTTAATATTGTTTTATTTCTATGTATGTATAAAAACAAATTAGTATTTACCTATGGCTAACTAAATAAAAATATGTTCGATAATAATCACGCTGAACATTGAACTGTTCAACTGTATGTCACCGAAGCTCTTACACACACACAACCGTCTCATTGCCGTACACGAGAACGCTTTACCGATAGGAATGATGTGATATGGGAGGGATACGTAACATTTGCATGCATCGCCATTTTGTAATTTTCGGCATTGTTTAGTTGAAGACATATGCTTATGTAACGGAACGGGAACGACTTTGAAAATATTACGTTTTGTTGAGGGGTTTGTGGGTTGGTTTACGACTGTAATAAACTGTAAGCAATAATATTATTATTATATTTGCTATTATTATTATTATTATTATTATTATTATTATTATTATTATTATTATTATTATTATTATTATTATTATTATTATTATTATTCATATTGTGTGTTCATCTTTTATGATCTCTTTCTTTTTGGCATGAACGTCAGATAGACAAAAGTGAAATTACATAATTTTATTCTTTTATTATTGTTATATTACTTTTCCTTTTCAATGGTATATTTTTTGGGCTCTTTTGTCCTCTCTCAACGCTTTCTGCTTATAGTCACTTCTTTAAAAGTGTACATATTAGAATAAAATTTATATGTGCAACTGATACTATTTATAAGCGTTTAAAAAATAACATAAAATTTTTTTTTTAAATAGAATACAGATAGACACTTTGGCATAAAGCTTAGCTTTTTACGAGCGTTTACATTTACTTTTGTGAACAGTTCGTAAAACAAATCTATCCAAGAAAACTGGCTATGGCACTGTTGTGCCAGAAAACAATACTTATTATAATTTTTTATTAGAAAAAATGAAAACTTCTGCCCTTTTCTTTTATATTTTTTGCACGATCGTATATTTTTATGCACTTACCTCTTTGTAATAACCACTGCGTTACCAGTTTGTAACAATTCATTACTAAAATACGAGATTCTTTGATCATATTTTTGCTCATTATTATTATCAAAAAGTTACAATTTTTCCCAAGTTAATATTAGCAAAGTGTGTATTTATGCACCAAGAAATAAACTGGTCTGATATAAAATATATTAATTAAAAATTATTTTATTTACACATAGCAGTCTCCTCTTTTACCAAAAAATTAGGGGTTGGGGTGGGGGATGAAACCCCAATGATTTTATAACTTTAATTTTAGTATCATAATAAAGAGCTTAAAGTGCCATTTACAAATATATATAGTTTCCCTACCAAAGCTCTTACCATTTCCAAGATATTTAAGAAAGTTGAAAAAAACTCCAATTTTCAAGAGTGAGTTTCACCCCCTAAACCCGTTAGGGGCACGAACGAAATATGGCTCGTGATTAGTTTTTATGAGATCTACAATCCGCCAAAGTTTTAAAAATTTTTGAGTGATACAGTTGGATACCTTTCCTTGTGAGCAAAACAGTCCTCAACTGCTTGTACGCGTACTCATCTAAGAGGTGGAAATCACTTCAAATTCACAAGAAGTATTAGAAAATCTTTTAAAACTGGAAAGATGCACTCTGGAATTTTTCAATTTGAGAGAAGGGAAATCTACCATGGTGACCTTCGTTCCAGATGATGACCTTCGTTTTTTTCTTCTTTGTTTTGTGGGTCTGTGTAACAGTTGGATACCTTTCCTTGTCAGTACATTGCGATCATTGTACAGTAAAAACAAGAAAAATTTGCTCTCCTATATCTTTATCCACTCAGGTTCAGCAAAGTGTAGTTTTCACCCCTCTAAGGGGTTGATGCATATCTATGTCCAGAAGAATATAGAACCGATATAAAGGGCGCACCAACCACTTCGGGAGGTTTTACACTATTAGTGGTGCCCTTGGCAATAATATGAGTACACGAAAGTTGCAAAGTGCCCATTCTTACTCCTTTCTGTAACAGTACGGATATTCAAAACTTTACACCTATTTAAGGGATATTAATTTTGGCTCTAGACAAAAATTTAAGTGGTATACGAAATTTTTTGACCTTGGATTCGGATTCGGATAAATTAATAATGGAGCTCAATGTCCAGTCTTAAAACTTGGATCTATAACAAACACCACGCTTATACAGCAACTTTTATCTTATGAAAAAATACATTACATTATACGTTTATAATGTGAGTCGAGGGCACGAAAAGTGGTGGGGGACTTGGGAGATGTAAAGAGAAATTGTAGAAAACCTTCACTAGCAGCTGCTAATGTCTAAGCAAACGAAGACAAAATATGTGTAGATAACTCTTATCTCCATTTAAAATAGGAAAATCACAGAGAAGAAAAAAGATAAGTTAATATTTCTCAGAATTTGAGTAAAGTATAATAAATTCTAATTTTTGAACAAAAAATTTTACTTTTGTCTTCCAGTCAGTTCAGTTCTTATTTTTTTGTGCCATATAAGCTAGGCATTTCTTAATTACAACTAAATAAAACCAAATTGACATTCACTTTTTCAAATCTGTTTACACTGATTTACCTCCTCTCTTCTGAGTAGGTACAGGGCAATTTTAAGAGTTGAGTTTTACTCAATTAATTAATGATTATAAATTATAATATTAAGAGCGAAACTGTGGGTTATTTGTACAAATATATTATTATTTTACTCAATTAGTTGATTTTTTTACTTTCATAATAAAAGGCCATTCGTAACAAATCTTTATTAGTAAAGTTCAGCTTTTGATTCACAATAGAATAAGAAAGGCACAGTAACCGGTTCATTGAGAGTCACTTGATAATTTAATCCAAAAAAGAGCACAGTAGGAGATTATTTTCGTAAAAAATTTTAATCATTACACTAATTGCTACTGATATTTCTGGTATGTAAGATATGTATATCTTGAAAATAATTATTATAGATTATGTCAGTAATTTGGTTCAATATGGATAGCCCGTTTGGGAACTAACACTTTATTTAAAACGAATTCCTATGAAAATAATACGTTGGTTATTCGTATATTAATTAAATTAAATACATATTACATTTGTTATGTCGCGTCGCCCGCCATTATTGTAAATGTGAAATTTTGAAATTGATATATTGTATACATTGCAAAACACGCACACACGCACACACGCACGTACGTACATATAACGTATTAAAAAGATTTTTGTAAATTAAATATCTTTGTTTGTAGATACAAAAAGATAGGTTGATTTCTTTCTCTATTGTAAGTAAATCAGGGGTTTCCTAGTTGAAAACAATTTAGTAGAAATGTTGAAATAAAATCCCTTTAGAATTTTACCATTCACTCACAATCATATATATACATATATGGGTGTGTGTGTGTGTGTGTGTGTGTGTTTGTGTTTTTGTTTTGTATGTATATATAAACAACAAAAGCCGAACATTTTATCCCATGAGATCATGCGTTACTACGAGTATCCCTTGGAGTCAACTTGAAACAAGGGTCATCCAATTAAAATAATATAACAACAAGTGTTTGAGAAAATTAACTAACTTACGTTTTATTTAACAAAACTAACGGTTAACCCTTATTTCTCTAAATTTTCTCTACCTAACTATAGTTTCGTACAAGAAACAAGGCAGTGGTAAATAATATTATTCATAGATATGGAGAATTAACGTATGTATTTTAAATAGCAATGTTGCTGGGTGAATATCTCTTAAAAAGTAACTGAATATTGCTATAGTTATTTCTTTGTGCAACAAAAAATGTATAAAATCAATTAAATTGTTTAACCCTAGAATCATACGTTGGTCTACGAGTCAAGTTAATCATACATCGGCGTCATTTCGAGGAATGGACTTTTTACGGGGAGTTTTAGAGTTTATTTGCAGAAAACATTTTTTTTACATAACAATACTACAAAAGCGAACAAAATATTTAAAAAAATTGAATTTGGAAAAATTTCTTAATATAAATATTTATTAATTTTTTTAATCTTTTTATCAAAGCATATTTTCACTATAAAAATTAAAAAATAGATAAATACATCAATTGTATCATAAAACATGTCTTTCAAATAATTAATTTATGAACTATTATGAGTCAGTGGACATGTGTGACTTTACAGAATGTGAAATTTCTCAGTCATAAATATTCCTATAGATATGTAGTTATTTCCCCCTTAAGCACATTTGTAAATTTTCTAAAATTTGTTAGTAATTTTTCGAATAAGATCTCAAAAAATAATAAAAATTAAAATATTTTCCACCAAATTAATTGTTAACCTTTTATTAAATCACTTGAAACGCATTCTTTAGTTTTCGATTCAATATATTAAAACTTCAGTATTATGTCGTCTCTATAAGTCAAACAGCTGTAATCATCTTTCACATTATCATAATCATTGAATAAATTAATTATAACATCCATATCTTTAATAAATTTTAGAACAATTAGGAAAACTTTTATATGTGGACTAGAAAATCTTTAAAAAAAATATAAGTTAATCATCCATCGTCGTCCTTTTGACGCACACTATTTCAGTATAAAAAAAACGACAATAGCTATAAACAAAATTTATACGTCTTATGAGTTATAAAGTTATAATAACAAATAAATTAGATAACAGAAGTTTCACAGCAAGCGGGCACCGACAAGTTGTATTATTGGAGCAGGTAGAGAAGTTCGTTCGTCGTTTTGACGAGTACGTATGATTCTAGAGTTAAATATACAATCGTACTGATAAATACTTATATTTTACAAACAAGCCAAAACTTTCACTTAAGAATTATGTTTGGAACGCTGAGTAAAACAATTTCATGTAATTATCACTGCAGTATAAGTTCAGGATTTTTCAGTGTAAGATCTGAATATCTGTTTTCTTTTTAAAAACTGAAGTAAGTAATTCATGTTTTCCAATTGTGCCATCGTTTAAATTGGATAATTTAGATTTCTTAGTTTTTTTCTTTTTTTTTACATTTCTCAAATACCATTTTCCGTATATCTACCAATAAAATTAAGGTAACCGGCCTAAATAATAAATTCGTAAAAATTTGAAATGAGATAGCAAATAAAATTGTATCAGTTATAAACACATGTACATTTATACATGTCTGTTGTATTTTAAAGCGCATATAACAATTGAACATGTTATAAAAGTTAATTCATTTTGCATTTGAGCCTCTCAGGACTAGTCAATATAATCGCAATAAAGCAACTGTAACCCATCGTACATACTCCATATGGTTTTACGTATGAATACATGTTGAAAACTTACTTGGTTAACTGTCGGACCAAACAACTGATTTCTAACTGAAAGGTACATATTATGTGTCATGTAATAGATACATTTATACCAAGTATTCACATACATGGGTTATATATATATATATATATATATATATATATATATATATATATATATATATATATATATATATATATATATATATATATATATATATATATATATATATATATATATATATTCAAAGAGGGTGATTCTAAAAGCACAAAAAGGGTGGCAAAAGTGCACAAATATAGTGAAATGTCAATAGCAGTTACCACTAGTTCTAACGAGCAGCATATTTAAAAAAAAAATATTAAGAATGTGTTTCTGGTGTTTCATACCTACATAAAAATCAAAAACAGTAAGCAATCGCGAATCTGAGAGGCGCCAAATCCATAGTTTAAATATGACAATTCGATACCATCTATGTCTGTCAAGCTATTAGCGGCTATAACTTCTCTACTGCTAATCGTAGTAAAAGTATAAACCTCAACAAATTCGACATTTGACACTAACTTGCTACGCAAGTCACAAAGTTATTTTACAGAAAAATTACAAATTGGCTTTTTAAACTAAAAATTTGTACCCTACCAAATTTTTTTTTGTTTTATTAGTTTAAAATTGACCAGTATACATTTCCTTTGAAAAACTTATTATACAAAATTTTAAATATTTCCCTAAATTAAAAATTTTCTCTAAATTTACTAAAACAAACCAAAAGATACAATCCATTATTTCCGAAAGTATTCTGACTAAACGACCGTATTCCGATTGGAGTAGGTAATGGCTCCCAAATCCTTCAGTAGTACCCCGTTGATTTTTATTACCCATGTAAACTAGCTCCCTAAATGGTCAGCAAGGGTGGCTTATCTCGACAGAAGGTCGCAACTTTTGTTTTTGTGTGTATACGCTGTAGTTCAAAAATATGAGAACCCTCTACACAAAAAGTAAGGCTTATATATTTTTGCGAAAAATATTTTCTTGCTAATGTTTAATTTATTGATTTATCAAATTTAAATTTTTGTCAGACAAATTTTCTCGAAAAAAAGAGAGTTGAACTGAACGCACATTCACAATAAATTGATAATGTCGATATATACGAATTGCAATACGATAATGCGAGTATTATCACAGTATTTGAAGATTATATATATATATATATATATATATATATATATATATATATATATATATATATATATATATATGGGTAGTTCTTCAAACGATGGAAGAAAATGGACTTAATTCCGGCCACACATTTTTTTCATGCATGAGCTTTGGAAAGTAGTTTTATTTCAAGTTGATGACATTTTTTACACTCTTTGAAAGTGGCCAGTCAAAAAATTAAAAATTATAAATTTTATGGCCATTATAAAAAAGAGACATCCAGGAAAGTGAAAAAATGAGTAAAAAACTAAAATTAACACAAGAGAATTTCTTATATTCATTTTTATTATTAAGCACAATTTATTAAACTATTAAACAATTTATTAATTTTTATTATTAAACAATTTTTATTATTTTTATTATTAAATTTTTAATTATTAAACAATTTATTATTTATTTAATATATATTATATATTATATTAGTAGTATATATATATATTAGTGGTTATATAGTGTAGGTATATATGTATTTAAAAAAAAAAAAATTTTTAAAAATTTAAAAAAAAGAAATAAAAAAAAAACTAAATAAATAAAAAAAATTGGGAATTTATTATTTATTAAAAAATATTCGAAGTCATTTACGACCGTTTAATACATATTATATATTATATTAGTAGTATATGTGTCAGAAGCATAGTAATTATATAGTATATATTATTATACAGAAAAAAAAATGGGAATTTATTTTTTATTAAAAAATATACGGAGTCATTGACTACAGTATTCTAATGACATTTACCTAATTTATTTACACTATTTAAGTTTAATCCCCGTTTTTGGAGCTGCCAGGAGACTGAGACCAGGGGACTGAGAATTCTTCAATATTCTTTAAAAATCGGCTAAATAACGTTTTGTAAAAAAAAAAAAAAAACAGGTCCGCTATTCCAATACAACATATTTACAACTCATACAACTGAAAAATTTTTTATATCCACAGTATTTTTCACGAAAATGGTGACCAGGATACTGAGAAATTGACTGGACCGAGTACGATCTCACTTACAATGTTAACTAAATTAGTTGATACAACCTCAAATTAAGTAAAAGATGTACTTTATTTTGTTTATTATATTTCAGTTAATTACTATGACAAACGATGATTTAATCAGAATATAAATTTTTTATATTTTTTTTTTTTTTTTTTTTTTTTTTATAGGAGAATGATGCAAAGTTCGGGAGACAAAATTCAATAGAATATTTCTTAAAGAAGATATAAAAAAATTCAAAAATTATTTATACAGTAAAAAGGTAGCAATATTATAGATTACTACTGCAGTGTAAATTTTTGTTTATACATTCAGAAAAAATAATTATTTAGTCTGCTATGTTTCACTTTGGATGTTATACTATATATATATATATATATATATATATATATATATATATATATATATATATATATATATATATATATATATATATATATATATATATATATATATATATATTCCTTTATTAATCGATTTTAATTTTTAAGCTTCGTCTGCGAAATACTGAACTTCAAAATTGAAAATTTACGTTTTTTTTTTTATGAAGTATAGGGAACGAAATGTTCACATAACTGACCCTCCCCTCCTCAAATCAGACATGTGCAAGTAAAATTGTAAGTGAGACACCTTATCTTAACCAGTTTCCAACACGTACTTGGTAAATTTTAATATAATTAATTATTTAACTATGTTTTAGTTATCTAGTTACCTAATATCAAAAAAGATCAAAAACCATAAAACAAAACAGGATGAGTTTTATTTTGTGTGTAGGTACCTATTTTTATAATTTTGCGCTTTTGTCCTATCATAAAATTACTTATTTTGGAATCACAGCAGGGGTCAGTTTGACCGTGTGCGCTTTTGTCCGCCACCCGTTCAGCTTTGGTTTATGTTTTTATATAATACTGTATAAATAAGGTAAATGTAGAAGCAAAATCAATATTTTAATCTATTAGCACATTGGAGTGTAATAGGGAATATTGTGTTACGAATTGACTTTCTTTTTGGAAAAGCCGAGATTTTCGTAAAAAATAAAAAAAAGAAACATATTGCCTTTAATGACATTCTAAAGTGTATTAATAATGCCAAAATATTATATTAATCTACTTGTGTTAACGCATCTCCTAAACAAATTTGTTTTCCCAACGTTCCCATCATAGTTAACACTCAGTGTTTTGTTCGAACTCAAAACTCATTTAACTATCAATTAAAATTAATTGGTACTTCACCAGGTTTTTGAGATTACTGTTTCAGTGTTTGAAACTAATTTAACTGATGAATTCAGTTTTCAAGAGACTGTATATTACTGTATATTTTAAGGCACACAATGAGCTTTTCGCGCAGATTCTCAAGTTCATTACGATTTGCTTTGTCATATTGGCGGCACAAAAACAAGTAGACAAGTAAAACTGAATTTTAAGCAGTTAAACTTAGTTCTTAGTTCACAAAAGAGTATTCGATCCACTTTAAAATTTTCATTAGTTTTTTTTTTTTTAATATATATTTAAAGAAAAATATTTTGTGCAGATTTCATTTACAGCTTGTTCAAAAGTTTTCAGAATATGAATAAAACATAAAGGATACAACTTGTACCTATATTTCTATGTACGCTTCTGTACCTACGTTTATACATATACCTACACAATATATAAAATTTTGATTTTTCTAACAAATTTTAATTTATTTGTAACATTCGTTTGACAAAACACTACTGTAAGGAAATGATAATGCATATTTACCGAATTGTAGTAAACATATTTTCCTGTTATAGGTGAATATTCTTAGAATTGAATCAATCAATGAAGGAAATAATTTTTTTGTTCATTCAATTTTTTTTTTAAATTTAATAAAATTATAAAATTACCTTCCACATTTTTTAACATCTAACCAGGGCCGGCGCGACCATATAGATAAACTAGACAACCGCCTAGGGCGCCAGAGATCGAGAGGCGCTAGAAATCAAGGGGCCCCAGAAATCGTGGGCCGCCAAAAATCTAGGGTCGTAAAAATTACAAATTTTGCAAACGCTCTACGTATTTTTGTTAACTAAGTTCACTTTCTAAACGATTTTGATATTTAGGAATTTTTGTAGTCAAAAAGGTTGATCGGATACATTGTATCTAAAAAAGTATATTAAAAAAGGGGTCAGTCAACCTTTTTTTAATTTATCTCTTATGATTTTTTATTAAAATATTTTTTTAATGTTCAAAAAAGTGTCAATGTTTATCTGCACTATATGGTTGGCCAAGTGGTCGGAACGCGACATTTCATATTACACAATCTAATATTATTCTAATTAATGACGGAAATGATTTCAAACTACAAGAGATTTATTCAGAGTTAAAGAATTACTTTTAAACATTTCTCTAATGCTTAAAAAAGTGTCGATATTTATCTAAATAACACGGTCGGCCAAGTGGTCGGGAAACTACATTTCGATCTAATGTTATTCCAGTTAATGACGGAAATGGTTCCAGTCTACAAGAATGACGTAGTCTGTAACGCAGAAAAGACTAGTAGGCTTGGCAACAATATCAACTGAACAAAATTAGCGCAAACTATCGTTGTTAATGAATTAGTTCTTGTATTTTCTATAAGTTTAAGACTAGGAAAAGCCGCATTTTCAAGTCTTCCGTACATAATATCTCATAAACTAAAAGTTTTGGAAAAAAATGTTTAAAACAAAATTTGTAGAGAATTGTACGCTCTATAATTTTTATAATAACCTTAACCAACGTAGCCAACTATTTTTAAATTATTATTTATCAAAAATCAAAGATTGGTTTTATTAAAGCGTCATAATTTTTTAAATAATTACCTTAGAAAAAAAGTTTCAAATAAGAAGGTTGGGAAATTTAATTTTCTATGGAAAATGTTTCTTGTACTTTTCTTGTGAGCTCAGCTGCCCACGAGATATTTGGAAAAACACGTTTTTCAAGATGGCGGCTTTGACACAACTTCTAGGATGACGCCATTTTGGTTTTACACTCCTCACAAGAACACAAATTAATTGCGATTTACGATTCGCCATTTTGAACTAGCCGACCGGCTAGGCTAATAAGTGTTTATCAAGTTCGGGGGCGCCAAAAGATTTTTGTCTAGGGCGCCAAATAACCTTGCGCCGGCCCTGTATCTAATTTATTCATTTAAAAAAAATTTAATAATAAACTTTAGCTAAATAAAATTTAAAAATGGTACAAAATTTCTACATTTAAATTGCCTATAGTCTGTAAAAAAACTAAAAAATCCTTTAGAGGTGGAGGTTCAGTTAAATTCTGTAAGTTGTTCTTAATCCGCCGGTTAAAGAAGTTCGTGCGCGTCCACAAAACACTATAGAATAGGGTGATATAGCTACCACAAATTACTACAGAACATAATACCCTATATGTTATGCATACAGAGCTTGTACTTGTTCATATGTCGTATCCTCATATGATGTGTCGAGTATTATAGGTGATTGCTATATGTACCACCTATGTACTGATCTGTGATATCAATGCATACATAGTTGTTGATTGAAAATTACCAGTTTATTTGACCTTGTATGCATATTATGTACGCATACACATCAAAATCTATCAGAAAATTTTAATTTTTTTAATTTCAATAATTAATATTTCATTTTAATGTCCGTCAATACGATGTTTTTTGTGAAATTATATAAATTGCATATTTCAAAGAATATTTTTAAACATTTTTTATTTTGATATCTACTCTTATAGTATACGTATTATAATTTTTAACACGAAAAAATGCTGTTTAGAATGTTTTTTCCTAATGGCTCTGTGTTAAAAATTTGATTTTTAATCGTCAATTACTTTAATAAATGATCAATGAAGGCCTTAAAATTTTCGAGGGAAGATAACTATGTAATTCAACTTGTTAATTCTCTAAAATTAAAATTTTTATCTACTATTAAGTCTGACGCACGAACGTCCTTAAAGTCGGTCCTTTTCCGACTTATTAGATTTTGATAAAATTGTACACAAAGACTCGGAACAAGACTCCTGTGTAAATTTTAAAAGATAATCCTGATATCATTTCCAAGATAACTGTACAGGTTCGTCTAATATATTTATGAGACAGCTCGAAGATACCGAAAAAGTAAGGATAGTTTTTGGAAAGTGAATTTATTAGTATTTGATGTCAGGAACTTAACAAAAAAACTAATTGTGAAAATTCATTGAGTATTCAAATTATTATCGAACTGAAGTGGCTTTCAAACGATGATTCGGTGGCCTGATGAGTAAGGCGCTTGACTAGCAACAAAGAGTTCGAGTGATTAAATTGTAGAGGAAAAAATTTGAGACACGCTGCTCTAAATTGTACTAGAGGATCTTAAGATGTCTTAAATTTGTTCTAACAATTAAATCTTCCTTGAAATAGCACATACTATCGAACACTAAATTAACACGGCGTTAATTAAGAAACACACAAATTTTGAAGACGAAGTACTTTTAGAAGATTATTTATTTTACACCTACAGCGTGTATGTATGTACAATGTGCATACAAAATAATTTAAAAATAACTAAGAAATTAGAAATCCAAAAGTCATAAATAGTGCATCTGCCATTTTCATTACATAGCATCACATATACAGGAGCTAGTGTATTGTGTTTGTGTATATAAGGCAAAAGCATGAAATAAAGTTTTCTCATATTCTATTACTAAAGAACATTGTTACAACAATAATAATAAGAAAGTAACCAGCAACTCCTTACAAAATTCCGAAGGGACACAAACCAAGAATAAATAAAATATAGTAACATAGTGGACACGGAACCGGATATCTACCCTATAAGGATTGTTGTCACTTTCCTGTGGATATACATAATATATATTGCTATCAACCGGTATAATAATAATGTGTAGAAAACACGCCAATGGATTATGGTCATTGTCTTAAACTTATATTTATAAAGAAAATCTTGAGCAAACCACAAATAAGTACAATAACCGCTATCAAAGTCTATAAATCAGATGAAGAATAGGGACAAAGTGAAGTTTTAAGGACTACATGGAATAAAATTACTATATATATATATATATATATATATATATATATATATATATATATATATATATATATATATATATATATATATATATATATATATATTATATATATATATATATATATATATATTATATATATATATATATATATATATATATATATATATATATATATATATATATATATATATATATAATTAAAAATTAAACAAAAAGTCGTAGTCGAATAAGAAGGAAGAAATCTGCTTAGGCGCGCGTATCATTTCCTGTTTACAGTAGCCGTCCAAGATAGTCACTTCCGAGATAGTCACATTTCGAGTGAAATAGACATACACATACGTCATCCACATACTATGTTTGCTCTTGTCTATACGCACATATGCGTCACATGTAATATTTGCTTACTCAGCACATTACATACCCCGTGTACCTGCCGTGTGGTACCTTGTGAGGTAGCTACCGTGTAATGTGTGTGAGGTGTGTCGTGTGTGATACATATGTACATATATTAGTCTATGTAGACTTCTAGAGTGAAAACATTGGTCCATACAAACATGATGACCAATTTTTTATAGTGGGCTCTAGCACACACTACGTCTACACACTACAAGGGTCACATAGACTAAAATTTTTTGAATTTTATTGCATACATATATGCACATATTCTGCATACGTAATATGCAAAATGCAAATGCAAAATGAGTAACGTAAAATTCTAGAATATTCTAATCGTCAACTAGCAGAGATATCAAAAAACAAACTTCACTATTGAATTGGTCACTAAAAATGAGATTAAGCAGCACAGTTTGATAAAAATTCTAGAATGTTCTATTTGTTAACTAGCAAAGATATCGAAAAATCGATTACAGCATTTAATTGGTCATTGAAAAAGAGGCCAAACAACCTATCTTGATAAATGTTCTGGAATATTCTATTCGTAAACTAGCAAAGGTATTCAAACACAGACGTCGCCATTGAATTGGTCACCTAAAAAGAGACCAAATAGCACATTTTGGTAAATGTTCTAGAATATTCTAATTGTCAAGTAGCAAAGATATTGAAAAATTGATTGCACCATTTGACTGTCCAACCAAAATTAAACTAATATAAACTAAATGTTCCATTTTGGCAAATATTCTAGAATGATCTGTTCGTCAGCCAAAATAGAATATTCTAAAACATTTATCAAAATGTGATATTTCGTCTTTTTTATGACCAATTAAATGGTACAACCGGTTTTTCGATATCTTTGTTAGTTGACGAATAGAACATTCTAGAATTTTTGTCAAATTACGCTGCTTAATCTAATTTTTAGTAACTAAATCAAAAGTGAAGTCTGTTTTTTGATATCTCTGCTAGTAGAATATTCTAGAATTTTTGTCAGCTTTGATATCTCTGCGAGTAGAATATTCTAGAATTTTTGTCAGCATCAACTATTTGGCATCTTTTACGCTGATGAATCCGATAGTGAAGTTGGTTTTTCGACATTTTTGCTAGTTTTCTAAAAGTCGCACTTATATTCATTAATATAACATTCAATTCCGTTTATCTATAGAACTATTTTAGGTGTAAATTGTTTCTTAGAATAGTTTTGTTTTAAATAAATTCAGATAAATAATATTTACTAACCCCCCGCATAAAATTTTCCCCTTAAATTTGCACCGACCACTACGTACCATTGAATTCCTGGTGTAAGTGTTTACCCCACCTGACGGACGTCTATGACTTCCAAGATAGTCACTAGAGGAACATTTGTGTGACTATCTTGGACGGTTACTGTATGTGTTTTTTTGTCAGATTGCTATAAGTGGTTGCAGTGATTTAGTCAAGTTACAACAGCATACATACATATATATATATATATATATATATATATATATATATATATATATATATATATATATATATATATATATATATATATATATATATATATATATGTCTACGCGATAACTCTCGAAGGAAGTCTCCAATTGTTACTAAATTTGGTGTGTAGGTCAAAAGTCCCAATAGCACACATAAGACAAGCTTTTAAAACATTGTTCAAATGAACTAGATTTTAAGAAAAGTTAAGAAATTTGCTGAATTTTTTTACAATAAGTACTTCATTGTTTTTATCATTACAATAACAATATTTATATGTTTCATTTTTTAAAATAAAAATTAACTAACTTTTCAAGAACGTGTCATCAACAATTTTGAAAATTTGTTTACTGTTGAGAGATAAACTATTTTAAATGGATATAACTTATGTTGTATTAGGTCTGCCAAAGTCGGGAGATCCCAAAGTGCCAAAAATAAATCTACCCAACCGATTTTGAAATTTTTTCACCTTTAATGCATAATTTTCTTTTTTTACTGCTGTTGAAGAACACACTCATTACATATCCGTTAATTGTTGAGAAAGTTAGACATTATTCAAAGGTGTGGAGGAATGATCATTACTCAATACCTTCCGACGTTTTGTGTAACTTAAAAGCCCCTATACCGGAACACTATTATTAGGTGTGTAAATAAACTGGCTTATAAAATTGATAAATAAATTAAACACCCATTTTTTTTTCAATAAGCATGAAAAAAAGTTTTTTTAATCCAATGGATATATTTTAAAAAAAATATAACCCAAAAATTTTTATTTATTAATGTGTTTTTTTTTTTTTTTTTTTACAAAATGTTTACATCTATAAAAAACGGACAGAATATATTAACACCATTAAGAAAACGTGAGACAGACATCCCTTCTCCGAACGCATATTTAAATACGAAATAAATTTTTAAAATGTTGAAATATACAGTGACAAGGGTAATTTTTGTTAACTGATGATTAAATCGTCCGTTAAGTTAATGGATGAATATTGGGCAATTAAATATTTAATCAGCGTTTAGTGCATATTTTGATGCTAGTTTCCATAATATCGCTAATATTTATATTTATTTTCTACTATTGAAATATACTTTTTTGTACAATTTCAATTAAAATTACCTTTTCTTTTTCTGTAAAATTTTGGTATCTGTTTCATTTTTCCATTTTTAAATTGAAAAATATCTTCACAAACGTCAAATTACAGTTTCAAAATGTTTTACGTAAACATAAGTTATATATTTTCTAATATTATATAAATCAAGAGGGCACTACTTATTTTCAAAATATACAAATTTAAATTTTTTTAACGATGTGATATTATCAACTTACTAGCATTTACTTCTTGTGTGTCTCATTTCATGTCCTATAAAAACAAATCAGACACCGTTGCTAGTCAAAATTGACCGTTAACGTAAATTAGTTAACCGTTGGTATATTTTAAGTGGTGCAACAGACAAATCGGGGTTAGTTAATCTCTGATTTACTAATGGCCATTATGTTCTGATTAAATTAATTTTGGTGCAACCGGCCATAAGTGTTTTAGAAGCAAAAATAAATTAAAAATGTTTATAAAATACATATTAATAATAATTGTAATAACTAAATACACACACTAAAATTTCGAACGTATATTAAAACATTTCTGCAAATAATATTTAAACAAAATAAAAAGGTGATTTAGCTCTTATAATTTCTTAACTGGACTAATAAAAATTATTTGTATATTTTTATTATGCTAACTTGAAAAATTCGCTCAGAAATGTTACAATTTATAACTCATATGTTTTTAATAATGATCATCCATTGAAATAAAAATACACGAATTCAGGAAAAACTGTTTAATATATATATATATATATATGTATATATATATATATATATATATATATATATATATATATATAATATATTTATATATATATATATATATATATATATATATATATATATATATATATATATATATATATATATATATATAATATATATATATATATATATATATATATATATATAGGGAAGGGGGGGCAAAATGGGGTACCCCAAAAATTTGGTAAAAATGTTTGTATTTTCAAATTTGATAATATTGAAAACCAAATAAAAAATATATTATAATGTATCAATATTTACAAAAAACATTCATAATATAACTTTATGTAGTAAGAATTATTAAAACAAATAATTATTTTTCGCCTCTGCATCCACTACTAATATAAATGGTGATTCGTTTTACGTAAATTACTCCTAAAAAAATATTATTATTTAGTAGCTTCGTTTTCTTACGAATATATTTATAATCTTACACTATTATTAAGGGGTACCCCATTTTGCCCGTATAAAATTTTTTTTCTTACGGCAGCTCGAAATTTGATTATTTTACTTTAATTACGACTGAAAATAATAAGATTCAGCATATTTCAGTCCTTAAAATCATAACGGTTTCTTAAGTACCCCGTGTTGCCCCCTCGCCCCTATATATCTTCGTGAGCTATTATTACCAGCTCGTTGAATAATATACTACTAAATCCTCCTTTTTATTAGAATAAAAAGGAGAATTTATTTTATTGTTAGTTCACTTTCCCGATGTCACTATACAAATCATGTCAGTATGCTTTAAAGCTCTTGTCAATTATGATTCAGCGAATGATTTTAATCATAAGCACATTTAATGGTATACTGATCTAATTTTTTATAATACTATAATCATAATGTCTAATTGCAATGCCATCTGTGTATCTATAAAATGATAACATATAGTCAATATTGTTACTTTTTTATCCTCGAATTGGAACTATTTTTCTATAGTGATTAATTTTTGTTAAATTGTCAATAATCTTGTGAAAAGCTTTTATTTAACTTGCTATGTTAGTATGTTGGTTTAGATCAAATCTTGGAATCAAAATTTAGACAGGTTCTAATTGAGCTAGAGGTTTCAAATTTTGCATACGTGTCTAACCTTGATGACAATGCAATATTTTCCCTAAATTGCCCCAAACCAAAATAGTTGATTTTTAGTCCTATGCAACTTTTTGACATTTTGAATTGTCAAATATTGTCCATTGATTTTACATTGCAATTTTTTGTTTCCATAGTTATGTCTGATTAGGGTAAATGAACCGATTAAAATATAGGTAAAAAAATTACTTCTTTATTTTTTTTTAAATTAATTGTTATCAGACTAAAGAGTAGAAAATAAAATAAAGTAAAAAAAATGTTTTTTAAGAAAAATGGCTTGAGGCGTTTAATTGGCTTGAGGCGTACTGAAAAGTAAAATAGCTACACTTATATCCAAAACAGAAATAATTAATGATAACGCCTCAAGCTTTTATAAATTATGTTGCATATTACTTCAAACTTCACTCAGTAGTTATTTCACTTTTTTAGCCCATTTTTAAATAAAAGCTTTTTCTTAAAAAACATTTTTTTTACTTTTTTATTTTTTATTTATTTACTTTTTTTAATTAAATTAGTATACCATTAGGTGTACAAGCAAGGGCACTCATACCCGAGGGCAAGAGAGGGCTGCAGCTCCCCTAGCTGTTAGGGAAACGATGAAATATATAAGTATAGTGGTAGTCAAGTGTTACGTAAACTAGTATTTTAGTCTACGTAACGAGATAAAGTTTTACAACATGGTCGAAATTGGAACTTTTTGCGGCTACTTACAAATCACCATTCGTCTTTCAAAATATTAAAAATACTCCATACTCCAGTTTTCGACCCTCCACTACAAATTATCATCTGGACGCCCATTTGTACAATTATATCCAGTTCATAATTGATTAAATTTTTCAGAATTGACGTATTTAAATATTATACTTAACATGTCATTGAACGTTCAAAATTGATTTAGTGTAGATTGTTTCATTTCAGATGAAAATAGAGATCTCAACGGACATCCAGACGATGATATCAAAAGACAAAGAACGCAGTATAACGGAGATCAGCTTTATTCTAATGTAAGTATTTGCCTGTATATTTTTTACAATTGAATTTGTAATTAAACTGAAATGAATCAACGAATATGCAGTGACGATTTTAGCGGGTAGGGCGAATAGGCCCAGGTCTACGTAAAAATGTCGAAAAATGAAAATATATAAGAACAATTAATAAAAAGATTTATCATTACATTTTTTTTACTCACCGACAAGAGTTCTAAGTAAAAATACTTTGGAGTTTTTTGGCTCTTTGGAACAATAAAACATTTTTCTTTAAAAATATAACCGACGCGTCTATATTTTTTGTGGGTCCTTAAGGGGAAAAACTTTATTATTATGTAGGTATAATTCAGCCCACAGTACGGCTCAATATAGTGATTTAACGCTTTTAAAGTTTTCGTTTGCAAATGCTCAATTTCTTAAGTTAGCGATGAAACAATTAACCTTGGGATTCTGCTATTCCTGGTCCTGGGCCGCATGACAATCCTTATTCTTCTACATCCTATTCTTCTATTTATGCCACATCATGATCTGCTTTATTATTTTAATGTAACAACTATATTACTACGTTATGATATAGGAACCTTAATTGTTCCATAACTATTTTTCCTATCATTATTTTTAGTGTTCCGTACCAAAACTGGCAAAACTGAATACTTATGGAATCACTTTGGTGCCTGTCTGCCTGTCACAGACAATTTTCTCTGAAACCATTTGAGGCAGAAATTTGAAATTCAGCACAGAGATAAAGTGTGTTGGTCCAATTATAAATGTAAAATTAAATTTCGATTCTAGAGGTTAATTTCAGGAAATAATCTGTAAAGTAATCTGTAAAGCATCGAGCAGAGTATCAAAGGAAAGCTTATTTAAGCACGAATTCCGTGATATATATACCTGACCCAACGTTCAGCTAACTCTCTGAGGCCTTACGAACTGTATAAAATAAACCATAGTACATCGTTCGTCATAAAACCGACAATCATTGCATATGAGACAACAATATATATATATATATATATATATATATATATATATATATATATATATATATATATATATATATATATATATATATAGTAAAGAAAAAATTTTTTAAATATATATTAAAATATATTTAAAATTTTATATATATATATATATATATATATATATATATATATATATATATATATATATATAAAATTTTAAAATATATATTTATAATTATATTAAAATATATTTAAAATTTTATATATATATATATATATATATATATATATATATATAAAATTTTAAATATATTTTAATATATATTTAAAATTTTTTTCTAGAAAATAATTACTTAACACTGCTGTCTTGACTCTTATTACCAGAAGGATCGCTTAGATAAATTCGTGAATATTAAGAATGAAATGTAGATTGAACGAAAATGTTTTCAGAAGTGATTTTTCTTACCTAATTTTCTTGGTACATATAAAAAAGAAAACTTGATGACACATTTTACTTTGATTAAGATATCCATGGGCGTTACTAAGAGAAGGGAGCAGGGAAGGGCAACTGCGTGAAGAAAAATATTTTACCCACTTTCGTATGCTATTACTCTAACTCCATAAAAGCACAGAGATACATACAGAACGCTATTTGCGCGAGTACAACTTACACTTGACGATTTGTTTTTTATTTTATTTCGACAAAACCATTTTAGCAACATATTCTATATATAATTATAGATACACAGATTGATTCTGACCGTTCAATGGCCAATTCTATTTGTTATGTATCCTTTTTTATTGCATTAGTACTATACAAATACAACATAGTGTAACAAATATAGGAAACATGTTTGGTGGATCAAAAGTAATCTGTTGTACTATAGATTTCAAAAAACATTATTAAAAAAAAATTCTGTTGATTGTTTTTCTTGAGAAGTTAAATAATATATCGATATTTTTAAAATTTTCATTTAATTTCCAGTTATGGTCAAGCAAGTGGAGTATTAAAGATGAACATAAATTATTATCGGAATTAGGTGGAACAGGAGGACCCAACGGGCCCGGATCAGGAGGGGCAACTGGTGGATATTATGATTCGCATGGTGGAGGCTTTACAAATCCAGGCGTAACGTCAGCAGCAGATCTTTATGACACCATTAGTACCATGAGTCAAACACAGAGTGGGACTAGTAGTATTTATACACCACCGATAGGTGGCTCCTTAGGTAAACAGAAATTATTAATTTTTTGTTCTGTTATGGGCATGTCAATTAAAATTTTGTTTTTATTGGTTTTATTTGTTTTGCATGGCTTTTGCATATTTGTATTAAAAAAATTCTAATAGGAGACATATTACATTTAAAAATTTGTTAAAAAAAAAAAAAACAAAATTGTAAATTCAGATGTCCATAAACTTAATGGAATTAATTTGAATCGTAAATAATTTAAAAAAAATTAATATTAGGAACTAATTCCCTAACACCCTTGGCACCTATTAGTATGCAAGAAATGAAACTTGGGACTGCAAATGTATTAGATCCAGCACTATCACCTTATCACACGGGTAAGTTTCCGTTTTGGTGTTTCATTAATATAAAGATTATTCGTAATAAACTGTTCGAATATTCGTATAATACTTGGTCCTATATAGTGTCGGATTAAGACTACTTGATTCCCTAAACAATCCATGCCTGTGGGCCCCCCTATCCATATGTAAACTATATAGTATCGGTCTTTAATAGTTATTTATGTACCAAGGGTATAAATAGATGTTTATGGCCTGAGGGCGACGTGTTACAAAGGGCGACGACTTACGTGTAAGTCGCCCGAGGGTATACACATCTGTTTATGCCTGTGGTGCATACAAACTTTTATGTCATACTAGTTCGTTATTGCAATCCAGTCTCAATACAAATCAGTATTTTAAAAAATCCGGTTTGAATTAATAACATTGCCATTTAATCATAGTAGACACTATCGTTGCTAGGTGAATGTTGACTAATTTTTTTCTCTTTATGCCTACGCGGGCCATAAAGTGAACTTTATGCCCGCACGGCATAAAGTACGACATTAGATAGTTGGTAACTAAGCAATAAAAACACAATAACGAACTAGTATGACATAAAAAAAATTACGTATTTTATACAACGAGATAGATCAGGGGTCGGCAACCCGCGGCCCGCGGGCCGCCTGTAGCCCGTTGCAAGTTTTTATGCGGCCCACCAAGCAATATAATGTTTCGAACAATTTGCTCTGCTTATGCAGAGTTGAGCATACCCTGTACTTTTCTTGTTCTCCGATATTAAACATGTAAATAAAACACTGTTACTAAAATTTTTTTTCATGTTTATTAATAATATTTATATTAATTTATATTTAAAGAAAAAAAAATACGCCTTTAGCAGCATCCTGCATAATATAGCGAATTTCCGTTTACAAAAATTAGTTTTTCTCGGAAACTACTTGATATAGAATTATTGTTCAAAAATCTTTTTTATGTGATTTTTTCTCCTCTTTCCAACGGTGTAAGAAAATATGACAAAAAAATTACGTATTTTATACAACGAGATAGATCAGGGGTCGGCAACCCGCGGCCCGCGGGCCGCATATAGCCCGTTGCAAGTTTTTATAATTTAAGTAGAAACTTTGGCAAAAAACTACAAAAAAACTACTACTTCCACAAAAATTTTTTTAGAAAAAAATGCTTAATAATCCGTTCCGGGCATCGGACGTGTCTTACTTTTTGAACTTCCAGCATTTTCGCCAACTTTCGTAAAAACAGGATGGTTCCTTTGAGAGTTACCGCGCGGATATAAATTTTAGTGAATCTCATTTTCGGCTTCTAGAGACTTCAAAACAAATTATTTCTATTAGAGCTCCGGGCTCAAGTCGCGTCAAGACAGTGGCTCTAATAGCTGAATTTTCGATTCGAAGAGTCGCTAAAGAAAAATCAATTTAAGTCACATACTAAATTAGAAAATATCTAACTGTGCGGCCTGCTAATTATTTTTTTTTTTTAAATGGCCCGCCATTCAAAAAAGGTTGCCGACCACTGAGATAGATCCTTACCTTAGAATATGTATGAAGCACGGAGGTGGGGTGGAGATGGCATACAGTTTATGTGAATATTACAGAAATGAAGCCTACACATATATTCACACACATTAACACACATGTAAAATAAAACGAGATGCAGATATTTTGTCAATGCAAACAACACACACACTACTAAAAAACTGACAGTAGGGACACCAGTGTTTGGCTTCAGATCATCTAACAAAATGACTAGTCCACCTACGTCATTGGTATAAAGACTATGAAGGATAAAAGAGATACGTGGAGTAGATATTACATACAATAAAAACCAATCGCGCGGATTTTCAAACAGCCTTACCTTTCATGTGCTAGCAAATATTTTTTTGTGCTGTTTCTGGTGTCCCCAACACGTGATGCCCTAAGCAATAGCTTAGTTTGCTTATAGGCTAATCCGGCACTGGTCCTATAACATTAGTAGATAGTGAAGGGGAAAAAATAGCTTTCCACCGGAGCCAGGCTAAATTTGTTTTTCTACAAATAGTCGATCTGTCCATTTTTGAGGTATTTTCAAAATTCAAGATCGGCTAGACCACGTCCGCCACAACTTTTAATATATTGACCAGGTTATGTATCTTGGTGAACTTCATCCCCATACCGAATTTCATCAAAATCCCTTCAGTGATTTCATAATTAGAGATCAAAATAGCTCTCCTGACAGACAGACAGACAGACAGACATTTTTTGTAAATGACTAATTTTGACTCAGAGGACCTCAAAACCTAATTTTCGCTAAAAACTCGACATCGAATTTTTTCACGATCACATAACTTGGTCTATAGACATGCAGGGCCAGCTTAGCCAATAGGCCACCCTAGGCCATGGCCTAGGGGCGGGAGATTTTTAGGGGCGATAAATTTTTAAAATAGGGCGGAAAAATGAGTAATTAACGTTTTTTTTCTTTTTTTTTTAAGAGAAAGTTTGTAAAAAAGGTAAGAAAAGGGGCTGTAAATTTTTAAAACAGGGCAGAAAAATTTGTGATTGACGTTTTCTTTTAAGATTTCCTTTTTTTCAAATAAAAGGTAGAGGCGGCATTTTTCAAGATGCCTAGGGGCGGACTCAGGATAATCCGACCCTGTAGACATGTAATATATAGGACCAAGTAAAAAGCCTACTATATAAATTTTTGTAAATATACGTAGAAAGTTTTTCTATTTATATTACTCACAAATCAAAATTAATTTTTATCAAAAATAATATCCAATTTAATTCAGTTGTAAATATAATTTACTGAACATGAATTTTAAATTCAAATTAAAAATTTGTATGCAGTAATGACTAATCATACAGTAAAAAATAATTATTATTTTTTATTATCTGTTTAAAATCAAAAACAAAAGGTAGTTAAAATTAAAATACAATAGTGAAGATGAATGGTGGGGTACTGCAATATTAATATTTTACTTGATGGGAAATTTTTAAGGACAGATTAAAAAACTTTGATAGGGTTAATTAAGGAAAAACATTACTGCATATTTTTGTATTTATATATAAATTCAATGCCAAACAACCATCTTATTACTATGATGTTCTTTATAAAAATGAACATCTTACAGAAAATATTAAACTCCTGATAAAATCTTATATTTCTTTTTCAAAAATAAACTAACATAAATATCGGCATGTATTATACACAATCGTGTAAATTTTACTTTTATTTATAATGTTAATTTTATTTATTTATTTATTTATTTATTTAGTTTTTTATTTATTTTATTTATTTATTTATTTATTTATTTATTTATTTATTTATTTATTTCTTTTTTTGTAAATATCAAGAGTATGATTTTTTGTAAAAATTAAAAAGCTTTTTTAACATTATCTCTTTAAATTAGCAAGTTTGCAAAAATCACTTTTAATGCTGACAAAAGATCTGGCACTGGTTACATTTTTAATCGATTTCAAAACGGAGAAGGTTCTCAATTCAACCCGTATGTTTTTTTAAGTATGTATGTACATACACCGATTTATTTGCCTTTTTTTTGACCGATTTACATCATTCTTTTTGTTTTTGGTAGATAAAGCTCTCCAAGTGATCCCATAACAATTTTATTGAGATTGGTTGAGGCAGTTTTTTAACCATCTCCAATAATAAGAAAAATAATTATATATTTTAATATTAAACGTGGTACATAGCTATATTCGCTGAGTGCGATCTACATGACAATGAGAACGAAATCAGTCGCAGCGCGCAAAGGGAAAAAAATTTTCATCTGGGACTGTTAAACGCGTAAAAGATAACTTACCTTTTTAGCATATCAAGTCATTAAGTACAAATTTAAAACACCGAATTATTCCCATATCACTCGTTAAAATAATATAATAAACTCGTTATCATCATTCCCAATATTCCTAAATGAATCTCTTTGTTTCTTTAATGTACTTTTCTTTCTCTCAGTAATACTCATGAACATGTATGCCGATTCCCATCTTAGTTGTTACCTCTAGTTGGCACTGCCATCACGCACCTAGCGAATATTTTCAAATTTATGTTGATCCAAATATTTAGAAATTATTTTCTGTCAACGCCTAGTTTACAAAGTTCTAGCACGATTTGAAGTACCGTAGATTTTTAATAATCTATTAGTCAGTCAGTCAATAAGTTCCCAATAGCACAGTATACTGTTAGTTCATTTAGTTCAGTATACTGTGCCAATAGTGTGATTTTGGATAATCGTATTTTGGAAACTATTCCACGTAGATATATGAAATTTGGTTTGAAAAATTGCTTTTATTGATATTAACCACCTGAGAAAATTTAATCCTGATACGTAATTACCTTCGGAGATTCGAAAGGTAAGGAGGTCGAAAGAGGCCTGAAATGGTTTGTAACTTTAGCTGGTTAAACAATGTCACTAAAGGGTAATAAATAAAACCTTATATTTAAAAAAGGGACTTCAAAAAGTAATCAAAAAAATATAGTGAAGAAAAATATAGTTAGACTATAGTGAAGGGCTCGGTCGTAATTGAGACAGTGGTATATGAAATGTGAAAACAGAAACGAGTAAACTGAAACTGAGTAACTCCTTTTTAATCAAATAAGGAAGAAAATAATTGCAAAACCAAGTTTTTGTTGAGATGTCCGTTTTAATACACTTTTCTTTAGTTTTGATTACAATAAACAAAGAAGAGAAGAAAATTTTTAATTTATTTTAATTACGTTATTAAAGCATGCATATTTTTTTTAACTGTATTAAATTTGTTTTGTTTTTCTTTTTGTTTGCATGTGTTTTGTGGACGTATGATCTACTACTATAGCTGAAACTAGTTCACCGTATAGTGCAGTTGTAGGCGTAGGTGTAGTAGACAGTGGTGGTTCACCAGGCCTGCCGCTAACATTGCCTGCTGAGCCACCACTGGCACGTGCCGATCAAACAAGCACGGCAACATCACACTCACCAGATCCAGTTACCACTGGAGGTTTAACCGTCTTACAAACACCCTCAGCTTCATCCTACTCAACAATGTTACCTAGCTTTGGATACAGTACAGGTAAGTATGAGTATTTTTAAATACAAAAAAGGTAAAAGATACCATATTCCGTAATTTCAGCTAATTGAAGTCAAGAATAATTGAAACTTAAAGGCATAATAAAAGATATTAAGTAAATACCGGAATTTAAAATCTTTTAATTAGGTATATTTTTGGATTTGCAGCTAAAAAATGTTCAATTCTTAATTATTTCAATCCAATTTAAGCAACGAAAAACTCGGTGGGTTGATTTGTACCCAGGTAAATCTCTTACACAATCCTGGCCCATTGATCAATTTAATTTGATCAAGTTAATATGCCGCCAACTTCACTGATTAATTTAACCAAATCTACTGTCCACCCGGGAACCAACCTTATACTATTAAGTTAGCAGTCTACTTAAATCTCTAGCACTGACTGACAGACAACGCACAGCCTAAACCATTGGGTTTAAAGAATTGAATTTTGCACAGAGGTTCCCTATATAATGTAAGTGAACACTAAGAATAGATTTTTGAAAATTCGTCTCCAAAGTGGGTTAAATAGGGAATGAAAATATGTATGGAAATTCGTCATTTTTGAAGTTAGGGATATATAAAAATACTAGCCGTATGCGCGATGGGATTTCCCATCGACAACATTTTTTATGTCACCGAAGGATGACATCATCTTCGGCGATATTATAACACGGGTCTGTGACCAAAAATTTGAGAGAGGTGGAAATCAGTAATAATAATAATAAAATATAAAAAATAATTAATGAGTTGCACATGCATATACTAATAAACGCAAGAGGGGTGTATTTTCACTGTACTTAAAAAATAAAAAACCAGCCAAAAATCATAAATTAACACTTTCACCATTATATGTGAAGAATACATAAAGAAATGACTACAGCAATTTTGCGTTTTCATAGAAGAAAGCTAATCTTTTTTTTTTTTTTGACAAACAATTATATTCTTGTTTGTTTTTTTTTTTTTTTTTTTTTTTTGTATATTAACTTTATCAATTGTATATATAATCTATCTTACTTGTTTGTCATTAACATGTAGTCTGTGCAATATTACGAATATAAATATTACTACATTATACATATGTATCGTTGTATGTATAATTTTGCTAAAGTCTAGTTTACATAAGGCGTCCTTACTGTCAGCAATTTAGAAATATCTTTAAATTTACTACTAGGGCTACTAAGTAATTAATTTTCTATTGCGGTTTTTAAAACCCTCATGAAATAGACAGGAAATATTATTTTTTATACATTTTATGTATTCAAAAAGCAATTGCCGGTGTGATTTTTATAATATTTTAAAGGGCAACTAACTTATATCATCTAAATGTGGATATACATAATACAAGACATACATATACATATACAACATATACACAAGCATTAAATGTAGCTAGTTTCAGGGCATTTGAAAAATACATAACATAACCTTTTGTGTACATAATCAATTTATACATTGAATTGATTATTTTGCTGCCGATTATTTTGTGTCCGTCGAAATTTTTCAAACATGTGATCCTATTTTCAAACAAATTTGTGTGAGTATGTATATCGCATATTTAATTACATTTACATATACATTTAGATGACTCAAACGGAAGAAACATTATTTTAAGCACAGGTCCTTTTTTACCTTGACGAACTGAGGAAAACCACGTTGCTTCCATCATCTTTTCCACTGAATTTTCACGAAAATAATAGTTATTGTCAGCCAATATAAAGAAAAAATTTTCTTAATACTAATTTTGATTATTTATTTTCATTAGCCAATTTTAAACAAGGACATGCTGGCAATTCCTATATGGGTTTCACCAAAATAATTGCAGCGGTCATCACAAAAGATATTGAATTAGAATTTTCTGGCAGTGGAAGAAAAAAACACGGGGTGGGAAAACAGAATTTTAGCGGCACAACAGTATACGACTATTTAAAAAGTGAATCTCTTATTTTTATCTGAAATATTAATATATTGTATATATTTTTTTTATTTTAAATAAATATAGTAAAATAGTTAATATATATGTATTATTACTTTTTAAGTAAATTGACAATATAATTAGAAAATCAGGGAAAATGACATCTTCAAATAGGTACAATTTCAGGTGTAGCACTATGTACTGTTGGATATATTATAAAATAATATTAGTCAAGAAAATTTGTGGAAAATTTTGAATTTGAAATTAAGGAATGTAGGAATCAGGATGGAGATGTTAATAAATAAAACACGATAATTAATTTTGTAATTAAATAAACGATTTATATTTGATCAATTTAAAATTATAATTCATGGATCTTCGGTGAAAATAAGAAGAAACGAGAGCTAGCATTAAACACACCCGGTTAGGTCAACAGACGAAGCACGACTGCCCTTTTGAAAAATTGTAAACAAATCAAAACAAAAGCCAAAAAAACAAAAACAGGCTAGTCATCTTTTTTTTTTTAATACGTATCCATGGCATACATTATGAAAATACATACACATTATAGGTACAATCATTTTTAAAAAAAAATATTGGTCCAGGAAAAACAAAATTTCTCGTAATCAAAATTTAATTAACTTTCTAAATGTCAAAAATTTGTGATTTCAATGTCAAAATGTTTATAAGAAATAATTAAAGCTTCAGGAACTCATATTAAATATTTTCAGAAATTTAGAACTTTCTATAATTAATTTGACCAAATACTTTTTTGACTCTAAATACCTAATTATTTTATTTAAACTTTTTTGAAGATGTAAAATATTTTCTGATTCAATCAATTTTCATTGTTTTCGTAATTCATAATTTATATTTTTATTTTACGTTGCTATTTTAAATAACTATTCGGAGAATACGAAAATATATTATTTTCTATTACGAACTTAACATATATGAACAAATATTTTTTTTATTTTAAGTATTGTATTCGGTAATGAAAATTGAAATTATGTTTAACCCTTTCCAATCATGTGTCAGACGTCTTTCGACATTGTCTTTTTTCCGTTTCTATCCTTTGTCGGAACACGTCCGATATCGTTTTGATCATTTTCTTTCCTTTGTTAGTTTTATTATTCCCTGGAATTTATATTGCCGACCTATTTTGAGTTAGTTTCATGTTTAGCCATTAGACTGAATGTTGTACCTACACACGTTATATAATCGTATGACTTTTTGTCATCGAAGGATGACATATTATTATGTCACCGAAGGATGACATATTAATATCGTTGTGTGATCATAGTGGGGGAAACATTATTATAGAGTTGTACATTTATATTGAATAAACGCAAGGGGGCTGTAGAGTTGTACATGCATATTGAATAAACGCAAGAGGGCTGTATTTGCATTGTACTTAAAAAACGAGCCAAAAAATCATAAATTAACACTTTCACTGAGGTGACATTACTTAGTGCGTGTCAAAAACACGCACTTAACGAATTTTTTTTTATTAGGTACTCACTTTCTGATCACTTTTAATGTTTTTCAAAAGCCTAAATCAATATCCAGGTTTCTAACTTCAAAAATGACGAACTTCCCATATGAGCTTTCATTTTCTGTTTTAACCCCTTAGGAAATAAATTTCCAGAAACGTTTACACAACAGACTTTTCTTTATAAATAGAAGCCTAAACGGCTTCTATTTATACATAAAAGTCAGTTTTTCATAACTCCTGCGCTTAATTTCGTCCTTCTAAACCCAACAGTTTAGGTTGTGCGTTGTCTGTCAGTCAAAGCTAAAGATTTATTAAATAAGATATTATTTATTTTAATAGCCATAGTAACAACCATAGTAACAGCCACATAGCCATACATACAAATTTTCATCCCCTATTAAACCCATTTAGGGGAATTTTCAAAAATCCTTTCTTAGTACTCATCTACGTTACATAGGGAACTCCTATGCAAAATTTCATTCTTCTAAACCCAACGATTTAGGCTGTGCGTTGTCTGTCAGTCAGTCAGTCAGTCAGTGTTGGAAATGTCTTAAGTAGATATTACTATGGCTATTAAAATAAATAATATTTAATAAATCTTTGACACTGACTGACATCCTGAGATGTTACCGATGGTAAATCCGGTAAATATGGCTAGTTTTTAACTTTATATATATATATATATATATATATATATATATATATATATATATATATATATATATATATATATATATATATATATATATATCCTATTACAATTTCATGCTTTTTCGACGTTTTCGAAGTTTGTACCACACGTACAGGTCACCCAAACAAACCTAGAGCACTGAAATTTTATATTCGGGTTGAGTTAGTATCAAGGGTGTGCCTTTTGAGGGTCTCAACTTTTAACCTTTACCCCCACTATTTTTATACCAAAAAAACATGATTTTTCTTGTTTTTTTTTAGTTTTGTCAAGGTCAAAATCATCCCAAATAAAATTAGAGGGCATATACATATATGCATATATATATATATATATATATATATATATATATATATATATATATATATATATATATATATATATATATATATATATAAGTTTTTTGAGAGAGTTGCCATTTTTATTACAGCCAAACCGTTGATTTAATCGAAAAATTTTTCAAATAAGAGTTGTAAATATCGATGGGGGTAATCGATTGCTATAGCCAGGAGCTTTATAGCTCTTATGGTTTTCGAGCTATGATACAAACTTATAGATTTTTAAATGAGACCATATATTAATTTTTCCATAAAACTGATCTAATGCATTAATTAACAACATAAATAAAAAAAAATTTTTTACCATGTTGAATTTTTTAATTTTTCTTTAATTTATCAGTTAGGCGGTAAAAATATGCTTATGTACTTGAGGCTACTTCAACCGATAGTGTTCTGGTTGATTACATCTCCACTACATCCAAGAAAAGAGCCTTTTCCAGTACCATTTTCATCATACAAATTCGGTTGTAATAAAAATGGCAACTCTCAAAAACTCACATGGTAGGTATATACTCGTATATAAACGTGTCTGGTTAACTAACCGTTGGACGAGTTAGTTAACCAGGCACGTCCGATGCCCGAAACATGGTTTTTTTTGGCAATTTTCGTGAAAAAAATTAGCTTTTTGCCAAAATTTCTCTTTATTTAAAAATTTTTGCGACATTTTCTTACACTATTGAAACGAGGAGAAACAACCACACAAAAAAGGTTTTTAAACTATTATTCTGTGTCAAGTAGTTTCCGAAAAAAAACTAATTTTTTTAAACGGAAATTCGCTATGTTATGCGAATGGGGTATTTTGGGGAATGCTGCGATAGGGGTATTTTTTTAACACGCCTAGGGACTCTCTCAAAGTTAAGAGTTAAGAGCTCAAATTTGGTAAATGGGACTCATTCCGATGCACAACAATTCTATCAAAGTGGGGTCAAATTTTGGGCAAATTTTCGGTCCGACTCAACTTTTAAGGGGGTGGTGGGGGGCGGAGGGCGGAAAAGCAATAAAAATTTTCCAAACCGGTTGAAAATAATGTTTCGGTAAATTATCTACAACATATCCAAAATTCAGTTTCCTAGGATGATTTGGAGGGAGTAGGGGGAAAAAAACGATTTTCGCTGGATCTAACACGCCCCTAGCCCCCCAGAATTAACGTAGCGGGTTGAAATTTGGTGTGTTGATAGAGTTCATACCTAGGTTGTGCTTTTTGAAGGTTTTAATATTTTACCCTCACCCCCCTCATTTTTAAGCTACAATTTCATGCTTTTTTGACATTTTCGAAGTTTGTACCACTCGCACAGATCACCCGAATAAACCTAGAGGGCTGAAATTTTGTATTCGGATTGAGTTATTATCAAGGGTGTGCCTTTTGGGGGTCTCGACTTTTAACCCCTACCCCCCCCCCATTTTTATACCCAAAAGAACATGATTTTTCTTGTTTTTTAACAGTTTCGTTCGGGTCAAAATCTTCCCAAATAAACCTAGAGAGCTGAAATTTTGTGTACAGGTTAAGGTAATAGCCAAACTCTGCTTTTTGGAGGTTTCAACTTTTAACCCTTACCCCCACGATTTTTACGCCAATATTTCCTTAATTTTTTTGCTTGTTTTCTAACACGTCTAGAGACTCTCTAAGGAAACCTAGAGAGCTGAAATTTTGTATGTGTATTCAGTTAGTATCCAGCTAGTACCTTTTAGGGAGTCCACATTACTTTTCCCATTTTTACATCGGAATTGAATGCTATTGTTAAATGTGTTTTAAATGCATTATTTTTATTCTAAATACAAGTAGGCGAATAGTAATTTTAAAAAAGGGTATAGCGAGGTTTCAATGGCAAAACTGCCTTTGGGGCCGAGGTTCAAAATGATGTGTGCGGTAGTAAGGGCTTTTGATGTAAATACGATATATATAAGATTTAGCCCCTGACCTTGAACTTTTCTTGAGATATTCGAGAAAGTTCTCGCGGTGCAATACATTTTTTAAATTTTTATATCTCGAAAACTATAAAAGCTAGAAACATAAACTAAACGGCAATCGTTAGAGAATTGTTCAAGGTATATTATATATTTTTTTCAGATTTTTGCGTGACTATTATATGTGTTAAATCAATAAAAATATTTTTCATTATTATTTCTCGTACAGTTGTAATGAAGTGACACCTTTGAAAAAAATACAAAATGTAGCTCATACTATGTACTTACACTCAAAAAAGTTTCATCAAAATCAAAGAGGCGCTTTTTGAGAAATTAATAAAACACTGCCCTACTCTGTAATCTGCTCCTGACCACTACATGGTATATATTGTGCGTATTCGAATAAAAACTACTTACGTATGTGTTTATTCATTGTTGGTTACATTGTTTACAAAGTATAAAGAACCGAACAGACCAGTACGACACATCGTAACAGTAGTAAAGTCATTATATTATCACCCGTCCTGGTTTGTCCTCATATTAAATTTGTTTAAACACGTTTATGAGGAACTGACTGAATTGATCGTCGCTCTCTTACAAAATAAATATAGTAGACGATTAAAATTTAATACCCCGTTAAATGATACAGTTTCAGAATACATGAAAATTCGAACGACCGTGCCAAATTCCTTACGAGAAGAAGTTAAAAAGCGATATTAGAACCGTTAAAAAAGTAACATTTGATGTTACCATTGGTAACATTTGATTTTACCAAAGGTAACATCAAATGTGCTCGATTTTCCGCGACTTAAAGAACAGGGTTTGTGTTATGTACTTGTTTCTATCAACTCGCATTAACAATTTCTTATCTAACCGAACTAACTAACTCCGAAATTAATCTTCGTTTACGTCAAACAAATATCCAAATATTATCAAATTCCATGTATAATCACGGCATATAAATAATAGAAATTATGGCATTTTTACTGAATATGTTCCCACCAGTACTAGTATTGAATGTATTCAGCACTATTGTTGTAATTGCCCAAATGTTTTTTTTAATAAGCGGCTAACATGGTTTTAAGAATTAGTGTGTTGACTGACCGGGACAGATGACCGTCACTGTCATATAATTTTATTGCACTACTTGACTTATACCAAAATCTCAAGTAGCTAATAATTTCTGCGTACAATTAAAGTCAATTATGTAGATATTGGGTTTTCATAAAGAAGATTTAATAAGTGTTTTGATCAATTTGTCATATTTTAGCTCTTAATACTTATAAAGTATGCAATATAACTACTTTATTGCTGTCAGGATTAACCATGAAGAGAATTTTGCCCATGCTATGCATTTGTTCTGTACTATGACTATAAAAGTCATCCAAATAGATAAATAAATTCAGACAGTTCCTCAAAAACGTGTAAACAGATTTAATGTGAGCACAAACCAGGACGGGCGATAATATAATGACTTTATTGCTGTTACGGTGTGTCGTACCGGTCTGTTCGGTTCTTTATCCTTTGCAAACAATGTAACCAACAATATAAATAAAGACATACGTAAGTAGTTTTTATTCGGATACGCACAATATATACCATATATACCACGTACTGGTCAGGAGCGGATTACAGAGTAGGGCAGTGTTTTATTAATTTCTCAAAAAGCGCCTCTTTGATTTTGATGAAACTTTTTTGAGTGTAAGTACATAGTATAAGCAACATTTTGTATTTTTTTCAAAGGTGTCACTTCATTACAACTGTACGAGAAATAATAATGAAAAATATTTTTATTGATTTATCACGTATAATAGTCACACAAAAATCTGAAAAAAATATATAATATACCTTGAACAATTCTCTAACGATTGCCGTTTAGTTTATATTTCTAGCTTTTATAGTTTTCGAGATATAAAAATTTAAAAAATGTATTGCACCGCGAGAACTTTCTCGAATATCTCAAGAAAAGTTCAAGGTCAGGGGCTAAATCTTATTTATATCGTATTTATATCAAAAGCCCTTACTACCGCATACATCATTTTGAACCTCGGCCCCAAAGGCAGTTTTGCCATTGAAACCTCGCTATACCCTTTAAATAAGAGTCAATTTAGTTTCATAACAAATGAAACACATACATATTAAGTAATTTAAAAATGTTATTAAAGTCACTGTTTATTTATAAATTAAGAATTTTGGATTTTTATTATTTATAAAATAGAAATTTTGGATTTTTTTGGAAAGAAAAAATATCTTCATAAAAGGCTTCCAGTTTACTATTTAAGTTCCTTTTTTAATATTTAAAAATAAAACACAAAGGCAATTGGCGGATAAGCATGGGTAAGAATGCCCTCGTACGAATTGTGTTGGCTTTTTCCCTGTTAACTGCTATCGGCACAAAATTGAAATTTACTGAGATTCAGCCCTTAAAAACTTAAAACCTTTTTTTAAAGCCCCGATCAACCGGACACTCATCATCAGTTTTGAAACCACCAAAATGACAAATCGCTTGTGGACTTTCAATTACATTTCGCTTGTAGACACTCAATACCGAAGATGAAAGGAAAAATTCGACTTCCGTGATGGGGCTCCGCTGCTCACGGCGTTTTTTTTAAATATATTTCTCGTAAATTAAAAAGTATTCTCTGAATGAATTTTTAGCAACTCGAACCAGAAATGTATTTTTTAACGCAAAACTAGATTAGTTAAGGTTAGGTTAGTTTAGTTGGTTTTGACAATATACTTTGACTTTGATGTAAAAACTAAGTAGTGAGGTTAGGTTAGTTTAGTTAGTTTTGACAATATATTTGGCCTTGGTGGTGAGGTTAATTAAGGTTAGGTTAGGTCAGTTTCGGTTAGTTTTGGTTATTTTACCACTGAAACATAATATTCGGGCAAAGAATAATTATTTATAAATGGGGCTTCTCCGTGTAATTACCTCAGTATTATTAAATTACCCTTTGTCCGAAAATGAGGTTTCAGTATTGTTGTCCCACTCATTTTCCACTTACAAGGAAAGGTTTCCAACTGTATCCCTCAGAAATTTTTGAAACTTTGGTGGATTGTAGATCTTATTAAAACTAATCCCGAACCATATTTCGTTCGTGCCCATAAGCGCTTTAACGGGTTGAAACTCACCCTTGAAAATTTGCGTTTTTTTTAATTTTTTTAAATATCTTGGAAATGGTAAGAGATTTGGTAGAGAAACTGTATATATTTGAGATCTTTATATTGATGCTAAAATTAAAGTTATAAAATCATTGGAGTTTCATCCCCCACCCCAACCCCTAATATTATCAGGTATTTTTTGGTAAAAGAGGAGGCTGTTATGTGTAAACAAAAGAATTTTTAATTAATGTATTGTACATCACACCAGTTTATTTCTTGTTGTAAAAATACACCCATTGCTAATATTAATTTGGGAAAAAATTTAACTTTTTGATTTAATAATGAGCAAAAATATAGTCAAAGAATCTCGTATTTTAGTAATGAATTATTACAAACTTGCGATGTATTTTGAAGTACATAATTTAGATGGAAAAAATACACTGCAACCTCCCGTCCCCGCCCCATGCTTTACTGATATATATACTAATCTTATTTATTTGTTTTATATATATATATATATATATATATATATATATATATATATATATATATATATATATATATATATAAAATACATTATCTATTTAGTATATGTAGTAAGTTCTAGAATTGTAACACGTCATACCTCGAAAACAAAGCAAGAGATATCAAAAAACTTTATTCTTCCTTTTTTGTTCTACTTACCAAGTTCTATAAGAATCTGTCTTTAATTTTTGTTATTATGGTAGCGGAAACCATCTTTTAGTAACACTTAGATTCAGATATTCGGAGGGTTGAAAAATACAGTTCTAGTCCGCGTCGGCAAAAATCCGTCTAAGAGGTAATTTATTAAGTCAAAAAGAGTATATATACCAAATTTAAGCTCAATCGGAGGCATGCGTTTTTCGGAACTCCAGCCAAATAGACATATCATATTTTTGAGATATTTTTTTAAGTCTTTGTTAAGTGTTTCGAACAAATAAAGAGGCTACTCATAACAACACCGCTGGCTAGCGGCTTGCAAATACATATTGCTCGACCGCTTGTAAACACATGTTAAAAACAAGCACACTTAGCTTTTGTTGTTTATATATTTACTAGCCGTATACCCACCTGATGGGATTTACCATCGGCAACATCTCAGGATGTCAGTCAGTGTTAATAATTTATTAAATAAGATATTATTTACTTTAATAGCCATAGCAACATATTTTTATATAATATCTCTAACTTTAAAAATGAATTTTCATACAAATTTTCGTCCCATATTTGACTCACTTAGAGGACGAATTTTAAAAAATTCTTTCTTAGTGCTCACCTACGTTACATATAAGTAACTCCTATGAAAAATTTCATGATTCTAAATCCAACGGTTTAGGCTGTGCGTTGTCTGTGCTTGCAAACCACTAACCAGCGGTGCTGTTATAAAAAAAGTGGTTACTATTTTTTTAAACCTTTGTATTTGCTCCATCTCTTCCAGTATGGTAGATAAGATGATCCAAATAAAATATGACACTGACACTGTATTTATTATTTTTGAAAAAAAATTTGAATTTGTTGAAAATAGTTATAAAATAAATGTTATGGTATTTTAAATATTTTCATAGTATAAAATAATGTCTTCTATAGTTTTGTATTAAAAATTTGATTCATTCAAAAAAGAATGATAAGAATTTTTCTATCAAAACATAAGGGGGTATGAAATGTTCCCGACGACTAAGTAGTTAATTACTTTTCTTACAATCAAAAAATTATTCTTACCTCTCCCTAGCAACTCTCGCTTTTCGTAGTAGTGACAATTTAACTCTTGTATATTAAATTCCACAAAATATAGTATTGTTGGCACTTTTACCATGAAAAAAAAGCTGAAACAAATTATGTCAGCGAAAAAAATATTTCACTTGTAATTATATACATGGAGGGTTTTTATTTTTTCGAATAAATTTGTGTTTATATGTAATGAAAATAAATTTGTTATCTAATTTAACGAAGGAAACTGTTAACTACACAACGTAGGAGCAAGGCACTTGGCTAGTTACCAAGACATTCTGGGTTCAAGTCCTAACCGATCCAGTTTGATAAGTTTTCAATCACTATGTGATTTTTAATTAATATATGAATTTGGTCATACATACCAAAGGAAATCGAGTGTTCAAGTTTCAGTTTAGCTAAACGTTAAGTGAACATATGAATACTAATATATGTTTAAATACGAATAAAAGTTCGCCATTCTCAGAAATGGTTCATAAGCACTCGATAATATTTGAAATTAAAATATCTGAAATTAAAATTCGGTATAGTTAATTGATTACAAAACCAAGATAGAAAATGAAATACAGTATAAACTCCATATAACGAAATTGAAGGGACCGGGTATTTTATTACGTTATAAAGAGTTTTTGTTATATGGAGAGTAAAAGAAAACAATATAATTTTACGAATACAATTTACGAATTTAGTAAGTAGTTTTAATTTTGACTGAATTAAATGACACTTTTTCGTCAATGCACAAACTCTTTCTTTTACTCGCCATGTTTACAGTTAAAAAGTTTGAAAGCGACTAAGAATATGATAACATAATGACAACAATAAGACAATAGTACGGAAGTACAGTAGGTAAAAACACGTGTTAGGCAATTACAACAAACAAATAAACAGATCTCTAAGAATCCCTTTGAGCGTACGAAATATTTACGATTCTATATCACTATTATTGTATTTGAAGGTCAGTGAAATAAAATTTTATTGGGATTTAAATAATAACGTATTTTTCGCTATTGAGAGTGGCTGTTACGTTATAAAGAGTGTTTCAATATATGGATGATAATGTAAACCAAACAAACCTTAACAATTTCTACATTTTAAGGAGTTTTTCGTTAAATAGAAGTTCACTTTACAGAGTTTACACTGTAATATAAAAATATAAATTATACTGTATTACACTCGAGTTTTATATTTTTTCTGAATAAATTTGTTTCCTACTACTCAAATTTATTCCTCCCGATACGAAAACCGATACAAAAAACCTCCCGATACAAAAAAAAGAAAATTTTACAGCTGAACCGATTACTGGATAAAGGAAATTTCGAAAATTAAAAAACCAAAAGCATATCTTTTATCTTATTTTGTATTTATAAAATTCAGATTTTTTTTATTTTTTGAAAAATGTCTGATATGTAACTTAACGTTTTATAAATTTACCAATAAAATATAAAATAATTAAATTAAGAAAGTATTAAACTTATTTCTAATTATATTGAGGAATTAAAATTTGAAGAATTACAATGATTCTACAAGATATACAATGAAGAACAATATATATATATATATATATATATATATATATATATATATATATATATATATATATATATATATATATATATATATATATATATATATATATATATATATATATATTTATTTATTGTTACAGTTAAAGTGAATTTAGATAAAGTATCAATTAAATAATAAAATACTCACTATATCTAGTTAAAGTATTCAATACCTAGATAATGTATACATTACCCGCACGGGATTAGTTAAAGTTTGAATATTGTTTAATATTCTTCCATGTAACAGTTAACAATAAAAATTTCTGTTTATAAACATCGTTTTAACTTCAAAATTTTAAAATTACCATATGTTTTTAAACAAAGGAAAAATTTAATAATATTACATTAATTGATTTATAAATTGAGCTAGTGCATTTACATGAAAATTAATTAATTTATCAAAAATCAGTTTGAACTACATAATTGTTTACGATATATGAGCGTTTTAATACCTGTTTGCGAAATTGCGAATATTATGACTAATTTCTAGGCTACTTAGAAATGTCCCTATATATTTTTTAAATAAAAATAAGAAAAATACGACTATTTATAAAGATTCTTTATTGTAGAAATTGAGAGCTTACAAAGAATTATTTATTGCCACATGGCATACTAGAATGGCATTTAGAATTACAAAGTAGGTTTTCTTTTACACAGGAACATTTTTTGTTATTACACTTTATTTTACAATTAGATTTTTAAAAATCTTGGCCAGATCCTTGACTATTGGCAATTGAGCGTAAAAGAAGTTCTACCACCGGAACTTCTTCTTCTGAAATTAGCTTCTCTTGACAAACGCTAAATTGTGACTTAGAATAAAGACCTTTAATGACTCCACTACGTGTCCGCAATCGGAAATGGCCGTCGGAAGTTTTGGACAAAATAGTTGCTAAAATTGATCGAGCATCTCCCCTGCCTCGGTCAACATCAGGTACCTTTACTCGTACCGTCATTCCCACTATAGCTTTAAGGTGAAATAAATCTGAAATATGCTTCATTTTTTCGGCTTGAATTTGAATCTCTTCTTTCGCTTTTTGTCTCTCTTCGTGAATCATTTTTTGTTTTGAACATAAATAACATACCCCAACCTCGAATGTTTTGAGTTCCATTCCACACACTTTACATTTATTGTTTTGCATTTGTTTATTTTGATTTTCATTCGATAATTCTTCACGAACTAAATTTTCTTCATTATATTCATTCGATGATTCTTCACAAACTACTTCCATTTCATCCATATTCAACATTACTTCAAGTTCTTCCTCAGTATTTATCAGGGGTATAATTTCGCTGAATAAATTTGATGATGCAAGCCCAGCTTTTGCCATTTGTCCAAACATAGCTTCGTACGGTGATCTTTTTATTCCAGCATGTAGGGATCGATTTTTCATAAATTATACAAAACCAAGTGCTTTGCTCCAATTTTTACTTTTATTGTCAAGCATCCAGGTAGATACAGTAGCCGTCCAAGATAATCACACAAATGTTCCTCTAGTGACTATCTTGGAAGTCATGGACGTCCGTGAGGTGGGGTAAATGTTTAGTTAACATAACAAATTGGAATTTTTTCAACAATATTATTATAAAAAATTATGTTCAAGTCAAAGTAGACAGAGAATGGTACACTACATTTGAAACCAAAATAAGCTTTTTTTTGCGCAATTCGCCATCTGGATCATAATTACGTCACATATTTGAATTTTTAGAAAAAGACAACATTACAAATATTTATTATTTAAATTAGTATGAATAGTGAGAAGATTGATCCGCACAAACTCGTTCCCAATTTTTTATAGTGGGTTCTAGCACACACTACGTCATTAAAAGTATGGCGATACCTTGACTCGGGGGGGGGGGTCCCACACTTTTGACACGGCAGTGTACCACAACATTAAGTACAGTACCGCGTCAAAAGTTTGGGCACTCCCCTGGGTCAAGGTGTCACCATACTTTTGACGTAGTGTGTACTAGAGCCAATATAAAAAATGTGTGATCTCGTTTGTGCGAACCAGTGTCTTCACTCTAGACTAGTATACGTACAAACGTATCACACACGACACACATTACACGGTAGCTACCTCACAAAGTACCACACGGCAGGTACACGGGGTATGTATGTAGTGTGTATGCAAGTATTACATGTGACGCATATGTGCATATAGACAAGAGCAAACATAGTATATGGATGACGTATGTGTATGTCTATTTCACTCGAAGTGTGACTATCTCGGAAGTGACTAACTTGGACGGCTACTGTAACATATTTTCTACATCTTGGTTAGCTCGTTCTACACTACCTTGGGATTGACTATGGCGTGGCTTTCCATGCATAATTTTCAATTCAGGCCATGTAATTTTAAGATTCTCAATAATATTATTACAAAATTCACGTCCATTATATGATTACAAAATGGCTGGTGCACCAAATAACAGGAAAATATCAAGCAATTGATGAGGAACTTCTTCTGCTTTCTTACTTTTTAATGGTCTTAAAACAACAAATTTTGTTAAATGGTTCTGATATACCATTACAAATTTATAATTGTTATCAGCTTGCGTTTGTTAATCAATTAAATCAACTTGACATGTGCTGCTAAAATGAAAATTAAAAAAAAAAATACATTCAAAAATATGATAAATAGCTATAAAAAGTATAATTCGATCCAGATTGTAAAAAAAAACTTTTTTTGCGGTGAATCGGGACTGCATAAAAAAAAGTTTCATCGAAAAAACAACTCGAAACGCTCAAAACTAAGAAATTTCCTTAGAAGTTGCTTCTATAAACAAGATAAAGCATTAATTTACATGTAGAAACATTTTATTTCAATTTTATAATTATTATAAAAATTTTGAAAAATACATTTTTTTTTTTTAAAATTGCAATAACATGTTTTTTATGCAATGTATTGAAGAAATGCTTAAAAGCCGTTAAAAATACTTTTATCAAAGAAAGTTATCATAGTAAATGCTTAAGTTTCTTACTGTCTCTTAATTTTGATTTATATTAGGCATTTTAATGGCAATTTTTTTAAAAACCACATAAAAACATCGCACAAAAAAGGACCACATAAAAAAAGTTTAACTGTACTTTTATTTTTTATTCGAAATTTTTAAATATATATAAGCTTGCAATAATACAGTAAATACCTATAATCTTTTGCTACCGAATATATCTGCAATCTGTTAATGTTTTCTTAAAAGTATGTTGTAAAAAAAAAGATTTTTTTGTTTTTATTTTGGATTAATCAAGTCATGATGAAACCTTAACTAGTAATATATAAGTTGAAGTTAATTTAAAAATTAAGCTCATATAATTATATACTATAGCCAAATTCGATCATACCAAATCATGTATGAACTATCATTTGGTTGTTACAGAGATTTATATTTATATCTAGGTATTCATGGATGAATTAATGACAGTTAAAATAATTACATATATGCCAAAAAAACCATATTATATATGATCAGATCTAATCATATATACGTCTGTATTAAGTTGGATATATGTAAGTACAGTCAGCCATACTCGTATTCGTACAGCAGCATATTTACTCATATGACAAAATTTAAAAGAAACGGCTTCCCATAATTTCCCACAAACATGAACTTTTTTGTTTATAATATTAATATTTGGATCTTCTACTTCCTATATAAAAATTTCATTAACAGTTTTTAAAAAAACAATTCCCTAAGAAAAATGTTATGCATGCAATTTGTATTAATATGTCCAACGCCACATTCGTATTCGTACACCTTAAAATTTGATAAATATTTTTATATGTTTCAAAAATGAATTACTTTATTTTCAAATTTATAAGTATATTTACGTAGGTATGTACCTTTATTTTAAACAAACATAAAATTTAATAATCTTTAAGATCAAATTTTTGATTAATTTGCCGAAAGAAATAAAAAAATTTTAATGGAGTTCAAGAAATTGATTATTGATGTATGCTAATAAAATAAATTCCTGCAGAAGGTCATTAAACCTCTTAAATAATAAGTGAACGACTATTTCACATTTAATTTGTCATAAAGGATAACCAACAGGATAATAAATTAGAAAATAACTCTTGAAATATGGATAAAAAATATTACATCTTAGTCAAAATTGTCATTTTTTAATGAAATAATTAACAAAAATCCACAAAAAGTGATAGAATGGTCAGGATTAAGTGAAAGGATTACTTAGCAAAGTATTTTTGTCCTGGAACAATTTCTCGCGTTATTGAAAGACGTAATATACACCGTGGAAATGCACGTGGTAAGTAACATAAATAAATGAAGAAACTTATATTGCTCTAAAATGTAGGAAAATAAGGATTTAAGGACAAGGTCAATGATGAAAATCTTAATTTTATATTTATCTGTAAATATTTTGTTACATCGAGATTCAGAATCCTTATTTGCGTAGTTTCTAGAACAATCTATCTATCTTTGTTTATATATGTTATTCACATTCATGTTTTCTCACGGTATATATCACGTGCTTTAAAAAGGCGAGAAAATCTTTCCATGCGAAAATACTTTGCTATGCAACCCTTTCACCTTATCCTGACAATTTTAGGGCTCTTTGGTGGATTTTTGCGAATTTATTCATTCAAAAATGACAACTTAGGACAAGATGTAGTATTTTTTATCCATATTTCAAGAGTTAATTTCTAATTTATTATCCTGATTGTTGTCCTTTATGACATATTAAGTGTTAAATATACATATTAAGTAATTAATTTTTGAAACATAAAAATATTTATCAAATTTTAAGGTGTACGAATGCGAATGTGGCGTTGGACATGTTGATACAAATTGTATGCATAACATTTTTCTTAGGGAATCTTTTTTTAAAAAACTATTAATGAAATTTTTTTAACTTATATAGGAAGTAGAAGATCCAAATATTAATATTATAAACAAAAAAGAAGTTCAAATTTATGAGAAATTATGGGAATCCATTTGGTTTAAATTTTGTCATATGAGTAAATATACTGCTGTACGAATACGAGTGTGGCTGACTGTATATTTATGGACAGAAATGAGTTGATATTAGTAACATGACTTTATGTGTCACTAAGCATGGACTTATGTGTAATTAGACCTGAAAACAGACTGATTCATATGTTAATTCATATTAGCAATGCATAATCAGATCTAATCATGTATGGATTCCTCTACAATTTTACAATATTCGAGATCAAATTAGACATGAAGATGTACAAAGTAGCCATAATCATATATGAATTCATAAATAATTATATATAAATATATATATATATATATATATATATATATATATATATATATATATATATATATATATATATATATAATATATATATATATATATATATATATATATATATATATATATATATATAATATATATATATATATATATATATATATATATATATATATATATATATATATATATATATGTGATGAGCCAAAATCAGTTTTCATCCGGTAATCCAAAATAATTTAATAAAACTGTTTATGAGATGCAGCGTATTCGTAACTGTGTTGGGCTTTGCTACCATTTATTGTTAGTTTTATACGTTACGTACATTATAATAATATTTAAACTTTTAAAGATAATGAATGCAATGCACATACTTACTGCCATCTAGTATTGTTTGTTAAAACTTATTTTTTAAATTTCTAAAGATAACAATCATATTATAATGTTACTTCTTGAAGCTACTTGTCAACAAGTTGATCTAAAAAAATAATCAATCTAGATAAAGGGCATAGCCGGGTAAGATAGGGAAAACGGCCCTTGACGCAAAATTGGTTGTTTTTATAGGAAATAATACTTCTTGGCCCCAGATACATTCCTGCCAAATTTCAACCCTCCGAGGCTAATAGTTTATGAATACACAACCAGTGTACCGAACATGGCATGCATTTGTACTGAAATATTACTATGTTCTACCAACTAAAATTTTTCCGTAAAAATATATGTTATAGAGTACTAAGAGACATATTATTGAACAAAAAATGGTGGGTGTCGCTAACGCGGAAGTGCCAAAAAAAAATTTACTTAAAATTAAAAATTTTAAAAAATTAGTATAATAAAGGGATATAACGTTAATTTTTTTTTTATTACTTTGTCTACGGTGGGTACACAATATATATTAAACTCAAATAAATCGGCTCAGTAATTTCGTCAAAAAAAATTTTTTTTGAAAATTTTTGTCTGGTTGTGTATTCATAAACTATTAACCTCGGAGGGTTGAAATTTGGCAGGAATGTATCTGGGGCCAAGAAGTATTATTTCCTATAAAAACAATCAGTTTTGCGTCAAGGGCCGTTTTCCCTATCTTACCCGGCTATGCCCTTTTCAATTGAAATAATATCTATATTATTATCAACTATGAAAACTGAGACATTTTTTTTTATAGTTTAACAATATATTTTCTTATTTTCTTAATGTGAAAAACTATATAACTAAATGGAAATGTATAATCCGTTTTATCCTCAGTGCAAACTAAAAAATTAATTTATCTACATAATATTTAATAAGAATAAATGTCGTTAATCAGTCTTATAGTAACATAGTCTTGTGAATACTTTAACTAAATATCAGTAGAGAGTGCATAAATTATCTAGTGAAACTATTCATAAATTCATTTGTGTAAGCTTTGTCTGAATGATTTAGTTAACGTATACATTTACTAGTGACTGCATACATTGATTAAGTTAACGCTTTAACTGTAACATATACATAATAAATATCAGACCTCTATATCCATAGATGTATCTATATCAATATTAAACGATAAATTTATAACGTTGGTAAATAATCAAAAATTTTTACAGGCGGTACGACAGTGGTGCCAGGATCCGAATACGCCTATAGTTCAGCATATAGTCAATACGGAACTACATATGGTACATACGGATATGGTGGCGCATCTACTGGGCTCCTCAGTAAGTAAACCGTGAGTATATTTCTCAACCTTACCTTGTCACAAATCCTTTTGCATCCTCTAATTTGCACAAACAATATTAAATAGCACTCTGCAAAAACGAACTAATTTAAAACAATTTAATTTTCTGTATTTAAATAAACTACACAATTAGAGAATAAAATAAAATATTTTACAATTTAAACTCGCTATTAAATTTAAATTGAAAATAAAAATTGTTCGTTTTTGTTAGTCGCAGACCGTTAGGAAATCCTGCCTACCCAATCAAAAACCATAACATGTTTTGTATTAACATACAACATGCACGTGTACGTACATACATTTCATTATTCGAAAATTAGGTAATCAAATTTAAGTGCTTGAAGTTAAAAATTTTTCCAAATTTTCTTTAGAAAGTTTAAAAATGCTTCCTCTTAAACATTTTATATAGGTATTTCTATGTTTGAACACCACAATAATCCAGACACCATCTTTAGAATAATTTCAGTTGGGACAAAACACACAAATATTTTTTAATTTCTTTTAATTTATTATTGAGATATTACGAAAACCGTTCTACAGGAACATTGGGCATGAGAAATAGTACCTGAATATGTGTAAGAACTCATTTCCGTTAAAAAAATATTTGTGGGTTCATGTAAACGCAGCAAAAATAATACAATATTAAGATCAAAAGAAAATTAACGAAATTATTCATTTCTTATTTATTGTATTTTAAGATTTTTATGCAATCAGCATAACGTGAATGTAAAACTGTTTATATAAACAGTACATAAATGAAAACTGTACAGCCCGAGTTTTTCGAGAGTTGCCATTTTAATTACAGCCAAATCGTTGATTTAATCGAAGAATTGTTCAAATAAGAGTTGTAGATATCGACGGCAGCAACCGAGGGCTATAGTCAGGAGCTTTATAGCTCTTATGGTTTTCGAGTTATGATACAAACTTATAGATTTTTAAAGGAGACTATATATGTTAATTTTTCGATAAAACTGATCTAATGCATCAATTAAAAATATAAATGAAGAAAAAAAATTTTTTTTACCGAAGTTTACCGAAATTTGTTTACCGAAAATGCTCAAATTAAATATAAAAAATTAATATATTTATCTAATAGATTATGTTGAGAAATGATTTATTATATCTAAAATCTAAAAAATGTAAGTTTTTTGTTTAAAACATTCATATAATGTATTATTTTCCATTTTTATGATTATGTCTCTGAGTATTATTTTCATGAAAATGGCGTAGCATTCGGTGCTTTACAGTACAACATTATTTTTATTAACAAAATTATTATAAGTTCAGTTTTAAAAGTTAATAATATCTACAATTATCGCTTGCAAAAGTATTAAATAATGTTCAAAGACAATCATCATTTATAATTATAGCAAGAAACGTCTTAATTTGAGTATCTTTACTGAAAAGTCATGGGAAAAGCGTAGTAGAGGCAATAAAGAAAACTGCAAGTGAGATAGATGAATCTTAAAAAAAAGGAACTGCAACCATCAATGTAACTAATATTTACGGTCATTAGTGAAAATTTTTATACCTTGAATTAACGGATTTATTAAATCGAAAAGTTAAAAATCATCATTCATCACTTAAATATGACTACCTACTTATAACTCGAATTTTTTTTTTTTAAATATTTAAAATTATTTTTATTACAAAATTTTGAAGTAAAATTATATACTTTTTGATACAGATTCTCCTTATTATTACTGCAACAATGAAATTCAACATGCAAACGGTATTACAAATGGCACAATTATTGGAGGCACAAATCCAGTTCTAACGAACGGTGAAACGAATGGAGTAGATAATTTTGATCAATCAACCAGCAGATCCCCTCTGGCGGCCACACGAGCAAATTCACTTGCATCGGCAAATTCACCAACTGGAAGTGCGTGTTTGAAAACTGAACCTTCAATTACGAATGCTGATTTGTATCTAGGATAAAAGACCCGTAAATTGTGTAGAACCGAAAATTTATTCGTTTAATATTTTTTATTACCGATAAACAGTACAGAAAATTGTGTATAAGAACATTATTAAATTAAGGATCAATAGATAATAAGTGAACTTTTAGGAAAAAATTATATTGTTTATAAAAAAATAAATAAATAAATAAATAAAAATGGTAAATAATGTATATACTTAAAACGATCTTGAAAACAAGAGAGTATATTATAGTGTATTTAGTTTTAGTTGAAAAATTTAAAAATGACAAATTTAGATTTTCCTAAATTTACTTTATGGTCTCATTAAAACTTATTTTACATAAAATCGTGAACCGAGCAGTTATAATTTAATTTATTTGAAAAAAGAGAAACTTTGAAATACAAAATTATTTTTACGTAATTAATTGTTTTGGTGATTTTGATTTTTACTTCTAATTAAGTTTTTTTTAGGTTTAGATTAGTAAAACCAAAGAAATGTTTCACAACATGTTTATAAAAGTTGCATTGTTTAGAATAAATAATAAGAAATTTCTATCAGTAATAAGACTGAAAATTAAACACTAACTACCGATAAATTAACTTTTAAATGATAAAATATTTATGATAACTAATTACTAATTTCGCAGAAAGATATATTTAAATTTTTGATAATCATCTTCCTTCATTTAATTTCCAAAGTGAATTAATTAAATACGATGAAAATCGTATGTACCTTTTAAATAATAATATAATAAGTATTCTACGGCAATGCAACTTGTTTATCTCTTTCGCTTTATTTTATTTTATTTTTTTTTTATAGTATATTTTTAGTTATAACTTAATTTTGCTTTTATATATATATATATATATATATATATATATATATATATATATATATATATATATATATATATATATATATATATATATATATATATAACTAAGTAAATGCATTTTTAAGCACAATTACATTTACGACCGTATCATTTGAGTAAACACATTCATTACGTTTTTGTATTATATTACTTATCGCAGTTATAAAGTTTTAAGCAATTTTTACTTTCTTAAATTATATAAACCATAATTATGGGCTTGCAATAAAAAAATTATATATTTTTATATTAAATTACACACACACACACACGTACATATATATATATATATATATATATATATATATATATATATATATATATATATATATATATATATATATATATATATATGCAGTGTATCTACTTAAGTTGAAATCATATGGAGAACTTTAAACTTTACGAATAAAAGTTGTTCTCCATAAAAAGCCCTGTATAGTCGAAAACCTAAAATGAAATCATCAGACATCAAATTTTTATGTCAAATTTAGTCGTCTACGAGGAGTAGGAGTAAAGTACCTTTATAGTACCTTTATTTTTGGTAATATCCAAAGTTGTTGCGAAAAACAGTTGATAAGAATTGAACACATTTTTTACATAAAAATAAAGATACTTTCGTTAAGTTTTGTTAAAAATAAAAATAATTTGGTTTGAAAGTTTCTGGCGGACCCGCATTATAAAAGTGCTATAAAAAAAATTCACCTTTTTAGAGACCGTAATTAATTTTATGACTTATTTTGGAAAAAAATATTTTGTGCTTATAAATAGTTAAAAATAATTTTAGTTCTACAGGGTGTAAAACAAATAACTTTCATCCTTTTGTGGGGTGACTCATACCACCCTGTAGGCACTAAAACCGCAGGATTTTTTTCGGAATTAACAGTCGCGTCACCCCTCAAAGGGACAAGAGTTATTTTCCTTACACCCTGTATATATACACAAAAGTTATTTGTTTTACACCCTGTATATGAATACTTTTGGTTAAGTTACATATAAATTCATATAGAACTAAAATTATTTTTAACTCAATTTAAAAATATATTTAGAAATTTTAAAGCACAAAAGATTTTTTTCCAAAATAAGTCATAAAATTAATTACGGTCTCTAAAAAGGTGAATTTTTTTTTTCAAGGTGGGCGGCATTTCTCAAGGTGCCTAGGGGCGGACTCAGGATTAATCTGGCCCTGATCCCCACCGTCATTTAGGTAATTAATTTTGGGAAATAGTAAATTCCACACTGAGCCCACCCGCTGAGTTAAGGTTACAGGAATACTCCACATCAACCCCGCTCGGATGTCTTAATCCTATGTGTAAACTCCACACCACAAATAAAATTAAAAATGATTATTTTGAAGAAAACGACAATAAAATAATGATGTACTCTATATTTTAATACTGAAAAGACAACTACATAATATTATGGTATATACACTTTTAGGTAGCGGCATTGGTAATAATTTTCGCCGATAGTTACACATATTTTTTCTTATGTAATCTACATCTTGTTTACTTATTGTTTCAAGCAACTCTTTTGCTAATTTTCGTCGAATTATTTTCAACGGTTTTTCCGATAGGTATATCTTCTTGTGCTTTTCTTTTACACGCACTTAATAATTTTTCGATTTGTCTTCGTGTCGTTGCGTACATGGTTCTGTGAATGTTCGTTACGAGTTATAAGGTGGTCAGATCCGACGGTAAATACTTTCGAATGACATGCCTTTTTTGCGCACAACCAAAAGATTTCTCCACTATTTAAACGTTTTTGATTATAGTAAGTGAAACCATTCACTAACAACATATCATTGCCTCTTTCACTTTTAATTAACTTAGTTTCCATTTTGTACTTGAAACAAAAGGCAATATTTCCACAATTGTTACTATCACTGTTACTGATTGTAACTAAATACTAAATGGCGAACCAGAACCACTTGTATATTTCTACATTTACAATTATCCCTTTAAATATAATTTGGAAATTCATTAATTACACACGTCATAAACCATAGGTCATAAAAATAGGTCAGTGTGGAGTTTACATATTAGATTATTTTTACCTGCATCAAAGAGAGGTATTAAAGGGCCATCAGTGTGGAGTTTACATATGCCCTTAATTTTACCTGTCAGTAGATAACAAGTTGGGAGCGAACTAACCTTTGACCTTTTTTCAAGATAAGATTAAAATCTTACCGCGGGAGCCAACTAGTATGCACCCGATATAACTGCATGTAGTCTTCAATTCTTTTTTCGTAGCAACTTTCAATATTACCAAAAATAAAGGTACTTTAAATTTGATGTCTGATGATTTCATTTTAGGTTTTAGACCATACAGAGCTTTTTATGAACAACAACTTTTATTCGTAAAGTTATAAGTTCTCCATATGATTTCAACTTAAGTAGACACACTGCATATATATATATATATATATATATATATATATATATATATATATATATATATATATATATATATATATATATATACGTGTGTACATATGTGTGTGTGTGTGTGTGTGTTATTTAAATGTATTGAACACAACGAAAATAATAAGTTTTAAACGTTCATACGTGATTTTTTTTTAAAAATTCAGAACATTTAATAATACTGGCAAAAGAGCAACTTTTTAACTTTGCAACCAGTGCTCAGTTTATCTATCAGTGTTGGAATACCCGGTGCCTCCATTACTTAATATGTCTAACATATGCCGGCAATCTAACTAAAATTTCCTGTGTGTTAAGTAAAAACTGTGGAATGATTCAGTGAATAGCTTATGTTTCCCAAAAATATGTAGTTTAGTATTATCTTTATTGTTACAAAAAATCGAAAAAATCTAAAATTAATAAGTTACGGTTGAAGCTGTTCAAATTTCTATTAAATATGACTTACTTGATCGACAATAAAATGGCAAGTATAGTATTCAATAACACCCACCAAATTGTTTTCCAAAAATGTTCACTTTAACATATCTATTTTAAAGCAGGTAGTGCCGTAAGTTGATATGTGTTACGTAAAAATGGCTACATTTTTCAAAAACTGTCGCTCCTATCTAAAAAATGATCAGTACACAGATCAAAGAACATATATATTATATTCTAAAGACTTAATGTATCAATCTATAAATGAAGCACCCACATACGACCAAGATACGACCTAATAGTATTCTGTAATATAGTAATCAATGCATTTACTTATGGTATCCGTACTAACGTTTTCAAATAATTATTGTCAAAATACAACATTGATATTAAAATGTAACTTTTTTGAGAAGAAACAGCAAAATTTTGGAAGGAAAAAGTCATATTCGCTTTATTTTCAAAATACGTACGTATACAAATGATGTCCTCCAATATAGTGTTATTTGCTGAAAAATGGACAATACATTATATTTCTTATATTTCACCTCGTTACCTACCTCAAGGAAACTGCTTATAAACTGGCTTTAGGCTCCGTCTAGTACTCTAGTTATATAATATAATAGTGTTCATTGGTCTGTGGGTCAGAAAATGTTTTATACTCCTCAGTTTTGATAGTAACTCTATATATGTATCATAGTAAGTAATAAATACTACATATATGAGTAACTCTTGTTCGTTCAATCAACAGAGAGTAGGATCTTTGTGAAAAAAAATTCCCTAGATTTTTGACCATGAATTACTATTTTAGCGTCCATTATATCGATGAGGACTTTTTGTATACTAATCATGTTTACCGAACTGAACAACTTCTACAGAAATCCAGACACACTGGAAATTTTTCACAGTTAGTATTTAATTATACTAGAATAATATGTCTCTCATCTGTTGATATTTACTAAAATTTATATTTTAACTCAAAAATCATATTTTGAACATTTGTTTATTGTAGTAATAATATATACCATATTTTATTTATAAATAATTCATAACTGACTAGTTATATATTTGACATATCAGTAAGGAGGTTAGGTGGTATTATTCAATAGTTTAAAGATAGGGTTTGGAGAGAAAATCGCCAATAAATATCATACTACTAAATATTGATAATTTATTTCGCAACGTTTCAAAACTTAAAGTTTCATCATCAGGCGTACTGTATATATTTAAAAAAAAAAAGGAAAAATTATCATATTTAACAAGAACAAGAAATTGAATCTGAATTGAAAATGAGAGAAGGCCGGATCTGCGCGGGGGCGGCAGGCGAGACACTTGCCCCGGGCAGCAGGTCTTGGAAGGCTCTGTTTTTTTTGCTCCTCACTTGTTTTTTAGGAGGAAAAAATAAATATTTTTTCTACAGGGACGCCATTTTTTTACCCTGGCCCGGGCGCCCCTTAGGCTAGGTCCGGCCCTGCGAGCATATTACAAAAAGAAAATTACAAAAGACGATACAACGTCGAAAATTTGTGGATCTCTACTGCACATCATAAAATAAAGCATCAAAATGATTCTTTATTTTATGATGTGCAGTCATGTTGGTGACATATGATGTGTTTCATATGTCACCAACTCACCAACTATGAATCCATCTACAGTACTGCACGGAAACTATTGCAATAAGCTAAATTCATACGTATCGACAAAAATTTAGTTTGTTTTGTTTCTAGTTCATTAACTTGTTACGCACTTATTAACTTTCTTTTAAACTTTTCTTATTTTAATTTTAAATTTCAATTTTAACGAACTAACTTTTAATTGTTTTTAAACTCATATGACATCATAATTTTTAATTTTTTAAATTTTTGTTAGTTTTAATTGATGTACAATACATAATTTTGTGTATGATAATGACAACTACAATGCATGTAAGGTACTAATCTTTGCATATACTGTATACTCTTTTCTATTTTTCTTTTTTCAATTTCTCATTCTTGTTAAATATGATAATTTTTCCTTTCTTTTATTATACAGTACGCCTGATGATGAAACGTTAGGTTTCGAAACGTTGCGATATAAATTATCAATATTTAGTAGTAATTATCGGTGATTTTCTCTCCAAACCCTATCCTTAAACTTAAAACTAGTTAAGTATTTGTTACTGATGGTTCAAATAACATTCGCTTGTAAGACATTGTAAAAAAAAAAATTAAAATTAAACATTTAAATAATGATCAATTTCATTTTTGTGTTACATTCTTTAAGGAACAAAAAATAAATTATAGTTATTTTAAAATAAAATAAATTTTTTGCAAGGGCTTAAAGTTAAATTATTAATTAAATTAACTGTTACCTATGACGATTCAAGAAACAATAAATAAACAAGAGTCTGTCCACATCTGGGAGCAGAACTTTAACAAACGGGTGGGGAGTAGAGAGGAAGAAAGAGAAGTTAAAGATAGATATGTCAAAAGGTAAATCGAGTTTAAATATTACTGATTTATATTTTTCTAAAATTTTATTACTATTATTTTTTTAATATTTTTATGGATAATACAACTTAGAAAAAAATAAAAATTTATTATTTCAAAACAAAAAATTTAAATATTTAATATTTAACAGATATGAAATTACTTTACTTTGCAATTTTTCACAAATAAATATCATTTATAAAACAACCCAATTTTTGAATTTTACCTAACAATGGGCTAAAACTAAAAAATCCATTCGTTCTTTTATAAATTTCTTAAATAAATGACTGAATAACGATAAATAATTTTGAATGGCAAGTTAAAAAATAAATTTTTTCCAAAAATTTTTATAATTCCAACTAATTAAAACTAAACGAAACATAAAATTGGATTAAAAAATGAAATAATTTTATATTCACTTTCAAATTAGTAAAGTTCAGTTCACAAAATACTAAATTGAATTTTAACCCTTGAAGCACACGGCTTTGTATTGTCCAGATAACGCTATACGAATTTTGTTTCAGTAAATTGGGCAAACTTTATGTCAATATAGTTGTTATTCCTTTTTTTTTTAAGGAAGTTCCAAATTTGTGATACCTACTAGTAAAAAATTATTTTAAATAGAATAAGCAGGTGAAGTCAGGATGACCCCCTATGTGCTTTAATGTTTAATAAAAAATAAACATAAAATTCATAATATAAAGAATTGGAAATGAGACAAAAATTAACATTTTTACTTATAAGAATGATAATTACAATTAAAAATATTTTATTTCTATATTCTTTATAATTATTTTTATTCTATGATTTTTTTTATTTTACTCTTCAAATTGTTGATAAAGCTCTTTCTAAAAATTAAAGTTAGTCATAGACTCATAGCGGAGTTCATTTTAATTTTTAATTACTCAGTTTTTTCAATAGTTGAGGCAGATTACTATTGTTAAATTTATTTTTAAAATATTTAGGAAAACACCAAGCTTGGTAAAATATAATTTTGAAAATATAATAATAATTATTTCCACATGGCATTTAGTGAATTCAACTTTACTTATTTTTATTTAATTCTACAAAATGAAACAATAATTAGAAAACTAATTGTAATATCGACATCTTATTTTTATTATTTCTTCTTCAACTTAAATAAAATTTTGCAAAACTATTCAACTCAGTTAACTGGAAATATTTTATTGTTATGACTTAATTATTATATTGTCTATAATTTTTAAAAACATACTGTGATTAGTAATATGAAAAATAATTAGTAATTATATTTTACATACGTGTTAAGAGTTATATAAAGAGGGCAAAAATCATCTACCGACTAGTCATAAATATGAACGTACTCAAATTACTACTTACTAAATAATTAAATAATTTATCTACAAAATTGTTAAAAATTAGTTTGATTTCAATGTTTTACATTTCATATTTTTTCTACTTCTACATACATAGATACGTAACATTAAAACTTTTAACATGTACTAATTAATTTATAACGCTTAAATTACAATCTTAAAAATAATCCTAAAAAATAAATGATAAAGTTTTAAATTTTTTATAAACAATTTAGGTATTTATTTTTTTTATTTATTAACTTACGAATGAGATATTGCAATCAAACTAATTTTAAATTCCAATGAAGGCAAAACTAATTTAAAATTTTAAAAAAATGTATTAAATGTTTAAGTTAAAGAAAAAAATATAATATATGAATGATTTCTTTTCAATGACATGAATGTGTAATATCTTACCAAAGAGCACTGATTTACTGTTATATGTTTTTTGTATTTCTATTTAATTTAATGTCATGTTTATATAAATAAGTATGAAATAATTAAATTTTGTTTTAATTTTATTTCCTATTTATGAAAGCTTTCTTTTCTTTTATACAATCCTTCTTTTTAAGACTTAAAAGGTCATAAACTTCACAATTTTTAGAAGTTCTAAAAATGATCCGACTAATGGAGTAAGTTAACTATGTAAACTACGTAACTGACTTTCGAATATTTCGTTGTTTTTGAAGATATTCAAAATCTGAAAACGGCGTTCGAAAGAGAATCGTTTGTACCTGATTATACCTCTGTTCTTTTCGTAAAAGAAAAGAGGTATAATCGTACGGAAAGAAAAGTGGTACAATCAGGTAGGGTGTGTCGTGTAAGACGGCTCACTTAATATTTAGATGGCTATATAAAAAAAAAAAATAACGGAAAATGTTATAGAAGTAAATTGTATTTATTCTAGTACCTTATTGATTAGTTAACGCTGTGATAAAGAATTTTTATAATAAACTCAATACCGATCGAGTTATTAAAAAAAATTCACAAAATGGGAAATGCGCACTCTTACACGACCGGTCGTGTAAGAGTGCGCATTGAGGTCGATAAGATGGCGCACTTATATATATATATATATATATATATATATATATATATATATATATATATATATATATATATATATATATATATATATATATATTTGAATAATCGGGCACCTATGTAACAGATGAATTTCTTACCTCAGCACTTCCCCATATTTTTCATTATTTTAAACTTTGATCGTAAGTAACGGCGGATCGTAGCAAAATAATTATAAAATTTTTGAAGGTTTAAGTGGTTTGTTAGCTATGTTTGTCAGCTATGACAGTACGGCGGCACACTACGTTGTCAAAAGAATAGGAACACCCTGACTCAAGGTGTGCTCACACTTTTGACGCTGTACTGTGCTTAATACTATGGTACACCACTGTGTCAAAAATGTGGGTACACTTCGGATCAGGGTGTCCCCATACTTTTGACGACGTAGTGTGCCGCCGTACTTTCATAGCTCTTCTACTCAAACGCATTGCGATTGTTAAAACCTACTTTTTGTTATTGAAACTTATCGATTTCGAATTACTTATTATAAATTGATTATTTTTGGTTAATTTAGGCTCTATTAGTCCGATTGATTGGGTCAGCAATAACACATTTAAAAAAAAGAAATTTTCATTACTTTTCATAATCGTAAACTTGTAATATTGTGATCGTAAATATCTCGTGAACGATGCATCGTAGCGAAAAAATAACAAAATTTTTGAAGGCTTAAGCGAAGCAAGTTGTGGGTATTCCAAACATTTTGCGACTATTAAAATTTAGTTTTCGTTATCGAGAATTATCGATATCGAATTACTGTTTATAAATTGGTTATAACTTGTTAATTGTAGGTTCCACTAGTCCTATTGATTTTATTAACAATAGAATATTTAAAAAAAATTTTTGTTTAGTTACCATTAGTTTTCGTAATCGTAAACTTTTGATGTACGAACTTGGGTTACACGAATTTACGTTATACGAAAGTTTGATGTATAGAATTCCTCAGAAAAGTTAAAGAAAAACATAATAAAAAAAAACTGTTGTGTAAGAATGGGTGCGCCGTCTTACACACCCATTATATGTAGTATAATAAATATATGGCCAATCTGGATATGAAAACATGTCCCAACATCACGGCACAACAATATTAGTTTTTTGGAGAAACTTGGTTCATTTTGCGCAAATGCGACTATTTTGGTGGAACTGGAAATATTAGTTGAATATATTTAAAAATCTGTGGGCACCATGATATTTATATAAATTGTTGTTTCGGTGTGATTTTTAGTAATTTAGTTGTTTGTAGCTGTTATTCAAGTCTTTTTAATGATAATGTTAAATAAGTTGACCCCCAAAAAAAAATAAATAAATAAATAAATAAATAAATAAAAATAATGGGAAACTATGATAAATAAAAAAAAATATGGTAATACGTATATTTTCAAAAATATAAACAGTAAAAATTAATAAAATGAAGAAATTGTTATATTTAGATAAAAAAGAAAATAAAAAAATTTTGAATAAATTAAATAAAAATAATTTTCAAGTAACTATTAATTAAAAAATACGGTTTTAGTATTTATTTTGGTACCAAATCCACATGCCTATGTATGCGTAACACAGACATTGTTATAAAGCTATCCTCTCAGTAGGGAGTCTCAAACCTTTTTCTTTCCAAAAATTTTATTTTATTTTATTTTTGAGTTCTATAGAGAGCTAAATGCATCTTTATTGAATATAGTGTACAATTATAATAATTTATTGTCAGTTGGATATTTAAAAAAAAGTAAATTGTTTTTTGATTTCACAAAATGAAATAAATGGTACATTTAGGAAGTTAAATGTATCCTAATTGAAAATAGTATGTAAATATAATTTTATTGTCAGGTATTTTAAATAAAAAATTTGTAAATTTTTTTAAATTCACAACATGAATTAAATGGTATAGTTTTATATAATCTTTTAATTTAATAATTAAATACTCATTTTTATGGTTCCTAGACCCTAGAGTTCACAAAATAACTATCGCATTTACCAAAGGCGGCTTTGAAAAGGCCTTGTCAAATATAAAAATTTGCTATATGTGAAAAGTGTTCCTGTAAAGAAACATTTTTATTAGTTAATATTTTTTAATATTAAAATAGGTAAATTAATTTAAAATTATATGCAATATAATTAAAAGTTTGAATGAAATTAATTAGTTTGTAGCCATTATTACTCTCCTTATACACAGCATGTTGATACTCTTAAAAGCCACCAGAGATAAATGAGAAAAATTACTGAAAATAATGGCACAAAATAACCAGGCTACCATTAAGTAGGCAGATTCTGGAAAGTAAACAAAAATATCAATACTAGTAATTGCTAGAACTTGTAAGAACATTCAAGTAAAATTAAGTTGTGTCGGTAACTTTCGGAGATATAAGTAACTAAATTTTCGCCAATCAAGTTAAATTTTTTGTAATTTTTGGTGTTAAAAAACATCCCGTAAAAAATGAAATTTATATAATCTAGGGGAAATGTTAGAAACGAATAAAAATTTTCATTTGTCGCTATTACATGTTTTGTGGTGTACGTAATGCTTATTGCGATATACTAACATAAATGCTTGTTCGCTGGCCTATATTCACCACTTTTAAAGAAAATATCTTTATGTAAGACATCGGGAACCAAATTAAGTATCATGTGTTTAATCGTTATAGTAGCATTAGTAACAGATGTGCAAGAAATATTGTTAGCTATATTTTTCCATCCTATCGTAAAACGTAAAGAAAAAGAATATACTTAAATGTACTATATTTTATTAAAATTGAATAGTAACTTTCGCTTTCAAGATAAAGTCTATAAGACATTCAAGTGTATCTTTTACGGTTAATTTAAAAATAGATAAATATATTGGACAATGTTACTTCCTCATATGTTACTATGCGGGTCAATTACGTGATAATTAGTTACTGATATCTTTTAAGGGTACCAAACCAAGTAATCCGAAATAATTTTAATTGAGAATTGGCAGATCGACCGACAATAAACAATAGGATAATGATAATATACATACAATTTTTCGGTCAGACAAAAGACCTTTTGATTCTGACGTACCTACCTGAATTGTGTATTACTTATAACAACGTTTCTCAGCATTTATTTAGTTACGTCCGGTAAAATCTCAAATGCTTAATTTTGTGCCAATCGGCGACTTATGGAATCACATAAAATGACGATTTTATAAATTTTCTAAATTGCATATATTTAATTTGGTTATTAATATTCATTATCAATAATTAACTTATTTGTTGTATTTGAGTTCGTGAATTTTTTAATTCTACTGAATTTACAGAACGAACTTTCTAAATTTAGACAAATTTTATAGTTAATGTATTTAAAACCTAATTATACACAATTAAGTCATAGCAAATATTAGCAATTATTACGGTTTAGGTATATTACCTACAAACACATAGACAGATTTCAGTTCTTAAATTTTTATATCGGAACCCTAAAACGCAATATTTAATTATTATATTTATAAAGATTACAAAAAAATATACCATTTCATTTAATTTGTGAAATTAAAAGTTTTTAATACCTGACAATAAGTTTATTGTATACATATTATTAAAGATACAATAAAGCTACGATTAGCTCCCTATAGAACTCAAAAATCAAATAAAATTGTATATTTGGAAAGAAATCTTTTTTAAAAGTATAAAGGACCAGCTACGGTCATTTTATGACACTGCTGTGTTACACATACATATGAATGCTAGAGTGGTACCATTTCTTGAACAGTAACCAAAAATACTTTTATATTTATTTACAACGTTTGACATACAGTTTTTTACACTTTTAAATTTTATCAAATCAAAAAAAATTTTGCACATCAAATTTTTTAAACTTATATCAGTTTAAAATACGCGCAAAATTTATCTATTGAAGCCACTAATTGAAGCATAGAACAATAGAAGCCAACTAATATAAAAAAGTGTAACTCGCTTGGAGCCATTTGTAGGCCTGTCACAGCTTAAGGCATATAGTCAGTCGGTGTCCGTCGCCGAACACATAGGCATTGTAATACATTGTTACTTGAATTGAACAGGTTGGTCTGTCCCATAATAGGTGTTTTGTAGTAGTATGTGTAAATACGCACACAGACGCAAACACCAAACCAACACTATTGCAAACAGTGTGTACCTACACAACATAGTGGGGAGATTTTACGACACCCACTGGTTACAAGTGGAACAGTGTGATTTGGTTACTAGTTTGGTCCCTTGAATTGAAGTACCTGTGCAAAACAACTCAAGTGCCTCTACCCGATGTCTATCCATCTCACTTCATCGGAACCACTGCCTCTTATAGGGATTGGCCATATACCCATTATACTACATATATGTACACACCTATGTACTGCGCCATCTTACATGCCTGTCTGTCAATAAAATCATCCTGTGGGAATCATCCACGCGTACTAACGCGAATTAAATTGATCAAAGCTAGTTCGTGACTAACTTTACTCGCGTCAGGAACATTTATAACTTTTAACTTGTTTCGGCATAAACTGTAGTAACACATTGAAATTCCAGAAAAATAATATCAAATCATACTAAAAATTTTAAACTTATCTAGAATATCGGGATTATGTCGTAAACCAATATTTTTTGATGAGTAATTACAGAGACCTGAACACTTCAAAACACGATTGTAGTTAGTTATAAATTTCGTTCCTGTTTCGAGAAAACAGAAAAGTGCGCACTCTTATCGATCGCGCCATCTTACATGACGCTACCCTACATACGATTCTTTTTCGAATGCTGTTTTCAGATTTCCAATATCTTAAAAAACAACCAAATTCACCATACCTAAAATTTAGAGGATTCTTTATCTCCGAACCCTTTGAGGTACAAACGAAAAGAAAACAGGTACAATCGGGTACAAAAGATTCTCTTTTGAACGTCGTTTTTGAATTTCAAATATTTGAAAGTCAGTTGTGTAGTTCACATAGTTGAGTAAGTCATTTTAAGTCATTCAGTTTAAAAGTCGACGAGCACCATCGACGGTAGTCAATTTAATTATATAATAATAAATTTAATTTTAATTGATTAGTAATCAGGGCCAAAGTTAGACATTTTGCCGCCACGGTAAAAAATAAACAACGACCCTGGTTCCCTAAGGGAAATGAAAAAAAGGTTTTTTTTTTTTTTTTACTTTTCCGAAGTGGGAAGAAATATTTCAGCGTTTTCAAATTTTAGTTTTACTTGACATAGTTTTATTTACAACACACTATTTTTATTCGCCAAAACAAAAAAGCTTTGAAACTACTTTGAAATATTGAAAATAGTGCTGCACTCAAAATATGGCATGAAATAAAAAAAGTACATAATATATACCTATCACAAAAAGTTGTAATTAAACTATTTAAATTGCTGACCAGTGGGATCAGTGGACTAATGGAGCATAAATTAATCAGTAAGTTATAATCCATTTATTAAAAGTAACTCAGTACCGATAATTTTCGATAACGAAAAGTTGGTTTTAACATTCACAATACGTTTAAAATACCTCCAACTTGCTTCACTTAAGCCTTCAAAAATTTTGTTATTTTTTCGCTACGACACACGGTTTATAAGATAATTACGATCAAAGTTTTCGATAATGAAAGTATCACTTATAAATAAACATAATAAAAAACAGGCATATTTTACGATAGACTGACTTTAGAAGCACTTAGAAAAACGAATACATCGAATAAGTACTGCTATAGATAACACAAGGCAACAAAAAAGTTTTTTTTTTCCTCACGAATGAATTTATGTGATTCGCATTCTTCATGCCTTCTATAGTGTAGAAAACGTAAATAAAATATTTCAGTCACCTCACAATTTTGTGGAAAAGGTATTTATTTATTTTTTACTTTTAATGATATTTTTAAAAAAAAAAAAATTATGTAGACCTAAAAAAAGAACTTTTTTAATTTTTTTTAAATTTTAACATGCATAATTATGTACTTCAAAGTCATATGCATGTTAAAATTAAAAAAAAATAAATAAAATAAAAAAATTAAAATGCCATCAAAAGTATGTTAAATAATATTGTAAGGTGATTGTAAGTGAATAAATCCAATGAATAGTTAATGTTTATTGTTTTTCTTTGTGTGTACTTAATGATAGAAGCGTAACTACCAATTTTGCGCCCTGGAGCAAATTTGACTCAAGCGCCCTGCTTCAAAAAATTTTTTTTCTGTAAATGAGCAAAGTAAAAGTTGCTGTAAATATGTAAAATTTTCGTTTCTCCGCCAAGCAAAAAAATAAAACAAAACGTCCAATTTTTCTTCTTTTTCCCGCAGGAAATACCGCTAACGAGCAAAGAAATTTTCAATTTTTTTTTTACAGGCTCTAAGGACTACAACATAAAAACACTAACACCAGTTAAAAAATTATTTTATTTCTTCCGCCTACATTTTATAGATTATGCCCCATTTCACCGTGCGCCCTGAAGCGACTACTCCACATGCTCCACTGTAGTTACGCCTCTGCCTATTGAACTATAAAATTTATCCTTAAATTAATGTTTTTCCGTGCAATAGACAAATTTTTTTACATTTTTGTCATTTTTTTGCTTGGTTCTAAATAAAATATAGTGTTATAACTTTCCGTGACGTTTTAAAAAATTCCCACTCTTTGTGACGTGACTGAGCAAAATTAATATTTTTCTAATATCAGGAATGATACCACCTACACATTCCAGGGTATGTTGTTCTTGAGGTTTTTTTAGTTTGCCCAATGTAATTTTTTCAAGTCATTTGAGTTGTTGGAATTTTCTTGTACGAAAACCGCGTTTTATAGAGACCGCGTTATAGGAAGACTTGTCGCAGTTTCATATCGCGTTCTATGTAGACAGCGCTATAGAAGGCTTGACTGTATATAGATAATAGGATTCGTTATTTTACCCAACACTGACTATAATTTTATGTTCCAATGGTTAAGTGCAAAACCGTAATTTTTTTCAACCGAAAAAAATGATGAATGAATTGAAAAAAAAAATGAATAAAAAATAATAAAATTCATGGAAGATGCAATTTTATAAAAAAAATGAAAAGTAACCATCTATAAAAAACTGTTTCCATAGAAAAATCTATTTACTGTTGACAGTAAGCGCTTATTTATGTTCCTAGGAAGCTAGGTTTACTAAATATACAGGTTGCGTAAATCACAGCATTTTTAAAATACCTAGTGGTCTGCAATTCCAGGACCGTATTTAGTTAAAATTAAATATATATCTAAACTTGTACATATGGTAGGAAACATCCACTGTTGTTTGAATATATCGCTGCTCTAGTATTGATTTGTTCTATCTCCACTTTTCAAAAAAATTGAGTTTGATACATTTTTGAACTCAGTATTTTTTTTCTACCATTTTCTAGTTTCAAAATGTCAATATTACGTTTGTAAATATGTTTTTGATTCTAATATTATTTTGTACTATCTTCACCGATTTCACAAAAATTTATTATTGGGTTGTACTAACTCACATTTTTTGTGGCACATAGAACAAAACTATACTTAAATTTTAGATTTTAAAAAATTTTAGTATTGGCACAGTATAAATAATAGTAATATACTATGTATATTACATACAGTATCTTCACTCTGATTTCTTCTGGAAGTATGTGATGGAAGTTGTACATATATTGCTGATTAGAAACTAGGGGTGTACATATAAATTTATAAAATGATTCGTTCTTTTCGATTTTGTTCAGAATTGTTGCAGTTCAAATATTGTTTTTGAATTTTGATTTTTGATAGTCCGGCTTTTAGTTACCAAAACTAATGGAAGAAAATAATTATATTTTATACATAATTGCAATGATTTTATATTTTATTATTTCAAAAATTTATGAAATTGCAAATTGTAAAATTTTTATATACGCATGTTGTATTCAATAAAAGAAGTTCCTTGTTAAAGGTACAATAGGATAATAAAATCCATTAAAAACTGGAAATACCAGCAATAAACATCACCTTTAGATATCAGCGATTTGAATAAAATCAGCTAGTGTGAGGACAGACCGGTACGGTCAGATCGAAACATCAATAAAGTAATTATATTGTATACTACATAATATCCATTATCTATTTGATTTGTAATTGTGTTCAGAAATAAGAATTGCATTATTTTGTGGAAATTCATTCTAAACAAAATTAAAAACGATTTTTAATTTTTTTTTAGAAACAAAATATTGTATTTGAAGAGATGCCCGAGTTTTAAGCTCTGAAATCCGGGTTTTCGGGGCTCATTATTCGGGTTTGATAAATTTTCCAATGGCAACCCTAGATGTAATTTGAATTTGGATAATTTGGTACAAATTTTTTATTTTTGCTATGACGAAATTCATTTTAAAATATGATTGTCACAACAAAACTCTTTTTCTGCTGTTACTTCGTGCCTAATTTTAATAAAAATGAAAAGAACGTCTTCTGTTTCACATAAATGTGTCATAAAATTATGTTTTAGAGTCCAAAATTTAGACAAACTTGTAATATAGCTATCTCTCACAAGATCTACTATTTAATATATTGAAAAAAGATAGTAGAAATTATAATATCTTTTATACGTGACAAATTTTTATTTTTGAAATGACTCATTTTCAGTTCTTATTAATAAGATTTATAGACTTATAGTAAACATTTGCTGATAAGAAATTAGGGATGTACTTGTTATTTACATAAATCATTTAAAGTTATAAAATGATTCAATCTTCTTTTCGATTTCGTTCCGAGCGATTTAAGTGCAAATACAGTGTCAATATTGTTCGAATTTTTGTTTTTGATATAGTGATATCGTTAGAATATTTTTATACTGTTCTTGTTTTTTTGTTTCTGTTTTTTTTTTTTTTAAATTACTAATTACTAATTATAGTTTTAGTAGTAGGGTAACTACGGGAAAGATGCCGCGTCGGGAGAGATGCCGCAGTAGCCATAGTTCGTCCGTAGATTGATAGATAGTGCTATTGATGGATTATATGTTTAAAATAAGTTACTTATTTAAGCTGTATATGGTAACATTTATGATTAGTCCATCAGTTTAGTAATTATACAACTTTATATTATTGAAAAGTAAGTTTTTTAACATAATATTTTATCAACCATTTAATTCATTAGAATTTAAGAATATATATTTCATTGTTTTAATGAAAATGAGTTTTGTTATTAATTTAGGTATATTTTAAAAGTACTGTATAAAATTTTAGGTTGAAATTCCGCACTATGCTTGCTATAGCAACATGCGGCATCTATCCCAACAAAAAGGAGAGACGCCGCATTTAAAGTTGGTATAGATGCCGCATCATATTACATATTAAAAACATAGACTTACATACCTTAATTATGCAATTTTTTTTTTTGGACTGTAAATTATGCCACGTAAATATAAAAGATCCATTAATGGATCAGGAAGAGCTCTCATATTAGTGAAGATAACGAAAATAATGATGACTGCCTGTGTATTGAATGTTTTGAAAGGTACTCAGAAACAAATAAAAATTTGACTGGTTAAGATGCATAAAGTGCCAAAAATGGTTACATATGGCATGCATCATGTATGAAGATGTGTGTAAAATACAAAATTTTTAATATGAACTATGCGGTGTCTCACTTTCTTTGATGCGGCATCTCTCCCATAGGTGTGGGCGGGACACCGCTTTGCAGGCTCTACAAAAATGTTAATTATGAATCCTTTATGACTCAAAATTTAAACTTATTTATAAATAATTTTAAAGAACAATGTTTATATTTATTGTGTCCCAAATTCCAAATCAATTAAATGCTTACTTTAAGAATTATCGAGTGTTTTCAAAATGTGCGGCATCTCTCCCGCATTCACCCTATTAGTTTATTTATTTTTATTTTTATTTTTTATTATTCGAATAGTATTAAACTTTTTGCGTTAGTTAATATCTATTTAAGTCATTTTATATAGTTTCTAATCAGTTTTTATATAATTAGTATTTAGTAATTTTTACATTTTTTTTTTTAATAGTTATATATTTTTAGTTTAAGTATATATTTATAGTGTTTTATCATATAGCATTTTTCATTTTTTTTTTTATTTTTTAACATTAGTTTGGTTAATTTCTTATAATTTGAATTCATTAATACGAATAAAATGTCCAAATATAGTTGCTCTGCAATAAACTGTGAGAGCAAATCGTGGGAAAAACCACATTTAAGTTTTTTCAGATTTCCTGCTGATTCCGAGAGGTAAGCTATTTTAATTTTTCTTTTGAATTAGTAAATTTAATAAACACTTTAAAACAAATAATTCTTATTTAATTAAAGATGCAAACAATGGATTGTCGCCGTTGGTCGTGAAGATCTTTTAAATAAAGATTTCGATTTCATACATCGAAATTATCGTATATGTTCAGTACATTTCAATCGGGCTGATTTCGGTGCCGTTGAGAATCGGCTAAAGAAAAGTGCAATACCGAAATTATTAAGCGACCAACAGGTTACTTTACCAGATCGTTTTGAGAGCGAACCACAACCTTCGACGTCGGCTGCCGTTCAGGTGTTCATTTCGTCACCAACAAAGAAAAGGCTGATTGCAGAAAACCGGGTATTACAACGTAAGTTAGAATCTGAAGTGACAGAAAAAGAAACTACAGATGCGGCTCGAGCGACTTTCTTCGAATATTGTGATCGCTTTCTGTCTCCGGAATTGGCAAAATTCATAAAAACACAAGTTGGCTTGAAGAGAAAGTCAAAAGGAAACCGGTTAGAGACATTTTATAATACATAAATCTAATTTTACTTTAGTCATTTTTTAAAACTTACGGCCATTTTCATAATAATTGTCTTAAAGTGACTTTAGTTAAAGCGACTTTAAAATTTTAATTTAACTTTAATGTTTTTCATTTTCATAAAAAATTATAGTGCAACTTTAGTTAAAGTCAAGGAACTAAAAAATAACTATAGCAACCTATGGTTTATTTACTTACTATCTATCGCTGTTATATAAAAATAGTATATTCAAAATGTCCCTAATATAATATTCCGAAATATGGATTGTAAATTCTTTGCTTGATCTAAACCTTTGAAAAAGTTCTTGGTGTGTCCAATCATCAATATTTGTTGTACGCTGCTTATATATTTTTGGTTTTCTAATAATTAAGAAATTATTTTCAGAGTCACTACTACTTGATAATGAAGACGATGTACTCATTTTAAAAATATTTTCTTTTTGAAATAATAATTACCTATCTCTTTAATAATTAAACTATTTATTCGGTTTTACTTTGGCAGTTAGGTACATTAAAGTCAGTAAAGTCAGTAAAGTTTAAAGACTTTAATTTAAAGGACCTTTAAAATAGTAAAATATAATTATGAAATAAAAGTTTTACTTTAAGGTAAACTTAAAGTATTCTCAAAGTTAAGAGTTAAGAGCTCAAATTTGGTAAATGGGACTCATTCCGATGCACAACAATTCTATCAAAGTGGGGTCAAATTTTGGGAAAATTTTTGATCCGACCCAACTTTTAAGGGGGTGGTGGGGGCGGAAAAGCAATAAAACTTTTCCAAACCGGTTGGAAATAATTTTTCGGTCAATTATCTACAACATATCCAAAATTCAGCTTCCTAGGATGATTTGGTGGGAGTAGAGGGGGGAAAAACGATTTTCGTTGGATCTAACAGGCCCCCAGCCCCCCAGAATTAACGTAGAGGGTTGAAATTTGGTGTGTTGATAAAGTTCGTACCTACCCGAGTCAAGATTTTAACACTGCATTGACCCTTCTAACATCTAAATGAGCCTATATTCACCCTAAGTGAACCTATATCGACTCTTAATGAACCTACAAACACAATGTTTACAAATAATAACCCTACATTGAAGCTACTTAACCGTCCATAAACCTATCTTAATGCTATTTAACACTTTATAAACAATTAAATAGTAGGTCTGAGCAGGTTCGATGTAGTCTCAAAACATTTTATTAGTTTAAAAAAATATATGGGAAAAAATAATATACATATATACAGTGTCTCTCATAAAGTACGCATGATATGGGAAACAATTTTATTATTGATTCCTTGAAAAATATCCTAGTGGGCTTAGTTGGTGCATCAGTTTAAATGAGATACTAGCTAAACACATCTTACCACCCGCTTAATATTTGACAGGAAACCGGAAATTTCAAATTTGTGAATTATGAAAAATGATAATCCTTTGAAGGTTATTGATTACCTCCTGATGAAATTTTGGCATCGTATCAAAATTAGGCATAGTAAATATATTCCGAAAGCTAAATATCACAGTTTGCAAAAATAAAGCCCAAAAATCTGCTTTTCCAAAATACGAATTTAACTGACCCTAAATTCAAAATAATTGTACGAATTCTAGCAAAATATAACTTATACCATTCGTTGAGATCTGCGTATTCATAAAATCACAATTATCATCAAAATATTGCTACAGACATCGGCCTTTCAATAGAAAAATTTAACTTGGTCACAAAAAGACACGCTCTGTAATATTGGAATTTTAACAAGCATGAATAATTGTTATTTCTTTATTTTCTTTGCAGTTAGTAGTCAAAATACTCGTTACGCAAATCTCATTTCATTGATGACAATTGTGATTTTATGAATAAACAGATCTCAAAGAACGGTATGATTTGTATTTTGCTAGAATTCATAAAATTTTTTGTATCTAGGGGTACTTAAAGCCGTATTTTCAAAAAACAGATTTTTGAGCTTTATTCTTGCAGACTATAATATTTAGCTATCAGAATATGTTTACTACACTTAAATTTGATATGATGGCAAAATTTAATCAGAAAATGACCGACAACTTTCAAATTATTACCATTTTTAATAATTCACGAAATTTCCGGTTTCCCGCCAAATAGTAAGCGGAACTAAGATGTGTTTAGCTATTTTTTCATTTCAACTGATGCCCGAACTAATTTCACTAAAATAGTTTTTAAAAAAATTAATAGTAAAAAGTTTCCCATATGGTGTGAAATTCATGAAAGACACTGTACATATATACTGGATTTAAAATTTAAACAGTGATGAACGATTTAAATAATACGCAGGAACGTTTAATGACAAAGACGAACAACGAACATAAACGAGACTTTACGAGACACACGACGAAGAGAATAATAAAGCCAAGATGGCCGACAGACTATACGACGCGTAAATGTATTTAATACGTTTAAAGAAGTTTATGTACGAAAATTTAAGTATTTTAAACAAATTATTAAGTGATTTATTTAAAACGAATTTACTACAGTGTATCAGTGTTATTTTCAAATCTGTATAATAATTATTTCTTTAATTTTTATCAATTTAAATGTAAAGAACTTAACAAAGTATTGCGTAAATCATTTGATAATTCAGGTTGATTAAATAATAAGTGTAAATTTTAATTTTAACCTGATAAACGAATCCTACAATTCAGGTGTGAGGTGAAAAATTAAAATTTTGTGTTTATATGAAGAAATTGAGATGAACTAAAAGTGAAAATTTGGAAAAAATTGAAAAAACGTTACATCGTAATAATTGTTAAAAATGTTTTGTTTATATGAACTTTTTGCTAAATATCTTGTCATTATTAAATTAGAGACATTAACTTTTTCTCCGTGATTATTATTAATTAGAGTTATATTAAAAATTAAATTTATAACATAAACAGCAATTTCTTTGCTCCTTCAATATCTTTTCTTAAAATTGGCGCCATCAAAATTTTAGAAAGAATAAACAAATGGCATATATATTATGTATATTTTTAATTTCGTTCTACATCAGGTAAATTAACTTTTTCCACTTCGAAAATTGCTTCCTTTATTTTAATTGTTTATATTTTATTAACAAGAATCAAACAATTAAATTAATTGTCAAATATACATAGAATTGTTATTATTAAAAAAATTATAAAAAAAAATATTACCATAGAAATAGTGTTTAAAATATTGTAATACATAGGTCAAAATTTTAATTTTTATTGTGATTAATGTATAAACTTAAAATTAATAAACAGTAAAATAATAAAATACTTTTGCATTCATTTTAAAACCCTATCATGCATGTGTGTATGTATGTATGGATGTATGTATGTACGTATGCGTGTATGTATTAGTGCATTGTATGTATACGGTTAAGAACCTCCTTCCAGCCTCACTACACCTGATTTTAAGGGTCAAGGAGCAGTATTGTAGGGTCAGTAGAGATACTACTTTGACACTATAAGTGGAGAATCTGTCATTTTGCGACAACATGTAGGCTTAATGTAGGCTTTTTTTACATGTAATTCTGAAACTACTTTAACCCTATTTAATTCAATTAAAAGCAGTAATGTAGGTTTAATGCAGGTTTAATATTTCGACGCGGGTAGGTTGTGCTTTTTGGAGGTTTTAATATTTTACCCCCACCCCCCTCATTTTTAAGCTACAATTTCATGCTTTTAAGCTACGATTTTTACGCCAATATTTCCTTAATTTTTTTGCTTGTTTTCTAACACGTCTAGAGACTCTCTAAGGAAACCTAGAGGGCTGAAATTTTGTACGTGTATTCAGTTAGTATCCAGCTAGTACCTTTAGGGAGTCCACATTACTTTTCCCCCCACTTCTCCCATTTTTACACCGGAATTGAATGCTGTTGTTAAATGTGTTTTAAATGCATTACTTTTATTCTAAATACAAGTAGGCGAATAGCAATTTTAAAAAATTTAAAGAAAAGTGAATATAATTTTTTAACAAATGAAATACATACATATTAAGTAATTTGAAAATGTTATTAAAGTCACTGTTTATTTATAAATTAGGAATTTTGGATTTTTATTATTTATAAAATAGAAAATTTGGATTTTTTTGGAAAGAAAAAATATCTTCATAAAAGCCTTCCAGTTTACTATTTAAGTTCCTTTTTTAATATTTAAAAATAAAACACAAAGGCAATTGGCGGATAAGCATGGATAGAAATGCCCTCCTACGAATTGTGTTGGCTTTTTCCCTGTTAACTGCTATCGGCACAAAATTGAAATTTACTGAGATTCAGCCCTTAAAAATTTAAAACCTTTTTTTAAAGCCCCGATCAACCGGACACTCATCATCAGTTTTGAAACCACCAAAATTACAAATCGCTTGTGGACTTTCAATTATATTTCGCTTGTAGACACTCAATACCGAAGATGAAAGGAAAAATTCGACTTCCGTGATGGGGCTCCGCTGCTCACGGCGTTTTTTTTTTTTTCAAATTTGTTAAATCATTACATAAAATTAATAAAGTATGGTGTTATGTATACAGAAAATTTTTGTATTTTAGACAAGATAAGCCTACATTTATTTTTTAAATTTCTTATTTTTAAACAAAAAGAATCATTTGAACTGATACTAAACTAAACAAAACGACTCACTGAATCACCGGCTCCAATGAATCACAAAATGTTTTCCTTTACAATAATATTAAACAGGTAAAATATTAATATAGAAGAGATATAAACAAAGTAATAAAATTGTTACAAAAACAGAGTATTATCAATATCATTTATCAAATTCATCATAAAAATATCTTTGCTTTGTATGACTTCTTGTAAACATGAAATTAAAATGCATTCATAGATTATTATTAAATATTCTGAATCATATACGTACATATGTATATTCAATTCTCATAATATATGCGTTCTTATAACTAAACGATTTATAATTGAATCTAAAATACATAACTCAGAACACTCAAAACCTTACGATTTGCTTAGAAATTACTTTCCTAAACAGGATCAAGTATTAATTTATACTGTCGTGACTACTTGGATTAGACGGTTGCTAATTTGACGTAAGTCCACCGAACATTAATGGTTTAGAATTGGCAGGGCTTGCTGTCACCAGGGCAGCCTTTATACTGGGCTCCGACAGTTGATAATCGTGCCGAACTAGGATGATGCTTCTGGTTGGCGCGATGGGAAACAAATTCCTTGATCCTGTTGGTGTTGGAGGATTTCGCTGCTAACTTATAGACGGTGTAGTGTTTAAGAAATAATAAGATTCGTTTTAAATTCGAAATTAGATATTTTATTCACTAAAACGTTAAAATAATTACAATGGTATTATTTAATTAAAATAAAAATATGTTACTTTTTATTTTTATAAGTTTATTAATTTTGATTAAATTTACAAAATAATAAAAAAAAAATGATAATGATATTAAATTTCAATCGTACATCCGTAGTTATTGCAGCGCGTTGAATTATGAAATTTGAATCCGTTTTCGTTTGAATCGGCGGCGGCTTTTATTTGTTGATACTGCTTGCTCAGCAGTTTGACGGTATGACGTCAGTGATCATCCGATTATTGAATCTCGACACCCCATCGCCCTTATTGAAAAAGTTTTCGGCTATATTTGATTGGGCGAAAACTTTGTCCCATATATTGACCTGCGGCTATGTTGGCTTTGTGTTTTCCTCGCTGTAACCTGGTACGCAGCTGATTGTTCAGGTGTGGACTGAGTTATTGGATTAAATATTACTATTTGACCAGAATCTTCATCTGATGATACTTCGGGTTGACGAATGACAGTCTCGTTGTATGGAGCTGATGGTTGAAATTGATTTCTGGGATTGTTCCTGTTTCCAAAACAACAGTTAATGAATGTTGTTCCTCCTTGATTTCCTCTTCTTGGATTGACGATACATTTGATTCCATTCCATAGTAATTGTAGGATTTTAAAACGGTAAATACCATAAAGGACTGATAATACGCTGAGGGTTAAAAGGATACCTTTTGTGTATTGGAGGATAGTTGATTCGTATTGGATGAAAAAGGGTTTATTTAGTTCTTGCTGAAGTTGTTCGTCGAATTGATTTAATCGATGTTGGGCGTATTTAAGTTCATTAAGATCCATGTGGGATAATTTGATAGGATTTAATTTAAGGTTTGTAAGGACTGTTTGGTTGATTTTCGTTTTGATACAGCAGTCATCTTCTTGAATGTTGATGTTTGGGATGTAATCGTAAAATGAAATATTCGATAGAAGCGTTTGTGTCTCTAATATGATTGTGTCCGTATAGGCCTTGCATTCTTCGTCGAGTTGAAGGATACCTACACCATTTAGGGATGTTGTGGAATCTTCTTTGTTTTTACATAACACGGTGCAACGTACATCGTGGGAGGTGACGAATAACCATCGATTGTTGTTGATATTCTGCCAAATTTCGGTCGTGGCGTATACTGTTTGAATATTACAGTTTTTTGGAATTGTTTTCGTTGTAACTTCATATAGGGCTGTTTCACAGTTGTCCTTGGTTTGTTGGTAGGATATCGGAATCTTCGTACATACATATTCGTTCGGTTTATATTCTTTACAACTGTCCATTGTTTTTAGTAGAGCATACCGCGATCGACTTCTGGATATTATTAGGAAGTCATAATTTGGTTTAATGAAGGATAGTATTTCTGGATTATTTTTACTGGGAACTGGTAAGGAATAAAGTTTAAAAATGTTATAGGTATCAATTGTAGTAATAGGAATTTTGATAATTATAACCAGTTCATTAGCTGTTAACATAGCCTTTAGTGTAAGCATTTTATAATATGATTCTAAATTTTGCCAAGTTGGCTCTAATGGTAATTGAAATTTTATTGAGTTTTGTAACTCTGTTAATAATGTTTGGGGTGGAAGGATTTGATAATCAATTATGCCGTGCCTTGCTAAAGATAATGAATTAGAATATCTATTTAATTCCTTTTGAATTACATCATTAATTTGTTTAATTAATAATAAATGATTTAATACTGAAATTTGCAATCTATTAGCATTTAATACTTTAGAAGAATCTGCCATGAAAGTGTTAAAAATCCTTATGTTGGAGTTTAATTGTTCCTCTACTTCATTTAAATTTGTAATAGTATTATTCATATGTTTAATCGTGTCAGTAATTACTCTAATTTGCGATTGCATTAACACGTGCGTTTCCCTTTGATGATTTATTAAATCAGTGATAGAATTTTTATAAAATTTCGCGTCTTGGGCATCCGGTATGCCAAATAAAAATTTTATTGGATAGCTGACTGCGTCTAGTAATCCACGTTTTTGTTTTTTATAAAAATGTGAATGCTGACTTTCAATGTCATTGTATTGCATTTTTAAATCTACGATTTGTTGATGAATTAGCGAAAGCGTTAGTTCACATGTTGTGACATCTGTTACGTTTATCAGATTACAATACGTTTGTGATTCTGCATAACTGCGTTGTGCGATGTTTAACATGTAATTAATATTACTAAGATTATAAAAATGAATTAAATTTATATTTTGATTTGAAATTTTTGCGTGTCCTATAAAATTATAAAATATTCCTGAGGAATTTTGTATAGGATTAATTTTGATTGTGGCTATGTTCGCCAGGATCGGGAGGATAATATTCGAAGCGATGATCGTTACTGCTATTACTAGTGTCATCGTGGTATTCATTATCTGAAACAAAGAGTTTCAGCTGATTTAGATGATATGTCCTAAATTTAGTATTTGTTAATTTAATTGTAGCTGTGCAATTTTCATGAACCTGAATCACAGAATAAGGTCCTTTATAAGTGGGATGTAACTTTTTATTGTAATGACTTAAATTAACTGAGTCTAATAACCAAACTTTATCACCTGCTTGTATTTTGCTTTCCTTAGCATTTTTGTCGTAATATTTTTTATTTTCTTCTTTAGATTTATTAAGATTTTGTTTTGCTGTTTGTCTAATTATTTTGGCCTTTTCAATAATATCTTGTGTTAAATTTTGATAAGTGGGTAACTGCTTTGGTTTTTCTAATATGTGGGGAATTTTTGGTTCTCTACCAAATACTAAAGTGTAAGGTCTTTCTTTCGTGGACCTGTTTTCGTGTGTATTATAACTATGGCAAGCTAAATACACGAATTCATCCCAATTAACGGGGTTATTATCTACATAAGATTTAATGAATGTTTTGATACTAGCATGTGATCGCTCCAAACTACCATTACTTTGAGGGTGGTAAGGTGAGGTAACTTTATGTTTGATTTGGAGGATTTTATTAATCTCCTTGAATAATTTACTTAGGAAATTTGATCCTCTGTCGGTTAGTACCGTGTTAGGGAAACCGAAGATAGTGCAATATTTTAACATGTGAATAGCACATGTTTCAGCGCTAATTTCACTTATTGGGTAAGCCTGAACGAAACGTGTTAATTCGTCTTGAATGGTCATTACGTAGCGATTATTATTAGCTGTTAATGGGTAGGGACCCATAATGTCCATTGCGACAGAATCCCCAAAATCGTTAGCAGTACTAGTGATAACCATTGGGCTTTTATTATGAACGCGTTTTATTCGTTGGCAAGTTTGGCAAGCTTTGACATATTTTTCTATGTCCTGCTTCATTCCTTTCCAGAAATACTTTCGTTTGATTTCTTGGAAAGTTTTATTTGCACCGGGGTGACCCGACAGAACATCGTCGTGATATTCCCTTAAAATTATTTTTCTTTGTTCTTTATTTGGATGAATTAAATCACCGGTTATTAAATTAATTTTTATATTATTCGTATTTAAATATTGTAGCATTGATTCAAATGTGTTTTGTTTTATTTTATTACATTGCTGTGGTATGTTTATAATATTAATTTCCTTTTCTTGATTTATGTTAAGTAATAAAAATAAGTTAGATAACGATTTAAAAAGATTGTCATATGATATTTCATCGCGTGCTTTTTCTTTTACAAACATTAGGTATATTATTTGATCTGATGAAGTATTTAATTTAGCTATTTCACTGATTTTATTAGTTTTTATGTTTGATAAATCGCAATGTGTATTAATGTAAAATGAATATTCATTATTTAAGGATAGGTCAGTGGAGTAAGGGATTATTAATGTTTTAAATTCTTCAAACGGCTTGTTTACTTTGTTGAACTGAACCGTGTCTAGATTTTGCTGGTGAAATTGTTTAAAATTTTCAAAAGATTTTTCTTTGATGTTTAGCACTGGACGGCTTAAACCATCTGCATTGGAGTTCTTCTTTCCCGGTTTGTAGATTATTTCGTAATCATACTCCATTAATTTTAGTCTCCATCTTACAAGACGACTGGACGGATCCTTGCAGTTCATGAGCCATTGTAGTGGCTTGTGGTCTGTGACGATTTTGAATTTCTTCCCATACAGATAAGGACGAAAATGTTTACAGCTTTTGACGATAGATAGAAGCTCACGTTCCGTGGTCGAATAATGTCTTTCTGCTGCGTTAAGTGTTGCAGAGTAGTATGCTATCGGTAAATCCTTTCCAATTTCTCCTTGAGATAATACTGAACCGATTGCTTCACTTGATGAGTCACAGGTAAGTATGAAAGGCTTCTGGAAGTCAGGATATTGTAAGAGCGGTTTTGAGGTAAGTATATTTTTTAATTTTTGAAAGGATTCTTTGCACTTTTCGTTGAAGATAAAAGGAATATCTTTTTTCAAGAGTTGGGTAAGGGGTTTGGCGATTCTTGAATATTCAGGAATGAATTTGCGGTAGTATCCTGTAAGACCTAAGAATGATTTGATTTCTTTGACATTGCGTGGTTCTTTTCGCTCTACGATAGCTTGAATCTTATCAAAAGATGGCTGCACACCTTTGTCGCTAATTACGTGTCCAAGGTAAGCCACTTCTTTCTTCAAAAATTCACATTTATCTGGTTGAAGCTTCAAATTGTTTCTCCTTAATGATTCAAACACATTTTGCAACTTAATGTTATGTTCTTTTAAATTACTACTAAAGATTACAATATCGTCTAGATAGACAAAACAATCGTGACCTAAATTTTGTGTTAAAACATTATTCATAAGCCGTTGGAATGTGGCGGGAGCGTTCCTGAGTCCAAAATTCATTCTATTCATTTCGAAGAGTCCTTGAGGCGTACGAAAGGCTGTTTTGGCTTTATCTTCTTCACGCATCTCTATTTGATAAAATCCGCTGGCCAAATCGAGTGTTGTAAAGTAAACTGCTTCTCCGAGTTGATCGAGGATTTCTTCAATGTTTGGTAGAGGAAAACTGTCAGGAATCGTGACTTCGTTCAATTTCCTATAATCCGTTACTACTCTCCACTTCTGTTGACCTGAGGCATCACGTTTTTTCGGTACGACCCATAATGGTGAGGACCATGGACTGTTGCTCGGCCGGATAATTCCTTGTTCTAGCATACTTTTCATTTGGCGTTGTACTTCTTCTTCATGTACTTTAGGATATCTGTAGTTTTTTGATGAAATTGGTGTTGGGTTGGTCACATTGATTTCGTGTTTGATTGCTGGTGTTGTTGTAAGAATATCTCCTTCTAAGAAAAATATGTCGTTGAAGTTTTCGCAAATTTCCGTGATTGATTCCTTTTCTTCCTTGTTGCAATGTTGTAAACGTAAATTTTTATTTAATTCTTTTAGTCGCTCTAGTGTGTTGTTGTTTTTTATTAAATTCATTAAAACAGCTGATTCAGTTTTTAATTCCAATGGTTTAATTTCTATCGTCTGGTTTGTTTTATTTATGATGGGATAATATTTCGTATCTTTTGTGATAAGGATATTTCCTGGTATGATATAGTCGTCATTGACAAGGCCGTCTATTATTGTATTGTTTACGTTTTTTGTTAGGAAGTGAATAGGTATTTGGGATAATGTTTTAGGTGGTATTTTTATTGATTTGTGAAATGTAATTTTATTATCCTTATACGAAATTTCGGCTTGATATTGGGTTAAGAAATCGTGGCCCAAAATACCATCGTAAGGAATATTGAAATCCTTATCGATTAAATGAAAATTAAAAATGAAATCTTCATGTGGTTTACAAAGTTTAATTTGAATTTTACCTAATGTTTCTATTATGCTATTATTAAGACCTGATAAATTTATTTTTTGTTTAGTATCAATTTCGTTATCGTTATAAATTAAATTATTAATTTTTAGGACCGACGTCGCGGCGCCTGTATCGATTAATAGCTTAAATTGTCCGTTTACTGACTGTGGACTTGAAAATGTTAATTTTTTGTCGCTTATTCCATTAAGTAAGATTGAGGGTTGGCGGTCGTTAATTCGCTTGAATCCGCTGGTGAGACCGTCTCCACCAGGGATTGATTGGAGTTTAAAGAGCTACTTGTGGTAGGTTGCGATTTTGTGTGCCCTATTCGTGGACTAGGGTTTATATTTTGATTAAATTTCTTTTTACGACATTCAAATTCTTCATGACCTCTAAATTTACAATAGTTACAAATTTTAATTCTATTATTTGAATTATTAGAGTGGTTATTAAAATTATTATTATTAAAATTATTTGATGAAGAGGGATTATGATTTTTCCTACATTCTTTTGTATTATGTGTTTTTGTACGGCAGTTTTTACAAAATTTATTTTGATTTTGATTTTGCCTATCATTATGTCGTTTTATACGACCTTCATTTATAAGATATGCTTCCTCTTCGCAAGCTAAAGAATACGCGGCATTAAGGTTTGTAAATGATCTATGACGTAATATTTGTGAAAGTTCTGGGATAGTGTGGTGAGTAAAACGTCTTAATGCAATTCGCTGGATGACGCGTTTCTCACTTTCAAGTGTGTGAGACTCGGCCTCCTTTTCTGTTGCCATTAAACATTTACTCATTATTTTATCTAACCTAACATAAAATTCTCTAACACTTTCATTAGGTTTTTGTTTTATGGTTTCTAACTGTTCCATTAAATAGTCGTAACTTTCGACTGGGGAATAAATTGCTATTAATTTTTCTCTTAATTCTGCATACGTCCTAATGTCTCGCATATTTATTTTAGCTTTAACTTCCGATGAAATTTTTGAAAATATAAACATTTCTAACGGAATTTTTTGAGCTCGACTTGCTAAACCTATTGCGTTATTTGCGTTTTGTAAGAAATTGTTTAATTCCTTCACATCTCCATTGAACGGAGTGATCATTTGTGATAAGAAATTTAATGGTATATTTTGAATTTCGCTACTTGTGATGGAATCGCCTCCATCTGTATCATCGTCTGTTATGACGGGTAAATTTTCGTTATCATTAGCGATAATTTGATTATCATCATTTGCACCTTCCATATCAACTGAATTATTTTCGTTTGGCATTATTGAAATGTTAAAGGCTAGCTGATGAACTAGTTTTTTAGGGAAAATATTTTGCATATAGGATAGAAGTCGAATAAATGGTAGCCTACTTACAGTTTTGTTGTGAGCGGAACGGCTTCCAAAAGGGGTAGATATGGATTCTTCCAATTTTATACGGCACTCCAAGCACGTTCTCCAATGACTACGCCGACCACTGAAGATATCACTGTAGGTACTTCACCCGTGGCACTAAATAGTCACTGTTTTAAAGTTCACTGACTACACTGTCTACTGAAGGGAACTATGCTCTTCACCCGCAGCACTAATAGTCACTGTCCTTTGTCCTTGTGCTTTTTTTTTAAAGTTCACGACTACACCGTCTACTGAAGGGAACCAGGCTCTTCATCCGTAGCACTAAATAGTCGATGTTCTTTTTTCTTCTCGTGCCCACTGACTACATCAACTACTGAAGGGAACTTTTGCTCTTCACTCGTAGTACTAAATAGCCAATGTCCAAAATTACACCGCTGGCACCATTTTTTAATGTCGTGACTACTTGGATTAGACGGTTGCTAATTTGACGTAAGTCCACCGAACATTAATGGTTTAGAATTGGCAGGGCTTGCTGTCACCAGGGCAGCCTTTATACTGGGCTCCGACAGTTGATAATCGTGCCGAACTAGGATGATGCTTCTGGTTGGCGCGATGGGAAACAAATTCCTTGATCCTGTTGGTGTTGGAGGATTTCGCTGCTAACTTATAGACGGTGTAGTGTTTAAGAAATAATAAGATTCGTTTTAAATTCGAAATTAGATATTTTATTCACTAAAACGTTAAAATAATTACAATGGTATTATTTAATTAAAATAAAAATATGTTACTTTTTATTTTTATAAGTTTATTAATTTTGATTAAATTTACAAAATAATAAAAAAAAAATGATAATGATATTAAATTTCAATCGTACATCCGTAGTTATTGCAGCGCGTTGAATTATGAAATTTGAATCCGTTTTCGTTTGAATCGGCGGCGGCTTTTATTTGTTGATACTGCTTGCTCAGCAGTTTGACGGTATGACGTCAGTGATCATCCGATTATTGAATCTCGACAATACATAAAAACAATTTACACCAGAACTTCTTAAAGTGTGACATAGTCCGGACACACACATGAAAGTCACACTTATCGAGACACACATTGGCGGCTCGCAAAAATCTATATTATAAAAATGTCATTTAATTAGAATTTGTGTTTGCATTACTTTAGTTTACTATTAGTTAACTTTGTAATCGACTGATTTACTCGCTATTGAAACGAATATGTTGTAGAACAGTAAGAAATAAGCGACACGTATTTTTAATACCTGCGGAAAAACGGTTGGAAAGAATGAAATCGCTCTTTAAAAATTAGGGTAAAAATTGAATTTTTCAAATATGTATCCCAAAAACGGTGACAGACAGATAAAATAAACCACAAGTATGCTATGTTGCTTTTTAAAAAAGCTTACTAATATGTCAATATGTGAATATTACCACAATACAAGTACTTCCGAATTTGGATTACCTAAATGATTAATGTAAATGACCTTATTATGTTTGCTTTTAAATGATAAATACTTGTAATTATCGAAAACTTTGATCGTAAATATCTCGTAAACGGAGCGTCGTAGCGAAAAAATAACGAAATTTTTGAAGGCTTAAGCGAAGCAAGTTGTGGGTATTCCAAACACATTGTGACTGTCAAAACCTATTTTTCGTTATCGAAAATTATCGATACCGAGTTATGTTCCATAAATTAATTATGATTGGTTACTTTAGGCTGCATTAGTGTCATTGAGTTAGTCAGCAATAGAAAATTTTTCAAAAAATTAGTTTTCGCTAATTTTCGTAACTGCAAACTTTCAATCGTAAATATCTTGTAAACGGTGCGTCGCAGCGAAAAAATAACGAAATTTTTGAAGGCTTAAGCGAAGCAAGTTTTGGGTATTCCGAACATATTACGACTGTCGAAACTTACTTTTCGTTATCGAAAATTATCGATACTGAGTTACGTACCATAAATTGGTTATAATTCGTGACTTTAGGCTCCATTAGTGTCATTGAGTTAGTCAGTAATAGAAATTTTTTCCAAAAGTTGTATTTCGTTACTTTTCGTAATTGTAAACTTTCAGTCGTAAATATCTCGTAAACGGTGCGTAATAGCGAAAAAATAACGAAATTTTTGAAGGCTTAAGCTAAGCAAGTTTTGGGTATTCCAAACGTATTGCGACTGTCAAAACCTACTTTTCGCTATCGAAAATTATCGATACCGCGTAACTTGTCATAAATTGGTTATAACTAGTTAATTTAGGCTCTTTTAGTCCCACTGATCTTTTAAAAACTACTTTTCGTTAACTTTCGCTATCGAAAACTTTAATCGTAAATATCTCCTAAACGGTGCGTCGTAGCTCAAAAATAACGAAATTTTTGAAGGCTTAAGCGAAGCAAGTTGTGGGTATTCCGAACACATTGCGACTATTAAAACGTGGTTTTCATTATCGAAAATTATCGATATCGAAAATAACGATATTTCACTTAGTAAAAATAAACGAAATTGAATGTTATATTAATGAATATAAGTGACGACTTTTAGAAAACTAGCAAAGATGTCGAAAAATTAACTTCATCATCGAATTCGTCAGCGTAGGAGACGCCAAATAGTGAGAGCTGGCAAAAATTCTAGAATATTCTACTCGTCAACTAGCAGAGATATCAAAAAACAGACTTCATTGTTGAACTAGTTACTAAAAATTAAATTAAGCAGCGCAATTTGACAAAAATTCTAGAATGTTCTATTCGTCAACTAACAAAGATATTGAAAAACCGGTTGCACCATTTAATTGGTCATCCGAAAAAAGACGAAACATCAAATTTTGATAAATGTTCTAGAATATTCTATTCTGGCTAAACAGATCATTCTAGAATGTTTGCCAAAATGGGACACTTAGTTTATATTAGTTTAATTTTGGTTAGACAATTAAATGGTGCAATCGATTTTTCAATATCTTTGTTAGTTAACAAATAGAATATTCTAGAACATTTCCCGATAAGCTATTTGGTTTCTTTTTAGGTAACTAATTCAATGGCGACGACTGTTTTGGATATCTTTGCTAGCTGACCAATAGAATATTCCAGAACAGTTGTCAAGTTATGCTATTTGGCCTCTTTTTCAATGACCAATTAAATGCTGTAATTGATTTTTCGATATCTTTGCTAGTTGACAAATAGAACATTCTAGAATTTTTGCCAAACTGTGGTGCTTAATCGAATTTTTAGTGATTAATTCAATAGTGAAGTCTGTTTTTTGACATTTCTGCTAGTTGACGATTAGAATATTCTAGAATTTTACGTTACTCAGTTTGCATTTGCATTTTGCATCTTACGTATGCAGAATAATATGTGCTTATATATATGTAATAAAATTTTAAAATTTTATGACAATAGTACCTATGGTCCTAACTTTTCTTGGTATAAATTTTCACCAACACAGATAAACGATAACATATCTGTGAGAGGAGAAAGTCGCTGACGTCACTACTAAGTCGGAATACGTACCATTACATGTCCACTGTAAATAAAGTTTAAAAAGATTTTATTTTGTTTTAAAATATTTTTCATTTTAATTATTAAAGCCGCCACTGTTTTTTGTTATTTACATCAAACTTACATACACATATGCAAATAACTACGTATTGTATTTGTTATCTCGTGAGTATGTATGTGTGAAGTCACACTCTGGGAAGTTCACACTCTCAGAAGTTCTGCTGTATTTCATCTTTATAATATTATGAAAATTCTGAAAAATACATCTGCATTTGATGATGCAATAATTTATATTCTTATGCAATGTACTGATTAAATGCTTAAAAATCATTAAAAATTAATCTTTTAAAAGAAAGTTATTATAGTTAATGTTTAATTTCCTTACTTTCTCTTTAATTTGAAGTTTCTTACTGTTTCGTGATTTTGATTCACATTATGCATTTTAATAGAAATTTTTTCAAAATCCGCATAAAAAATCGCACAAAAAAGGACCGCATAAAAAAAGGTTTAGCTGTACATAAATATGAATGCATGTTGATAATAAATATACCAAAATTCAAAAATTTTTTTAATTTGGGTTTCTATTATTATTATTTTAAAATTAAGAAAAATTACATAGATTAAAATATAAATTACCCTTTGTAGGTATAATATGGAATTTAAGAAGTTTGCGTTGTCAATGTACTTCGTGAGTCCTTTGTCCTACAGATTCATGCAAAATACATTCACCTTACCATCAGTCAGTACATTACAACGAATGCGGATCGAACTCTCAACTGGAGTTAATGAAAATCTGTTTAATTTATTAAAATTAAAAATTTCTAATATGGGGGATGAAAGTAAATACTGCACCTTATGCGCTGATGAAATGTCGCTAAAAACGCACTTGTTTTACGACATAAAGGGGGATCAAATTTTGGGTCTCCATAAAATTAATGCAACTCCAGTTCCTCGACCAGCAAATTATGCTTTTGTTTTAATGGTAAAGGGTATTTTTGATAATTGGAAACAACCAGTGGCTTATTGTTTTGTTTCGGAGGGTAAAAATTATGATGAGCTAGACTGTTTTATTTTGCAAGTTATAGAAAAATTATACGAAATAGGACTTAAAGTAACGGCATTTGTATCCGACCAAGGTCCTAATTTTATGCAATTTGCAAATAAACGGAATATTAGCGTGAACCAACCTTATTTTTTTGTCAATGAAAAAAAAATTAATTATATATTTGATGTGCCACACTTAATAAAATCAATAAGAAATAATTTAATATCGTCAAATTTTTATTTTAATAACATGAGGGCATCGGGGGCGGATATAGAATTATTCTATAAAAATGACGTGCAAAAACAAATAAGGTTGGTTCACAAACTAACCGACAGCCATTTGAATCCTTCGAATTTCCAAAAATTGAAAGTTAAGCTGGCTGTCCAAACATTAAGTAATAGTTTTGCTGCGGGAATGTTAACATATATTAGTTTTAATATATTACCTGAAGAAGCAAACGGTACAGTGCATTTTATAGATCTCGTAAATAAGCTTTTTGATGTATTAAATTCAAGTAGCTTAAAAAGTAGTAACAAATATTGCAGAGCCTTTTCTGGAGCTCCATTCCAAATGGAAATATTTGAAAAAATTAAAGAAGTTTTCAGTTCCATTAAGGTGGTACAAAAATCAACAAATAAAGATATTACGAGATCAATAAAATGTTTTAATGGTATGCTTATTACGTGTGAATCCATAAAAGAACTTTGGGAGGATTTAAAAGCCAAAAACTTTAAATTTATATTACTAAGAAGATTAAACCAAGAGTGTCTAGAAAATTTCTTTGGAATGGTTCGTCAACAAGGTGGTAATTGCCTAGAACCCACGGCAATACAATTTACGAGGGCGTTTCGCAAAATTTTTTTAAGCAACTTTTTGAACCATTCGATTCTAGAGGAATGAATTGTACTGAGGACTTGGATACGTTTCTAACAAGTTCTCTGAACAAAATTACAGAGCACTCTTGGTTTAATCAAGAAAGGGTAATATACACGCCAGTTTCTAACTTCAAAATAAGTTCGAAAGAATAGAAGTTTGATTGGCCGGAAAAAAAACGGTCTGGCTTATGTAAGTGGGTACCTCCTATCAAAATGTATAAATTTGTATTCCTGTGATAAATTGCAAGAAATTTTGGAAAAGCCGAAAGATATCTGTATGGAAAATATATTTACCCAATTTAAAGCTTATTCCAAAACAAATAATACATTTGGTGGACTTACAATTCCTCCAAAAAGTTTTTATAAATATGTCGAGGAAATGGAAGCAATTTTTAGAGACAATTTTGAAAAAAATTTAGTGGGAAACGTGCGCAAAGAGATTTTAAAACAAATTGATTTAATTAAACTTGAAACTCTTTGCCCATGCTTCCCCATAGAATATTTAAAACATCTTTTTATAAGAGTGCGTATTTACTTTACCCTTAAATTTATTAACAGGAATTTCAAAAAAATCGGCAGTAAAAACCGAAAAACTATTTCAGTTTGTAATATATAATACTGAACAAATTCATCATTCTACCATTATACTTGCAATTTCTGAAGCACTGAAAAACTTTAGTAAACTTCATAATGTCATCAAATTAAAAAATACCCCTGTCGCAGCATCTGCATAACATAGCGAATTTCCAATCATAAAAGTTACTTTTTTTCGAAAACCCGCTTACCTAGAATAATGGTTAAAAATGTATTTTCTGTGATTTTCTTGGTTCTTTACCACAATGTAAAAAAAATTGGAAAAACTTTTAAATTTTGGCAAATTGTTTGCAAAAAACTCATTTTTTTGAGGTTTTTGGAATCGGACGTGTCTGACTGGAGAACTCATACAAAATTTTTGGACTTCCAACGTTTTATTGTTTTATTATATTTGCATCCCAAACTAGTATCTATCCTATAAATATAACAAGTTTCATCCCAAAATGAATTTCTCGGAAATATAGGCACTTAAATTTTCGAAATTTCTAAATTAATTTAAAATAGAGTTAGTCTCCAGAAATTTTGTATTATGGTAAATTTAATTTAATAAATGACAAGTATATAAGTATAGTAATTATAAAGCATTCGCATAGAACAATAGTTTTAAGTATACATGCACATAAGCAAAATAATTTTTGTATTTTCCTGAAGGAAGGAAATATTTTCCCGTAATAAAAAGTATCCTAAATGTTGACGCAGGTAATAAGTTATCACTACACCAGATTTCATAAAAATCCGTTCAATAGTTTTCGCGTAATATGTGCACATGCTCAAAAAGTTTTTTTATTTTCCTGTGGGAATGAGCCACTTTCCCGAAATAAAAAGTATCTGAGATGTTGACTCAGGTAATAAGTTATCACCACACCAAATTGCATCAAAATCCGTTCAATAGTTTTTGCGTACTGTATGCACATGCTCAACATGGTTTTTCCATTTTCCCGTGGGAATGAGACATTTTCTCGAAGTAGAAAGTATCTTAGATGTTGATCCGGGTAATAAGTTGTCAGCACACCAAATTTCATTAAAATCCATCCAGTAGTTTTTGTGTGATGCGTGAACAGACGAACAGACAGACAGACAGACAGACAGACAAAAATTTTAAAAATCGCTGTTTTGATATCTACATCGATAACTATTTACAGTATCTGCACAATTTTTAAAAAATATTCTCTATACAGAAACGGTCTCGTTACATTTGTATTATATGTATAGATTACCTATTAATGGCTCTTTATTTAAAATATTAATTTTTTTTTCAAAATAAATCGCCCCCTGTTCTAGGAAATATATATTTTTTTAATTTTTATAAAATTTCTTATGAAAGTGAGCTTCTTAGACAATTTTATTTTCAAGAAAAATGTATTAAAACATGAACAATTAAATGTTGGCAATTTCTGTATTGTGGCACTATCAGTGTCCGCGTTAGTTAACTACTTTATTTAAAAGTTCGAATAAAATTCCAGTCATTTTAATTTTTAATTGTTCAGGAACTTCAGTATCATAAAAGCAAGCAAAATAATATTACAATTTATTTATGTAGATACATATATGATGGAAAGTTAAGAAAAGAAAATGTTTTTTTGGAAGTTCGTGTTTAAGGTAAAATCGAAAAAACTAGGAAAATTTAATTAGTAATTAATTTTTTTAAAATATTTTTAGGTTTGGTTGTAAATAAATCTACTGTTGATCTTTCAATATGATACTGAACTATTCATTATTTAAAATGAAAAATTGTGTACTTATTAGATGATGAAAATAAAAAATTAGTAGTTTGAAAAACCGGAACAAATCGAAGTCTTGAAAAAGTCTGTCGGGACACCGGAGCTAGAACCGTGACAAATCCGGGAAAACCAAGACGTATGGACACTCTACACGGATTGTGAATGTTATAAACTTTAAGTTTTGATTTTTAAGCGTATTTTGAGTGAAATTGAAAATTAACAACGTGTGAAATTTGACATTTTAGTTAAAGTGCATATAAAATATAATACCTACATGTTTTTATAAAAATGCAAATATAAATAAATGTTTTCTGTTTTTTTTTTTTATTTTAATTGTTATTAATTATTTGGCTTTTTTAATAATTAAGAATTTTTCTGTCAAATGAATAAATTCTGAAAATATGAATTTATGACATAATTTCAGTAAAAGTGAAAATGAAATTTTTCACCCACACTTTTGTAGTGCCAATGTACATCACTGGATCCCAATTTTCAAATGGATAGATAATTTCAGTAGCGTAGAAACTAATTTTTAAAAAATTCCAAACCAAATGTGTTTATATGATAATACGTACTTATAAAAAAGATGTTTATATACGTGTTCTTCCGAAAATCGTAAATAACTAACTTTCTCTCGATGAAGTTGGATTGACAAACATTTACATTAGGGATGTTATGGATATTCGTAACCGTAACTAAAACTACCGATATCCGAAATAATTAAATATCCGAAACCGAAAGCGTATACGAAAATGAAAGTTTATAAGTCTAGCAAGTACTTAACACATTAATATTTTTTGTATATATCAATATCTAAAAATATTTCAGTCCCTTTTTGACAATCTTGCCAGAACTTAAACACTTTTTTAAATATTTTTATTGTTAAAATCGAAACGTTATTTTGAAGACGGTTAAAATTACTATTTTTTACATTAAAATGTCGATACAATCACCCGCTAGTTAATTATCGCTAGATTTGATGCTAGGAAATTGAGAAAAAACAGGTCATATAGATTTTTTTTATTTAGATTTTATTTGTAATGATTGAATTACAAAATTCAAAAGGATGTTACAAAATGTGTGTATTCGCTATGAGCTTTTGCCTGTAGTAAATCCAGCTGCTCAAAATCGGTTCCAATACATCAGTTGGTCAGGACGGCATTTGTACATAATTTTAATATTTTCTTTAAGAAATAGTATTTTTTTTTTAAATACTTGTTTGATTTTTTCAAGGCGAGTACTTGTTACGATGTGTGTTTACCAAATTCTACAAAATAATTTAAAAAAAAAACATTGTAACCCTACTATTGTGAAATTTTCAAAAAAATATCATAAAAATTACCTCATATATGCTTTTTCTGAGTTAATTATTGAAAAATATTCTATTTTCCGAGGTTTTTAAGGTAAAACGAGCAGATGTATGGTTTTTGTTAAACAAATTTCAGTTCTTTAATACATTTTTGCCTTAAAATATTTAATATTTTCAAAAATGTATGATACAACTTGTCAAAATTTAAAATTGTTTTGTTGTCAAAAAAAAAAAAAAAAAAAAAAAACAAAAAAAACTGAATGTGCAAATTTATTTACCACTAAAATGATGGGTTTATACATATAATTATAACGTAGTATTGTCATTTGGATAGAAAATTACGTAGAAATATTATTGTTTGAATATGATTTAACGTAATATTTATGCAATTGTAGCAAACTCTTATTAATTTTAGGAAGGTGTAAACCTCATCTAAATTCTGATCATGTCACATAAAAAACTGCGCCGTGATTTTTTATCTAAAAAAAAATGGAATAGAGATACATTATAAAAACATTTAACTGACAAAGAAAAAGAATATAGCCGAATCATTAAATTGGATTAAAAAAATCATGACATGCTACTTATAAAGCGGTTTTTTTCGAATTTAGCTCGCAAAAAATGAGACAGAAAAAAAAAGAATGCGAGTGCGAGTGAAATGGAGAACGACATATTTCCTAGTTTTTCTCGAAAAGTAAGTAATTTAGAGCAACGGTATAAAAACATTTTTTAAGCATATTACCTTTTTCTTCCGATTGGTGTAAAAAAAAATTTGAATAATTGCTTAATTCTGGCAAAAAACTCATTTTGTTGACAAAAAACGCCCGGAAAACCTACTTCTGGGCATCCGACGTGTCTGGCTAACGAACTTAGGCGAGCCAAACCAGATTCCAATACACACACCAAATTTCATGTGCACTAAACGTTTCGTTCGAAAGTTATCGTGGCGACATATATATATATATATATATATATATATATATATATATATATATATATATATATATATATATATATATATATATATATATATAAATTTTAGTGAATATCATTTTCGTATTCTAGGGACCTCAAAACATATTTCTAATATGGTCCCGGGCTTAGGTCGCACCATGATACCTGCTGTAAAAGCTGAATTTCCAGTTTTGGAAATTCGCTAAAATGTTTTCCACTAATCAGTAGTTTTATTCTGCTGCCGATTTTTTATTAGACAATTGAAGACTTGAGTGGATGAGGGTGTTATGTAATTTTTTTACAAAATTCATATTTTGTAAAATTTTTAAATATCCTAAATAACTGGCTAAATTTAATGCTAAAGTATCATGTTATATTAAAATTTGGTTTCATTAGGTCCGATAGTTTTGTAGAAATTCAATAATAAACACGTGCTATTGCATGAGAAGTATATATGTAGGTATGTAAATAAAAACTTTCAAACACTTCTATTATAAAAGTATAAAAATGTTACATAACACATTCATCCACTCATGTTTTCAATTAATATTTAAATTAAGTTACTTATAATTTACTTAAATATGTTTCAGAATCCAAATACTTAAGACTATTGAATAGAATGCAATAATTATTATGGTAAAATAATGATTATGTTAAACAATGATGAAAATGTAGTTTTAATTAACAGATAAGTGATTATCACTATCTGTTCTTAATTTACTCTGAGTTTAACATAAGAACATCATTTTCAATGAAAATAGCGATTTAAAACATAAAATTCATGAAAGCTTACATTAAAATGTAGCATATATTCATTTCAAGTATCAACTTGATTATTTTATAATGTTGAAACAGTTGAATAATGCATCAACAGTTTCGGGACGCACAGAATGTAGCAGCGAAGTGAAAAAGTGCAAGTCCAGTGATGTGTATGTAATTAGAACGATTAGAACAGTTTGAAATGTACTAACGAACAGAACGTTTGCTTGTAACTGATATTTTTTTAATATTAAAATTTCTTTAAATAAATTCGTTTCTTATTTTTAATAAACTAATATTATAATTCTGGTTTAAATGGATGAAAAATAATTTTCAATTGATAAGTAAAAAATAATTTTCAATATAATAACATAATGTCAACATAATTTAACATTTGAGATAACTTTCAACATAATGTCATATAGCATATAAAACCAAATTGTATTATAATATTGTTTTAAATATATATATTTTTTTAAATTTTTAAGTTTACTTATTTACAATTTATTTATTAAAATAAAATCGATCACACTGAATTATTTTTGGATAACCCTACACATAAGTTTGAGTTTCAGAGATACATAGTACAGATTTTTTATGTGTTGGAAGTATTCAAGGGCAAATGGTAAGGAAAAGAGATGGGTCTATACGATTTAAATATATTTGGACAGAGAGCGAAAATGAGTGATTCAACTGGGTATACGTAGTATACACTAGAGATGTCGATTTTAAATCGATTAATCGAAAATCGATTAAGCGAAGCTTAAAAAATCGATTCTTTTTTCGATTTTTTTCTTTTGAATCGATTCATGAATCGATTATTAAAAGCAAGAGATCGATAACCGATTTTTTCCAAAAATAATTTCATTTTATTTGTAATTCTACAAAGGAACATGTGTTAAAATGAAACAGGAAAAACGTTATTGTTAATTGTCACTTTTTAGTTTTTACTCTTTGTTATCAACGAACCCCCATGTGGCTCTGTACCTATAACTACATATATGTATACGCACTATCTTGTCCAATAGTCCCAATAGTATCCAATAGCGCCAATATGTATATTGTATACACTTATACAGTATAATATATATTAAGGTGGTTACCTTGTGACATGCTAGTAGAAAAAATTGCGAACCAAAATTACTTTATGTCATTATTGTCTGTATTATTGGATAGATGTTTATACGTATTAGTTTTCATACCAACATGTAGATGCATACTTTCAAACAGCCTGTATATACACACTTATACTATCAAAGTTTTTTATTATAAATACGCCGGCATCCTTGTAATTTTATCCAACAAACATATTAAGTGGTATGCATATGCGTTTGGAACCCTGTATTTTTTCACCTGTACAAGATAGATATATGCTCTCGCGGACTTTTTTGTAGAGAATTCGATTCTCTACAAAAAAGGTCTTAACACTTTTTTAATGTATCTATCACCGTTTTCGCTACGTAAGCGGTAAAAGGTCAAAAAACGCGATTTATGAATTTTCAATATTGTTTGCAAGTAAATACGAATAAACCAGTTATTTAATATACAGGGTTGTCAAACTGCTTCGGTTCAGTTGCTTGAAATTGATGTACTTATAAAAATACTATAATTTCTCTGATGATATCTTCAATTCAAAACGATCAACAAATAATTCAATTTTTTCTTTACATTCAGAACTTATTAATCTTCCTTTCCCTAGTTTTTTATTGAATTCTGTCGAGTCATTATATTGTTAAATACAAAATAAGGGTACGTAGTGAGAATTTTGAGATCTAATACATGAGTAGATACAAACTTTAACCCTAATTATCTTAACTCGGAAACGATCAATCTTTCCTAAATTACAAGGACAATCAGATATAGCATTCTTCTTTATACTATTAAAATTTGAAACTATTCTGTCGAAAAGTTGAATGTCGAGGTAACTACCTTAAGTACTACTATGAAGATTATTAATACAAAAGAAAGCAAGACCACCTATCTGGCAAACCATCCCTTTCCCATATAGGCGATTTATTTAGAAAACATTTTTTTATCAGTTTGTTTGAAATTTTTGAATAAATTTGGTTCATTCCATGGTATTCTTCCTACATATTCAATTTCGTTATTTGTTTCGTTTATTTGCTATAATTATAATTGAAAAGTTAACTCATCGCCTTTATAAGTATAATGTAAGGCGTTTTTACACGATATTCCCCATGTACTATCAATTAAGTCCCTTAACAAAAATTATCAGCTAATTTTACTAAACTTTTCAAAATTTCGATTTTTTAGATCGATCTTACAGAATCGATTCTTTTTTAGCCGATTTTTTTTTTAATCGATTTTTTTAATTTCGATTTAAATCGATCCAAAAATCGATCTTTTTCTTGGAGAATCGACATCTCTAGTATACACTATTATTTAAACTTTAAACTGTGGTATTGGTGTGTTCCATATCCCATAACAAGGTCTCTTATATTGCATGAATAATGTAGATATGTTTGTTTTTTTTTTCATTAAGATATTGTAATGGTTGCAAGCCATTATAACTTACGTTATTTACTGTATTATAATTTCTTACAATGCAATCTTCTATTGTGTTAAAACTTGTGTATAAAGTAATGATGAAGGCATTAAAAATGTTTATGGAAAGTCATCCACAAATTAAAATAGAGCAAGAGCTCACTGCAGGATCTTGCCCCCATCGAGTTACCAAGTAAAATATTTTTTTTTAGATACTAGTGACTATAATCGATAAAAAAATTCGCACCTGCCAGTATAAAAGTTGGCCATAAAATTTGTATGATTTTTTGAAAATAATTTTTGTAGTACTGTGGCGGTACCGTTCGTGTTACCACTTGAAATTAGTCTTATAATTTTTGTTTTTACGTGTAAAAATGAAATATCTTGGTCTGCCTCATTAAAAACGGGTCACTGTGAGGCAGCGAATTTTTTAATTAATTTTTTATTGTACCGTTAAGGTACCGATCGAGTTACCACTTCAAACTTAGACGAAATTAAAGTTCGGACATTTATTAAACAATAAAAAAATACCTGCCAAGTCTTTAGCAATTTTTAGTACTCGGCAGGGAGCTTTGAATTTTCTTATTCCCTATACCGCTACTAATATAGCGAGCAACTTATTTTTATTTTTTTTTGTTTATAAAATTAATAAAAATAAAAATAAATTATGGATTCTTCTTAATGATGATATGAAAATGATTTATGTGCATTATCATTATCTCAATATCATCATTTCTATTATTTATTTATTTATTATCAAAGTTCTGCAAAAACTCTATCACGCTGCTCTCTACTTACTCAAGACGCGCGAAGCTTTAAATAATTTTTTTTTATATATTTACTCATCTTGTTACTGCCTGAAACTTTGATTAAATTACAGTCTGCAAGTTTGAATATGAAATTAATGGTTTGTTTCGTGAGCGTCATAAGCACAAAAATTATTTTTTATTACTCATGCGAGAGAAGTACTAACTTGGCGCACGCATTTCTCTACGCAAAATAGCTGTTTGCCCACTGTACTCTTCCCGCATACTTTTTTGCGGGCGGAAAGTAACTTTCCACACGCAAATTGACAATAAAACACGCAAAATTTAATCAAAACATGCAAAGCCGCCTCCTGATTTTTCATTTAATAAATATTTCATAATTATTTCTATAGAAACCACCAACAAAGTAATTTAAACCATTGAGGAGAGAATCGAATAGAGAGAATGCTGTGTATTACAAAGAATCCAGAGGCATTAAGAAATTGAAGCAAAAAAATTGACTGATGTGGGCAAAAAAATTGACTGATGGGATTACTTTAATGGCGGTCAAACCATTAATTTAATGGTTTAATTGGTTTATCTAATATTTATAAACAAGTCTCCGTGGTTACAATTTGGGCTTACTAAAAAAGAGTCATGCTTCAAAATTTAATGCCTGTGTTATCTCTGGGAAACATATGTTAATATGTTTGATTCAGTGCTCTGTGATTTAAACAATATTTAATTCAGAGAAAAAAAAGACGAACACTCAAAAATATTATTTTAAAAAGTAACAAAAATGTCAAAAATAGTAAAAATAATGGAGAAAAGTATGTGAAATTTGTAATAAAAATAGTATATATGCAACTCGTGCGGGATTGTCGATTCCCCCACTCAAGCGAATGAGCGCACTCACTACGTTCGTGCTTTTTTTGAATACTTTTTCTTTAATTTCATCTAGTTTTTTTTTTTAAAAGAAGTACTTTCAACCGATTGAAATAATGAAGTGTTTTCTGTGTAGTCGTAGTGAATTTTTAGTCCCTGCCGAGTACTAAAAATTGCCAAAGACTTGGCAGGTATTTTTTTATTGTTTAATAAATGTCCGAACTTTAATTTCGTCTAAGTTTGAAGTGGTAACTCGATCGGTACCTTAACGGTACAATAAAAAATTAATTAAAAAATTCGCTGCCTCACAGTGACCCGTTTTTAATGAGGCAGACCAAGATATTTCATTTTTACACGTAAAAACAAAAATTATAAGACTAATTTCAAGTGGTAACACGAACGGTACCGCCACAGTACTACAAAAATTATTTTCAAAAAATCATACAAATTTTATGGCCAACTTTTATACTGGCAGGTGCGAATTTTTTTATCGATTATAGTCACTAGTATCTAAAAAAAAATATTTTACTTGGTAACTCGATGGGGGCAAGATCCTGCAGTGAGCTCTTGGACTAAAAACAAATTCTCATAAATTCTCTAAAAGTTGCCATAGCAAAGTTCAATACATTAATTATATTTTAAATTTTACATGTAAAATTGAACAGTTAGTTTACCTAAAAATCTTAATTTATTTAGAAATCTAACAAGGGGAGTATCAAACGTATAAGAATCACGGATTTGGAAGAAATTAATATATGTTGTCGAATATATTTCTCTGACAAGGAATGTTGCGAAAATGTACCCCTGCGATTTTGTTCATTTTAAGATATATTGTAGTACTTGACAAAGTAACAAACATATTTTAATTATACGTGCCCAATCCCATATTTAGGGGGTAAAACACCCTTTCAAAAATTTCATGAAAAATCACATTTTGGTATTTTTCCCATACTAGCCCTTATGCAATTTTGATGAAAAGTGGTCAAAAGATTTAGACTGAGGTTACATTACTATAGAATTTTTTTCATTGGGGTCACTTAATTTTTAAGGGGTGAAACACCCCTAAGAGTGGGTTTTTAAAACATTTTTTAGGGAAATCATAGCCCAAATTCTTTAAAATTCTGTAAAAAGGCTACAAGTTATTAGTTAATAAATAATACGTGTTACCCACTGTAGTCGCGCGGCGTAACTGGGGGGCTATGGGGGGCTCTATATGAAAACGAAATTTTTAACAAAAATATTTTGGGTTTTCCTCACTATAAAATTTATAAAATAGCAAAAATAAGGTTAACTGGCAAACTCCTTGACTTGAAATAGATAGTTCTGAAACACTGAAATAGCATTATGAAAAAAAATTTTGGATTGTAGCTTGTAATTAAATGTGATGGATTATTTATTTATTATTTTGAGTAAATGTTGAATAGTGGTACAGTGAACGGACGTTAAAGTGCTTCAGTATGCCTGTATTTTACAATGTATTTATTTATAAAATATTTAGAAGTAATATTAAAAAATGTTAATTAGAATTATGGATGATAATTTTCGCATTAATGCTATCCTTCAAAAAAGTGTTTTAAGCAGAGCGTTTTCTTGCACCAAGAACATCTTATAATACAGTCGACTCTCGTTAATTCGAAACTCGAGGAAGACTTAAAATATTACGAATTTTATTATAGAGTGTTTGATAGTGACTCTCGTTAATTCGTAATATTATATATTTGTAGGGAACTCGTGAAAACCTTGAATTATAGAGAGGTTCGAATTATCGCAGGTTTCCATTAAGGAAAGTAGACTGTAGATAATTCTTCACAACCTTCAATTTCGCATTTTAGGGACAAATTTTCTTGGAGAGGTAATGCAACTAGATTCTCAAATTTTTCTGATTTCTTACTTATGTATCCGCTTCTGTACCATGAATAACGGAATAAGTTTTGATATCGAGGAGAAGAAAATTGGTTATTAATCGGTGATTGCAGCTTTATTATGTTGTTACGAGAATGAAGATTGATATCGTAATTGAGTAGCATTATACTATTCGAAAACCGCTAGATAAAATTCTTCCATATTCGGAATCCGTATACATCTAGTGGTTGTATCTTCCCTGTAGTCCCTTTAGTTATTATCATGACTGTTATTTCATTGACGGTATGTGTTAATTACCTTATTTTTGATATTTTATAAATTTTATAGTGAGAAAAAACCCGAATATTTAATTTTTGTTAAAAATTTCGTTCCCGTATAGAGCCCCCCATAGCCCCCCAGTGATGCCGCGCTACAGTGGGTAACACGTATTATTTATTAACTAACAACTTGTAGCCTTTTTACAGAATTTTAAAGAATTTGGACTATGATTTCCCTAAAAAAAATTTTTAAAAACCCACTCTTAGGGGTGTTTCACCCCTTAAAAATTAAGTGACTCCAATGAAAAAAATTCTATAGTTATGTAACCTCAATCTAAATCTTTTGACCACTTTTCATCAAAATTGCATAAGGGCTAGTATGGGAAAAATACCAAAATATGATTTTTCAGGAAATTTTTGAAGGGGTGTTTTACCCCCTAAATATGGGATTAGGCACGTATATATAAAATATGTTTGTTACTTTGTCAAGTACTACAATATATCTTAAAATGAACGAAATCGCAGGGGTACACTTCCGTAACATTCCTTGTGAGTATTGTAGTGATAATAATTTAGGCCAATGCGATTTTATTTAGAAATTAAACGCAGGAAAAATTTCGAATAACATATCGTGTTTGATATGTATCAGTTAGTTGGTAATTGGTATTGTCTGCAACAAGGGCCGCTGGTGGTGTGGTTAGTGAATTCTCTCATGTATGTAACTTTTTTAATATACAGACGGAAAGGTTCTATGTTCGAATCTATGCCTTTCCAAGATAAATAATTCTCTTTTCAATTTTTTTTAACTTTCTCAATATTGTACAATGGGTCAATTAATTACATTGAGGATGCTATAATTTTTTTTTAAAGGAGATATGGTATTCTTTTTTATTTCATTAGTATAAAAAATTTTACAATTGCCACTACTTTAAATAAGGATAAAATGAAGAATGTCTAAAAATAGGGGTAAATTGCAATATGGCATGTGTTCAATAATTTAGATATTTGCTGCAAAAAAGAAACAAATGTGACTGGAAATTATTGTATCTAAAGAGTTAAAGCGCGGACACATGTTTTTATTAAAAATAATTGTATTTTACTATTAATTATCACACTTTAAATGTGACTGACATTTTTGATGAACTAATTTAACGCAATTAATTGTATTATTTATTATTATTTACTAATAAGAAACCGTAAAAATATAGAATTGTTAAAAAAAAACCGTTGCAAATGTGTAATAAAAGTTTTAAACAAATTTTTTTTTTTAAATAAATATAACCATTTAACCTTTTATTTTCAGCCATTTTAAATGTGTACGTCGTAAATACTCAGAGAGAATATACCACATCTACGATATATGCGATGTATACCGTGTGTATACAGAATGAAGCGTGGTTTATAAAGTAGGACGCACAAAGTTGTAGAATATAGGGTGCTTCACACCGTATTAAGATAACGCTAGACTTCAACTTAAATATAAGAATTTGTTAGCTTTAGATTATAGATGGTGAGGTTAGTTAAGGTTAGGTTAGTTTAGTTAGTTTTAGAAATATACTTCGACTTTGATATAAAAACTAGGTGGTAAGGTTGGTTTTGGTTAGGTTAGTTTAGTTAGTTTTAACAATATACTTCGACTTTGATATAAAACTAGGTGGTGAGGTTGGTTTTGGTTAGGTCAGTTTAGTTAGTTTTAACAATATACTTCGACTTTGATATAAAACTAGGTGGTGAGGTTGGTTTTGGTTAGTTTAGTTTAATTAGTTTTAACAATATACTTCGACTTTGATATAAAACTAGGTGGTGAGGTTGGTTTTGGTTAGGTTAGTTTAGTTAGTTTTAACAATATACTTCGACTTTGACATAAAAACTAGGTGGTGAGGTAGGTTTTGGTTAGGCTAGTTTAGTTAGTTTTAACAATATATTTCGACTTTGATATAAAAACTAGGGAGGTTGGTTTTCGTTAGGTTAGTTTAGTTAGTTTTAACAATATACTACGACTTTGATATAAAACTAGGTGGTGAAGTTGGTTTTGGTTAGGTTAGTTTAGTTAGTTTTAATAATATACTTCGACTTTGATATAAAAACTAAGTGGTGAGGCTGGTTTTGGTTAGGTTAGTTTAGTTAGTTTTAACAATATACTTCCAGTTTGATATAACAGTTTTACCTTCAACAATTTTACCTTCGATTCTTAATTAATATTTCTAAAATTATTTTAATCATTCTGTATATATTTTTATTTTAGTTTCTTTTTTTTTTCTTTAAATTTGATAAAATAGTAATTTCTTTTATTTGTTATCATGTTTTCTGTATTCCTGTATGTATGTATGTATAATTTATATGTGTATTTTCTCTATAGTGTAGATAAGTAAAAAGTAATGTGTGTAATTTTTTTTTGGAAGTAAAATACAACTTTTTATTCTTTTTTTTTAAATTTTTTATTTTTTGTTTGTGTTTTTTTATTTAAATTTACTTCTGTTTTTCATTGTTTTGTTATTTTTGTTGCGTACTAGTTCATAAATACTACAATAACTTTCTTTAAAAATTGTGCAATATCATACAAATGTCAGTATTAAAAAATTTGTAAAATATTAATAAATTTGAGTTTTTGAAAACGAAAATAGGCTTCCGCGCTTTAATTTTTCACAATTAAAATTTTTCACTAGCTTTGGTTCGTTTTTACCGGTTCAAAAAAATTTTTGGCAACACATACCATACTGCAATTTTCCCAAAAATAGTATAAATAATTTATAATAAAAATCGCTTTAATTTTATGTAAAAAAAATTCAGTAATTTAAAATTTACGATAAAATTACTGTTACATATAATGACAACATGTACGAAAAATATTATATCTCCTTTTTCAGAAAATAATTAAAGCATAATAATGACATTTAAAAGAATACCATATCTCCATTTAAAAAAAAAAAAAATATAGCATCCTCAATGTAATTAATTGACCCATTGTACAATATTGAAAAAGTTAAAAAAAAATTGAAAAGAGAATTATTTATGTTGGAAAGACATAGATTCGAACATGGAACCTTTCCGTCTGTATATTAAAAATGTTATATACATGAGAGAATTCACTAACTACACCACCAGCAGCCCTTGTTGTAGACAATACCAACTAACTGATACATATCAAACACGATATGTTATTTGAAATTTTTCGTGCGTTTAATTTCTAAATAAAGTCGCATTGCCCTAAATTATTATCACTACAATACTCAGAGAAATATATTCCAGAACATAGATTAATTTCTCCCAAATCCGTGATTCCCATGTTTGATACTACCCTTGTAAGTTTATTCAGAAATCTTTTTAATAAAAGATCAAAACAAAAAATTGAAATTATCCAATTAACATTTAAGGGTTTTTTTTTATTTTCATAAAATTGCTTTGTATAAAAATTTTGATTATATGAAGTTTTCGATAATTAAACTTTAATATGTATAAAACGAGATAAACCAATGCTAATATACGCTTAAATGATGAATATAAACGAAAAAACCGTATTCCTATCCAAATTTGGACGACCGAATCTATTAAATGATAGCCTTACTTCTTTATTTCTTGAAAAACTAACTGAAATCGAAACAAAGTCAGAGGTATCTAGATTCTAGAACCAATTAGAGATAAATCAATGTTCAACTATTTGCTACTAGTAGAAGCTCGTTTTTTTGAACATCTTTTTAAAAACGTCACATTAAATTGGTAATCGGTTTCTAGAATTAATTTTTATACAATTCTTAACGTGATATTTCCCAAAAAGTTTGTGTTAATTTTATTAACGTAGTTGCTCTGAGATAGTCAGGTACAAAAGTATACTTCAAAATAAAAATTTTCTTTTATCAAAAATTTAATAATGTATTAATATTCTTCAGTGATTATATTTGTATACCACTTGTTTGTATTTTAATTTACGCGCGCTTATGTTGTAGCAATATAAAAACATTATTGAAAAAGCGTTGTAAAAACGTTGTAAAATGATGTTTGTAAATTATATTTAAAAACGGCATGGTGAATAATTTTTATTTCTTATTAAATATGGTTTGTAACTTTGTATTTTATAATATATTAAATTTTTATCAAATTCCTTTGACACGTTTTCATTTTATTCAAAAGAAAAAAAAATAAGCTCGTATTATTGGTATTGCATTAAATAAATATCTAGAGAAGTTTCGTTAAAATCTTTTAAAAAAATCGTTTTGTCGACCAACTACCTTAAATCAAACACAGAATAAAATTTTTTTAAGCTAAAGTCACGGTTACTGTTCGAGAAATGGTACCACTCTAGCATTCATATGAATGTGTAACACAGTAGTGTCATAAAATGACCGTAGCTGTACCTTAACCATAGGAGGTCCTTTATACTTTTAAAAAAGATTTCTTTCCAAATATACAATTTTATTTGATTTTTGAGTTCTATAGGGAGCTAATTGTAGCTTTATTGTATCTTTATTAATATGTATACAATAAACTTATTGTCAGGTATTAAAAAACTTTTAATTTCACAAATTAAATGAAATGGTACATTTTTTTGTAATCTTTATAAATATAATAATTAAATATTGTTTTAGGGTTCCGAAAAATTTAAGAACTAAAATCTGGCTATGTGTTTGTACGTAGTATACCTAAACCGTAATAATTGCTAATATGTATTCGATTTGCTATAACTTAGGTAATTGAGTGTAATTAGGTTTTAAATACATTGACTATAAAATTTGTCTAAATTTAGAAAGTTCGTTCTGTAAATTCAGTAGAATTAAAAAACTGACGAACTCAAATACAACCAATAAGTTAATTATTGATAATGAATATTAATAACCAAATTAAATACATGCAATTTAGAAAATTTATAAAATCGTCATATTATGTGATTCCATAAGTCGCCGATTGGCACAAAATTAAGCATTTGAGATTTTACCAGACGTAACTAAATAAATGCTGAGAAACGCTGTTATAAATAATACACAATTCAGGTACGTTAGAATCAAAAGGTCTTTTGTCTGACTGAAAAATTGTATATTATCATTATCCTTCTGTTATGTTTATTGTCGGTCGATCTGTCAATTCTCAATTAAAATTATTTCGGATTACTTGGGTTGATACCTTTAAAAGATATCGGTAACTAATTATCACGTAATTGACCCGCATAGTAACATATGAAGAAGTAACATTGTCCAATATATTGATCTATTTTTAAATTAACCGTAAAAGATACACTTGAATGTCTTATAGACTTTATCTTGAAAGCGAAAATTACTATTCAATTTTAATAAAATGTAATACATTTAAGTACATTCTTTTTCTTTACGGTTTACCATAGGATGGAAAAATATAGCTAACAATATTCCTTGCACATCTGTTACTAATGCTACTATAACGATTAAACACATGATACTTAATTTGGTTCCCGATGTCTTACATAAAGAAAGATATTTTCTATAAAAGTGGTGAAACAGGCCAGCGAAGAAGCATTTATGTTAGTATATGGCAATAAGCATTACGTACATCACAAAACATGTAATAGCGACAAATGAAAATATTTATTCATTTCTAACATTTCCCCTAGATTATATAAATTTCATTTTTAGGGGATGTTTTTTAATACCAAAAATTACAAAAAATTTAATTTAACTTGATTGGCGAAAATTTAGTTACCTATATCTCCGAAAGTTAGCGACACAACTTATTTTACTTGAATGTTCTTATAAGTTCTAGCAATTACTAGTATTGATATTTTTGTTTACTTTCCAGAATCTGCAGTGAAAATTTTTGGGCAGATGGAAGGGAGACAAGGGTGTCACAAAAGAGTTAATTTTTAAGCTCAATATTCGCAAACGAAGCTTAAAAATGAAAAGTGGTACAAAATTTTCATCCCATTTTCTAATATAGAAAAAGACATCAACAAATGGAAATTATTTTCTTTGCTGTTCGTTAATTGAAATTTACACCTGTAGCTTGTACATAGAAAATATCATGTCCATAGACCGAAAGATGTAGGAATTATTCAGATGTGATAAACGGATAAACGTAGATTAAATTTATAAAGATTAGGTATAATTCATTTTGTGAAATTATAACAATTTGCAATAAATTTATTGTATATACATACTATTTTTAATAAAGATGCATTTAGCTCCTTATGGAACTTAAAAATCAAATAAAATTAAATATATGGAAAAAAAATATTTGGAGAACATAAAAGACCCCTGTAGTGCGGATTCTTTTATAACAATGACTGTATTACACGTACATACACATGCATAATTGGTACCAGAATCTGAACGATGCCCAAAGTCACTTTATCTATTACAATTTTTCTATTCCTATATATGTAACAGACGGAAAAAATAATCTTGTTTTGTTCTATATCCACGCTTATAGTACAAACCAATAATTATAAACTGAAAGTACAAAACAATAGTAAGGGAGTATGGATCTATAGTTCAATTTTTGCAATCATAAGAATATTAATTATCGTTTTACTCCGAAATTCGAGGTCAGATTTCTATGAAATTGTATTATATGACAACTAACTTATTTACAAGTAAAAAATTATTTTCTATTTGGTAATAAAATGTAAAATAAATAAGATATGAATTTTTAAATTTTCAAATCGCAATATCTCAAAAGTAGAAAAAGTGGATAAACAGACCAATACTAGAGCAGCGATATATTGATACTACTGTAACTGATTTGTTAAAAAAAATTTTTTTCGCTTTATGATTTGAATTTTGGACCCATATTATTTGAGTAGTTCTTGTTCTAACCTTATTTTTGGTTTATAAATATTTATGTTCTTGTAATTTAAACTATTATTTTAATTCATTTTTATTTATACCCACCCATTTATTAAAATAAAGTTAAAAAATAGCAACATAAAATTTATTGAGATGATCATTAATCTTAAAATGTCTGTAATCTCCTTAAATAAATATACTTTTTCTTTGGCACTCCATAAAAAATTGGCAAATATTATCACTGGTGGTATTTAAGAAAAAAAAAAAAAAGAAAACTGATAGGGGAATAACCATGGAATACTGGAAGGAATATAACTATATCTTTTCTGCAATCACTTATGTGCAAGTATGTGCATTTTACAGAACTATGTTGTCATTGACTTACAGGCTACCAATGGGTGTGTTTCAATTGTTGTCATATTGTTGGTGTTGTGTTACCGTGTATACGTACATCTACGTACCGCATACATATTATATGCACTTATATTTTTTTAACATATGCGTATGCAAGACACGCATACACATAACCATTTAGCGCACTACAACACACAACTCCGCGTGCACATATATAACGTAGTGGTGGTGGATCTTTTATCCTTTAGCGTTACACTGATTTCAGTAGTATAGAGATATTACCGCTCGTTCTGTGTTATTCACTGGGAATAACGTATCATATAAAGGTAAAATACAGTCGGACTCATGTATTTTCAACACCATCTATTTTCAACTAATTTACTCACGTATTTTCAAGTTTTTGGTCCCCACTTCTCACGCAATACTTTAATAATAATAATAATAATAATAATGTGTTTACGAGGAATTTTTTCAACCTTCTCCCAAATTGCGTGGACTAGCTTTATAGAAGGATGGACATAATGAAACCAATATCTTCTATTTCATAGCTTTTCTTTATTAAAATTGTCAAAATATTTTCGATATGTTTAATATCATCTTCAGTGGCAGAAATTATCTAAATTTCAGATTGTCATTCTTGGATAACAACCAACCATACCAACAATCCATTAGAACAATTTAACTAGTTTTTTTGCATTTCACATGGAAATTTGTCAATCGAAAAAATTTTTTATAAAATAATTACTTTAATTTAAAACAATTAAAAAAGTCAAACATATTTAAAATGTAAAATCAAAAAAATTTCAAGAGAATTTTTTTTTTAAAAATTCTCTTTTTAAAAAATTCTCTTTTTAAAAAAAATTCTCTTGAAATTTTTTTGATTTTACATTTTAAATATGTTTGACTTTTTTAATTGTTTTAAATTAAAGTAATTATTTTATAAAAAATTTTTTCGATTGACAAATTTCCATGTGAAATGCAAAAAAACTAGTTAAATTGTTCTAATGGATTGTTGGTATGGTTGGTTGTTATCCAAGAATGACAATCTGAAATTTAGATAATTTCTGCCACTGAAGATGATATTAAACATATCGAAAATATTTTGGCAATTTTAATAAAGAAAAGCTATGAAATAGAAGATATTGGTTTCATTATGTCCATCCTTCTATAAAGCTAGTCCACGCAATTTGGGAGAAGGTTGAAAAAATTCTTCGTGAAATTTATATATCCCAAAAAAAAATATTGTTGTAATAATGTGTTTAACGTCCGTTTTTGAGACTATTTAGTCTATAACAGACGCCACCCACATCATTATTTGTACACTTTATTTATTCGTTACAAATTTTATTCATTACATTATACATTTATGATGTGGGTGGAGGACAAGGAATGTGGTGTGAGGGCTAGGATTTGGTAGGTATGCGTCTGCAGCCGTCTTCTGAAGGAACTATGCCGATATTCATCTGGAATTGCGAAGGGAAACTGCAGAAAACCTTCACAAGCATAGCCGGTCGCGGGATTCGAACCCCAGACCTACCAGTCGGCAAGCGTTTAGTGCACAAGCACGCTCGGCCACTCCGCTGGTGCAATACTTTAATACAGAAAGATAACTGTCAGATTAACCGATCGACCACTAGTGGCTTTATCCTATAATATATGGGTTTATTTCATTTACAAGCGTTTAAAAAGTAATTTTACTACAAGTTTATTACACTTTTTTCATGTTTCACTTTTTCGTTTATCATATATTACTTGACATTTTGCCATTTTAAGGTTATTCACTGGGGAAGTACACGTGACTATCGTGTAAAGATTTACGCGGGCTTTTTGTGATTGGTTCTATGTCTGTCACGTGATTCTATGATTTCCACGGAGTGAGGACGAAGGAGAAGTTGAAAATACATGAGCGGATTAGTCCCGACAGGTTGAAAATACATGAGTTCGACTGTAAACGTCTTTCAATAATATTGAGATAGCAAATACTGAGATAGCAAAATACCTTCGTCTTCAGCCACTATTATGTTTTGCTCACTCTTAAAATTTATTTAAACGATATAAAAAAAATACTTGAGTTTGTCTCTGTACAATATTTATATATAAACAATAATAAGGGCGAGAGAGATAAAAAATTATATTTTTATGAAAAAATAAGTAAAATATTTACTTCAATTAACGAAAAATACTTTCAAAAAAAATTATTAAAGTATTTAATTAATAATTCACTCAAATACACGAAAAATATTACGAACAAATGTCAGAAAAAAACAAAAATCTTTATTAACAACATAATAAGTCCATAATAAATTTCACTGACATTTAATTGAACAGAGAGTACAGAGGTACATCAACACAGAAAACAAGTTGCTATCTTTGCACTAATGATACTAGTATAGACCAGTACTTCCCACCAATATGTTGTGTAGGTACACACTGTTTGTAGTGGTGTTGGTTGGATGTTTGCAACTGTGTCAGTCGTCACACACACAACTACAATACACGTATTGTCGGACAGAGCACGGTGGGGTCCAAGCTAACAATGGTCTAACAATACATTACAATGTGTTGTGCATTCGGTGACCGACACCGACCAACTAAATTGCTTAAGCGGTATCGGCCACACTCAGTCACACTGCTATCCACAATTTTTTACACATACGCTTAGGGCTTGTACAGCAACTATCTCTATCATGAAATCTGCATTGTGCACTTCTGTGCACATTAGGCTACTTAGTGGTCACTCTCTCAGTGGCAGTCGATGAGTGTAGGTCAATCACAAGACAATTTTATTGATTTGATTGTTTTGTTGGTTGTGTTGACATTATTACAATCCTGACACGGAGCCAGATACATGCGTGTGGTGTCATAGCTATGTATGCTGTATGCAATAGCACAGCCACGTGACCATGGGGAGTTCACTAAAATTAGAACGTACGTATATATCGTATGTACAGTGGACCACCTCAACAAGAAACATCTCCCTCTTTCTCTCTCTCTCTCTCTCTCTCTCTCTATATCTCTATATATCTATTATATAAAAGAGAAATACCACTCATTCACTCACTCATCTATATAGAAATCTCCAAAACTACAATAGCTACAAACTTGAAATTTGGCATGTAGGTCCCTATTGGGTCGTAGGCGCTCGCTAAGAACGGGTTTTGCAAAATTTTTTGTCTAACCGTCGAAATTTACGAAAAACCGTAAGATATTAATTTTTTATTACTGTAATACAGCAGTCTGTGGCCAATTTATCAAAAAATCGTAAAAATTTTAGATAGTTGCTAAGTAATTGTAATTTGAGATTTTTGTATATAAGTATTAATAAATATTCCTAGAGATACTATCAATAATATTTTTACCTGTTAGTGTCCTCAAAAATAGGAATTAAACTAGGTCAACGAATCACTCGTTTCGTACATGTTTTTGAAAATGACAACTGTACCTTGTATACTCGAGTGCGTACTACGGAAAAAAATATTTATTTTTGAATTGCATTGTGTATGCTACTGTGTAATTATATGAATACTATTAAATGTAATTAATTTTCATTTATATATTTTTGATTTTATTAGTGAACGTTTATATAGTTTAGAATTTATTTATTTTATAATTTATAAAATTTACAAAAATATACAACAGTGGTGAAATTATATATTGATAAAAACAGAAAAATTATAGTACTAATAATACTATATTAAAATATGTAGCGAAATTAAAAATTATATACAAAAGATAAGAATAATATACAAAAGATAAGAATACTAAAATTTAAAACTGATTAATAAAAAATAATTTAAAAATTTAAAATCTAAGACAATTATAATTATAAATATTAAAATATGTACAAAAAATTAAAAATTATATACAAAAGATAAAAAATAATACTAATATTAAAATTTAAAAATGATTAATAAAAAATTAAATTTAAAAATTTAAAACCGAAGAGAATTATAAATAATATTAAAATTGAAAAAAATTATTAAAAATTACACAGAAAAAATATATCAGAATTTGATAGCAAAACTTACGCGTCAGAAAATAAACTAAAATTTAAATATTATTGAATATTTTGTACCTAATATCGCACCCCAGTGGACTAGGTCATAAAATTTATTGGCACACGTTTTCATAAGAAATATACATTAATAACTTAAAAAAGGAGATGGAGTATGCACTCTTAGTTCAGGTACTGTTTCCCAAAAACGTGCTTTCTTTTTTTCTTATATTTTATTTTAAGGGGTTGTTCACGTGATTTTTTTTCAGAAAGAGGTTGACCTAGTTTAATTCCTATTTTTGAGGAATCTATACTATGAAATTACTTATTTACTGTGCAAAATACTATTTGTATCCAATATGGTTTTATTGGGATATTGTAATAATCTGAAATTTTGTAACCAAATATTTTACTAATTTTTCATAGAAGATGAAGGATTAAAAATAATAATTCAACATTCTTCCGTAGAATAAATTGTTTCTTTATTTTCTCTATAAAAGATACCGAAAAATTTTTGGAAAAAAGAGAAAATAAAGAAGCAGTTTATTCTACGGAAGAATGTAGAATTATTATTTTTAAACCTTCATCTCCTATGATAAATTAGTAAAATATTTGGGAATCTTAGGTTAAAAAATTTCAAACTATTTGTATCCTTTAAAGAAAATAGACAACTGGACTGTCCAGTTATCATCAATTGGCATGTGTGTCTGCTCTTCTCAGCAAATTCCATAAAGATGAAATTTCCATCGGGCCGGGCTCGGTCATCCTGATATTAAAAATGAAATATGGACTTTACTTATCTGTCTTCAGTAGTTTCGAGAAAACGGTAGCAGGTATCAAAAAAATGATATAACAAAACTATAGGTAAAATTGGTATAAGAATCCAAAAGAAAGACGATCAAAGTTGAACTTATCCTGTAGGACCTGAGAACCCCCAAGAAAGCCTAAAGTAAGCAACTGGACGTATCGTTACCAAATTTTTGGCTCTCCAAAGAAACCCAAAATAAATGGCTGAACGAATCTTGACAAAATTTTTCTCAAATAGTACTGAGTTTCTGAAAAACGACATGAAGATAAAACCCCCCCGTGAGCTTTGCGGACCCAAAAAACCTTCCAAATAAACGACCAAACGGATCTTATCCAAATTTTTCTCAAATATTACAGAGATTCCGAAATAAATTAATGTGAATTCTGAAATATTCTCCAGACCCTGGGATCTCAAAATGTCTCACAAATTACAGTTCTCTTGAAATTGTCACTATGCATATCTAACTACCTACGATAAGATCTCAAGGTATGGAAATTAGACATGTTATTGAAATATGAATATAGCCAATTCAGAATATTTGATTTGAAATTAAGGTGAAGTTGGAATGAATCATCCAGCGCTATCGAATGAAACAACTCTATACTCTAATTAAACCACTTGACTCATTTTGATAAAATTTTATGAAAATTAGACGTACTATAAAAATATGAATATGACTTGAAAATATGAATAATATTTTTGTGTCGTCGAGCGAGCGAAGCGAAGCACATAAGGAACTGATTTTGTACAAAATTTCAAAATATCAAATTTAAATGGACGTGTGGTCACATTGTCCGTCAGTTACATCAAACAGAGAGCGAATTAAAAAACTGAAGAAATTTGACAATTTTTACTCAAGTACTGTTGAGATCTCTGTGAAAGATGAAACTGACGTTAAAATGATTTCCTGGGGCCTTGGTGCCTTGAAGGGCCTAAAATAGAACCAATTCTAAGACTGTTGGTATAGTAACTATACTAAGTTCTTACGGTGCGGAAATTAGCCATGCTAATAAAATATGAAGATAGTCATTTTAGAGTCATTGGGCGAGCAGGGTCAAGTGCTATAAATAATTGATTTTGCACAGAATTTTGGAATATATGATTGAATTGACCTATATAAATTTTACCTATAATTCAGATAATTTTATGCAAGTGAAACCGCGGGTCTCAGCTATATGCATATATATATATATATATATATATATATATATATATATATATATATATATATATATATATATATATATATATATATATATATATATATATATATATATATATATATATTTTTTTTTTTTTTTTTAAGATCATTGGACGAACGGAGCGAAACACTAGAAGAAACTGATTTTATAAAGAAATTTAGAATATTTAATTTAAATGTAAAGTGACATCAAAATTAACCCCCAGCACTATCTAATAGAATTAAGATTAAACGGTTGGATTTTGAAAATATTTTATGAAAATTAAATATGCTATGGAAATATGAATACGGTTAATTTAGGGTTATTAGGCGAGAATTATGCTCAGAATTTTAGAATATAAAATTTGAATGAATCTCGAGGTCAGAATTGTCCGTCAAGGCCATCAAATAAGCCCCAAATTAATTGTGATATTAAAATTGTCCCCTGCTATCTTGGTGCCCCAAGCAAGGCTTAAAATGGAAATACTCCTAAAACTACCTATTGATACGGGTATCTAGCTACATAAGGGTGCGGAATTTAGCCATGCTATTGAAATATGCAGATTGCTACTTTAGAATCGTTTGACGAGCGCAGCCAGGTATTATTTCCGAATATCTAATTTAAAATTGATCAATTGACCAATAGTTAAGATAATTTTACGTGGGTTTTACCACGGGTCACAGCTAGTATATATATATATATATATATATATATATATATATATATATATATATATATTATATATATATATATATATATATATATAATATGTATATATATAGAGAGAGATGTTTCTTGTTGAGATGATCCACTATATGTCCATCTTCGTCCTTTTCCCCTTGGCAGCTGGCCCCCGTAACGTCTAAGATCTCTAATTGTAAGATCTAAATTTAGCGCTATCTATTCAAAATTAACTTAAACAAAATATGCGCGCTTGAATTATAAAAAAATATACATATGTAAAACAATTACAGGTGGCCAAGGTGGCCACATGTTTTAAATTTTTTGGTTATATACGTGTAGGTTATGTATGCAGTATAAATTTTGTTCTGTGGTATAAATAATGAAAATAAAGTCTGAAAATAAGTTTTTCCCAATTTTCTACCTAATAGAAATTAAATAAGTGTTAAAAAAGAGTTTATAATATATTTTTAAAATAAATTATTTGCTTTTTTTACTTGAGTATAAATCGTTAAAATACGTAGGTAAGTTATAATGAAATTTCTTCTGTTTATTTTCATTTAAATTAATAATTAATAATTTTTATTTTCATAATTTTTATTTAAAATAATGCATGTTAAGAATTGTATAAAATAATTTAATCCATATCAATTATTAAAAATTTAATTTAGAAATCACGGTTTTCATGATTGCCTAACTGTGCGTTTGACCTTGCACAGGTCAAAATTTGAACGCTATTTTTGCGTTCTATTATCGCAAAATATTATTTCATTGTATTTAGAGCAATCTCTGTTTGATATTAACAAAATTTATTATATTATTAAGTTATTATTTAACCAAATTCTTCGGTGGTGCTGGATTTACCACTGTGGAGGCTTCGGGGCATCTTTCATGTGGTGGGCGGGCTCCCAAGTACTTGACATGTTGAAACCCTTTAATACCTTTGTGAATGCCCTCGCTTGTAATTTAATATAATTATGAATTACGTTTTTAATATCTAATAAATATTTTGTTTCAGATGCATATTTCGGATATCCGAAAATGTATTGTGAGCAAGAATCCAAAGAGCGGCTGAAAATTTCACTGTTTTCCACATTGTCTCGACAGGTAATTATAACAGTTAATAAATAAAACCAGTTATTATACTATATTATAGTCAATTATTGTATTTTAGATGTAAAAAATGGTTGACTTTATTCAAAATCGAAGATCTATGCTGTGTATTTGTTCAGAAAAGGTACTCTTTCATCAACTTCACTTCTCCGTGTCCAAATTCATCGCTACCCGGTATTTCTGTTTGAAGCACTGGAGAAATAAAATTGATGTAGCCAAGTTTAGAATTAATATAAAAATAATGACTCATATTAATTTCAATAAATCTTAGATGATTGTAAAGCAACTTCTACAGTGGTATTAAAAAAAATCAAACATTAGAATGTTTGTTCTGAATCCTTTTCAACTATTAACGTTTAATAATATTGTAAAAAATACAATTAGCTAATAAGTCAATTTGTTGTACAAATTTTGTTCCAACTGCAGTGGCGTAGCTAGGCGTGGGCGGTATGGGCCCACGCCCACGACCTCGCACTTATAGGGGCCTCGTGAGTGGCTGTTTTTCGTTTTTTTTTTTGCTCGTCGCCTAATTTTTAAGACAGAAATTTTAAAAAGGAAATTAAAGGGGGCCTCGCAAAAATTATCTTGCCCACGTCCCATTTTCGTCTTGCTACGCCACTGCCCAACTGCAGGCAATATTATAGGAATTTTTATAAATAACGACAAAAAACTTGCAGGTTGTTGTTATTTCTAAAAATTCCTTGGTCAATTTGTGTTAAACTTTCAATGAACTTGCATAAAATTTTACAGAATGTAGTTTATTGCGGTTGTAGGACTAGCACATTTTAAACTTCTAAAGACTAACGAATGATTTTTGGAAGTTATTTTTAAATATATAATACACAAAATGTAAAAATTTGAATTCTGCCATTATAGTATATTATAAAGTAAAAATTATTGTTTAACATGCAATTAATGGGAAAATTCCCAGAAAAGACCGAAAATCAACACTTTGAATCACAAATTAGCTTAGAATAAATAAATATCTTCTTCTAAAACACTTATTTTAAAAAAAACTTTAGCAACATTCAAAGAATAAGATCAACAAAAACTTACGAACAGTATTTTAGTATGTAATTTAGTTTTAAAAACTGAGAAATTTATCCAAAATTAATGTTAGTCATACTAAATATTAGATGAACATCCATTTTTTAATATATATTTTTAATCTGTGAAATGAGTGTTCTCATTGTCAGTGTAAATTTAAAATTAAAATTAACACGTTCATTCCTAATCACGCGATATCACGTGATACAGCTACTTTACTATATGGCGAATAACGCGATATCGCGAGACAAATATAAAGATCTACTTATTTAACATAAAATATTTGGCCATCTCACGAAGTCTCTATTTTTAGCTTGGTAATGAACGTGTTAAAAACAGAAAATTTAAAAAAAAATTGACAAAATATAAAGGAAAGCAAATAAGTTTGCAAAACAAAAAGTTCATAATTAATCAACTTTAATTTGCGACAATAATTTCATTGATAAATTTGGGATTTAATAGTTTTTGAATCCCTTTAACTGCGGCAGTCAGTTTAATTTTAAAATGCGTAGTAATATTTTTTTAAAAATACGTAGTAATATTTTTTTTAAAAATGTTGTTTCTTTAACATAATAATATAATGTTTTTGTTAAATTTTTCTGTCCAAAATTTTGTTTAATATTTAACTGTGGATTGAAAATTATGTAGTAAAAGATTTTTAGACCAATACTTTTATAATCGAATTTTTTTTTAATTTGAATGTAATTATTTTAATAATTTTTACTAAAATTAATGTAACTTTTTAACTGGTTGTAAGAAAATTTGAGAAAAATAAAAATAACTTTCTTTTTACATGTTGCATTTTATTTATAGGTATAAAACATTAAATTTACAGATTTAAAAAAAAAAGAGTATAATTATATAATTTGAATTTGGCGCGTTAAATTGTCTGTTTGGCCTACTGGGAAAATTACGAATAATCTATTTCAGGTGACATTTTTAATGCTCCCCCGTTCCGCCCCTTGACAGCTAGCATTTGAAAAACACGTACCCCGAAAACGTCCACAAACTCATAATGTTAACGTATACGTACATACATTTTTAGATCATTGAGTGAGGTATACCTGCACGTGACGACCGACCACTACCATCAACGTTAACTAACACAAATACATAATATCGCACAAAGTAAACCCCGTGTACGTATATAACATATTTTCTATCTCTTACTGGTTACACTGGTTCCAGTAGTATAGAGATAGATATGTTGTCTCTACTTCTCTGTGGTTACATACGTGTTTTTTTTTTAAGTGTCTGTGGTGATTTTCTAAGGATACTAATATTTTCTATCCGTTTTTTTATACGTGTCAACATTTTACAAGAGAAAAACATTAATATCTCAAAATTTTGGGTTATATTTTTTTAAAACATATTCATTGGATTAAAAAAACTTGGTTTCATGCTTATTAAGAAAAAAAAATGGATGTTTAATTTATTTATTAATTTTTATAAGCCAGTTTAATGACACACCTAAAAATAGTGTTTCGGTATAGGGGCTTTTACGTTATAGGTAATATTTACATTTTCAGTAAAGATACAATTAGCTCCGTGTAGAACTCAAAAATCATATCAAATTATATATTTGGAGAGAAAATATCCTGGCCACCGGCAGTGAGGATATCTGTTTATTATGTTGTGTGCATTTCACTTAAACGTGCATTTAACCATGGAGTCATAATTTTTTCATTGCTTCATAAACTTATTGTATCGAATAATTTGGAAAGAAGGCAATAAAATAATATTAAAAAATTAGCAATATTGCTTTACTATAATTCTGTTTCAAATTTATAAACATCAACTAACATAGGTATTAACTATATAACTAACATTGGGAAAACCAAGGTAAGTATCGTGCGTATTATCGTTAAATAACCCTAGAATCATACGTTGGTCTACGAGAAACGTTAATCATACATCGTCGGCAATTTGACGAATGGGCTTTTTTCGGAGAATTTTAGAGTTAATTTATTTGCGAAAAACATTTTCTTTACATAACAATACCACAAAAGCAAACAAAATATTTTAAAAAATTGCATTTGGAAAAATTTTTTAATATAAATACTTATTAATTTTATTAATCTTTTTATCAAAGCATATTTTCATTATAAAAATTAAAAAATAGATATAATTTGTTTATTCTGGATAGCATATACATCATCCATCAATTTTCTTTCTCTATTTTGCACAACTTTTCTTATCTTCTTTAATTTTTTTGATTTATGGCAATAATAGCCATTTTGTAATAGGTACATTTGGTATATTTTGTTTATTGTGTTTGGAATATGAATCTGTTCTGCAAAACAGAGAAGGAAATATGGTGTTCATTCCAGGTGTTCATATTCCAAACTATCTAAAATAAATAAAAAGCTATACATATATAGGTATATATATATATATATATATATATATATATATATATATATATATATATATATATATATACCTATGAACACCATATTTCCTTCTCTGTTTTGCAGAACAGATTCATATTCCAAACACAATAAACAAAATATATATATTGTTAAATATATCTGTCTGTTTTCGTATGACGTCATAAATATTTTAAAATGTAGTTATTCACGACAAACGATTTTTAATTAATTTTAAATTAGTTGGAAAAAATGCATACAATTTTTATTGAGATAAGTGATAACTAAAAAAAAAGCTTAACAAACAATACGCCCATTTTTATGCTAATTAGATTGCTATATTTACTTTGAAATGATTTATCTATTTTTTTATTGTGAAAAAAAATTATAAAGGAAGGGTACAAGAAAAAAAATTATACAAATTTTATACAAAAATAAAAAAAGAGTTTGAATAGGTATTTGCCTAAAATTTGTTAGAAACCTTAATTACACCCTTCTTTTACTAGTTTTAGATACTATATCTGTACATGACTTTCTTATATAGTATTGTTGTAAATAAAAATTTCTCTCCATTGTTTACAACGGTAGAACTTGTTAACCACAGGACTTATAATTATAGGACTCTTTTCAGAGGAAAAAGATCTATAACCTAAATTAGTTGAATAAATATAATCAACATTAAGCAATTTTTTCGGGAATTACCAAAACTGAAAGGGAAAAAATTTGTTTGCTTCAATTAAAGTTCACTGATGTAGCAATGATAAAACCCAAAAACTTTTCTCCTAGTAATAAGAACGTTTACCTGAAAAAATTTTTTATTCCGTTGCTTAAATGCCAAAAACTTGAAAACTTGTCAGTTGTGATTACTAATGGCTATATGTGCGTGTTTTTTTTCTTTTGTTATAATAGAAATTTTTTTAAAGTGTCCTGCTAAAACTTCTTTTGACTATCACCCCCATATAGCCTTACCAAAACTTCAATTAGATGCATTTCAATATTAACTTAACATTTAGTAATACTTAATTATCCCTTTAATTGGGTCACGTGATTCACTGAAGCCCTAAACTGTGGAACCACTCTTGGATCACCTATTTAATTTATGGAATTTTGTATAACTCAAGCAGAGACATAAAATTAAAAATTTTCTTTTTGAGTGGTTCTCACACTACGTAAGTACATATTCAGTAGGATTAGCACTTACTGATTATTTATCACGTCTTTAGATAACCCTTTTAAAGGGACTTTACTGAAAGAAGCTGATATGAGTCTGATGAGCCATGACATAAGAATCTCTCAGACTGCATATCCGTGAAGGTGTTTTATGTAAACTAATAATTTTCACAGTTAACTTTAGTATGTAATTATCACAATTGTAAAATTGTGTGAGTGTAAAATAAAATTTGTACAACAAACTGACCTAAAATTCATAAACTGTATCTATCAGAAGGGAGCAATTTTATAATAAATAACTAGATTTTCATATAAAGATTTATAAGAATTAATATATTTTGGACTGATTTTTAGAGAATATTGTATCTGAGATTCTGAGGCATTAAATATATTACACTAATAATAAAAAAATATCTATTTTACATAGATAGAAACCTCTGGTTTGGTTTTTTCCTATACCCTATATTAATTTGCAAGCTAGGTAACTCCAATAATTAATAGTCCAAAACCCCAACGTAAAAGAATGTAGTTGATTTCTTTATCAATAAAACTCAGAAAATGTAATTTAAGCAATGACAAAAGTGGTTCCTAGAATCATCTTGTTCGGACAAATTTCATTTTCGGTACAAGCAGGTTACTTTCTCCTCGGGTAAGTATGAGAATACCAACCTATAATTGTTCAGTTGTGGAAAATTTTTCCTTTCAGCCAATGTATATTTTCCTTATAAAATCTTGGTCAAACGTATATTATTGGGAACCTAATTTGAGAAAAAAATGTTTTCTTTGTCTACTATCTCGATGTTGAACATCTAATTAATACGAAACAAAGAGTAGAATCGCCCGCATCTAAATAGAGATACAATATCTTGATCCGAACAGTCGGTAATCCGGTTGCATTGTATTCGATGTATGATATCCCCTCCCTCCGTCACCGGATCAGGTTTCAGGAGCGGATGTCCTTGGTTATCGTTTTTATCCACATTTTATCACCTATTACCACAGAAGATGTGTGTATTTTTTGGAATAAATTTATAATGTAAACATTGGTTGCAGTCAATATCGTTTTTTTGTTAGTCAAGAGTCCTTTCAGTTAAATTGCAACAAATTTGAGTGGTATAAAATACAAAACCCAGAAAAAATATAGAACTTAAATGTAATATGGTAAGACAATTTGACGAATAAAATAAGTTTAATTTATATTATTACTTAATATCTTTTTATTAGCGAATTTCGAAAACTCGAAATTCAGCTATTACAGTAGGTCTCATGACGCAATCTGAGTCCGGGACTATGGCAGAACTATGTTTTGAGGTCCCTAGAATACGAAAATGATATTCACTAAAATTTATATATATATATATATATATATATATATATATATATATATATATATATATATATATATATATATATATATATATATATATATATATATATATATATATATATATATTATGTGTTCTCACGATAACTCTCGAACGAAACGTCTAACGCTTATGAAATTTTGTGTGCGGACTGGATTCTGAATTGGCTCGGCTCGTCGGATGTCCAGAAGTAGGTTTTCTGGCCATTTTGTATCATTCGATCCTATCATAAGACAGTTCGATTTTTACATCGTTGAAAAGGAAAAAAAAAATTATCAAGAAAATGTTCTTATAATTTTCTTTCTATGTTAAGTAGTTTTCGAGAAAATCGTAATTTTCACTTTTGCCTTATTTTGCTCTCTTTGTCATTGTAATAAGTAATTTATATTTCTGTCTCAGTTGCTTATAACATATACGAAAATTTCATTTTTTTTACGTAAAACAAACGGTAGTTATTCAAAATCTATGTATTATAAATACCATATCTCTGTCTCATTTTTTTAAATTAAAATTAACCAGAAATTTTAAGCATGTGTAATGAAGATTTTTTTAATTTCTTTATTGAATTTAAAATGAACAAGATAATGAAGGTAATGTCATGATATATTATTAAATATTATAGAAAGATAACATAATAATAATGTTTATATGCCAGGAAAAAAATTTTAAAGGACTAGATCGATTTTGAAAATTTTTTCACTGTCAAAGATCTAAGCTATTTTAGATATTTTAGACAGATATAGATTACGTAATGTAAGGTCCGCCAGGGCCCATGGGACCCAAAAGTGTTAAAAATAAACTAACCGACCGATTTTGAAAATTTTTTCACTGTTAGAGAGCTAAACTATTTTAGATAGATATAGATTACCTTATGTAAGGTCCGCTAGGGTCCATTGGATCTAAAAGTGTCAAAAATACAATAACCGACTGATTTTGAAAATTTTTTCACTATTACAGAGGTAAACTATTTTAGATGGATTTAGCTTATATGTTGTTTGAGGTCGGCCAGAGTCCTGGGATCTTTTAAGCGCCAAAAATAAACTAACCGACCGATTTTGAAAATTTTTTCGCTGTTAGAGAGCTAAACTATTTTAGATAGTTATAGATTACGTTATGTAAGGTCCGTCAAAGTCCATGGGACCCAGAAGTGTCAAAAATAAAATAACTGACCGATTTTGAAAATTTTTTCACTATTGCAGAGGTAAACTATTTTAGATAAGTACAGTATGCTATCTGAGATCCACAACTGTCCTGCGGATGCAAATGCGGCATAGAAAACTACACAACGGGTTTTAAAAATAGTTTTACTGTTAGAAAGATAAAATATCCTATATTATATAGGATAGAAATAAACTACCGAACCGATTCTCAATATTTTCTCATTGCTAGAGAACTAACTTATTTTAGGTGGATAGCACTATGCTGTACAAAGCCCGTTCGGGGTCTTGGGTCCCAAATATACCAAAAATAAATTACCTAGCCGATTTTGAAAATTCTTTTACTCTTAGAAAGTTAAACTAGTTTAGATGGGTATATGCGCCAAGCACCTTATGCGAAAAAGCGCCAAAAATTAACTATTCAACTGATTTTGAAAATCTTTTCACTTTTAGAAAGCTGAATTATTTTAAATGGATACAGGTCTTAGATGAGATCCGCCAGTGCCCAATATTTCGAAATTCACTATGTTATGCAGATGCTGCGACAGGGGTATTATAGTTTTGAAATCAGTTAAAATTACCAATAAAAATTTTTGTTTCATTTTTATTGCGTTTACTTGTTAATAAAAGGTTTTGTACTATTTTTTTTTTCGCTATGATAATTTGTCGTACATATTTTTTTAAAGCTTGGCTCTCGGTCTATAAATGAATAATAAAATAATCGGCTATATTCAAACACAGCTGGCCTCGCACTTGGCACATTGAGGCCCAAAGGTACTCGCATATAAAAAACTTTAGAACATTATTTACTTTTAAGTTTTGTATTAAAAGTAATAATAAAAATTAAAAAAAAAATAAAAGCTAGTAAAGATATTAACTTCATATAAAGTAACTATTTCGAAATTAACCGCAGCTTGATCTCCGGAAATAAATCTTAGGTAACGTTAAATAAGAGAACTTTTACAAAAATTAAAAACATGATAGGCTGGCAAGAGCTCACATAGCTTCCTCATACCTATAAGATATTTCTATAAATCAGTGCGAAATATATAAAAATCATATGAGTAGTAAATAAAATATCAATGTTTAATGGATTTTCTGTTTTTCCGTGTGCAGTCGCTACGATAACAGACACTCCCTCTAAAAGTTGGTCCAACACTTGCCCTTTTTCAACGTCTGGAATTCTGTCAAAAATCGGTCCGATATTTCTTGTATTATACACATTGGAAGGGTTTTATGGATACACAACGGACAAACCAAAGGAAGACAAATAAAAATTGTTCGAGAAACTACAAAATGCAAAGCGCGAGTGGAAATTTTGATTTTAGAAAATAAAAATCACTTATTACTCTGAATTTACATATTAAAAAGCTTTCTCTACCTTGGTAGACCCAGAAGCAAAATATTTGCCTACGGACTCTACCTGTATAAATCCAGTCTTGGAATTCAGTGAGTTCAACTCCTTAGGCTGTAATTAAAGAGTTTAAAAACGACCATGTGTTAATTTGTATAATTTTAGTAATTTCTTCTAAATTTTTAGCGGATAAAAGTATCAAAGTATATCAAAGTATAAAAGTATCAATGCTGCTTCAAAGAAATTTAATATTAAACGTACGACATTATCACGTTATATAATTAAATTAAAAGCATATAAAAATAAGGAAACGCAAGATTTACCGACAATGGGTTATCAAAAACCTAGACAAGTATTTTCTAAGGACCAGGAAATTGTATTAAAAGATTATTTTCTACAAATGGTTTCGATATTTTACGGATTGACTCCAAAAAAAGCTTCGTCAGCTTGCTTATGAGTGTGCTGAAAAATTTAATATTAAAATGCCTGAAACATGGAAACTTAATAAAATAGCTGGCAAAGAGTGGCTTACTAGTTTTCTAAAAAGGAATCGAGAATTATCAATTAGAAAACCGGAACCAACAAGTATCGGACGAGCGACATCGTTTAATGTTGAAAATGTAAAACCATTTTTCACACAATTAGCTGAAGTTATGAATAAATATCAATTTACCGCATCAAACATTTGGAATATAGATGAAACTGGTATTTCTACAGTACTAAAACCTACTAAAATGATTGCTGCCAAAGGTAAAAAAAAATGTTGGCTCCATAACTTCTGCTGAACGGGGCACTAATGTGACACTAATATGTGCTGTTTCTGCAAACGGAAATACAGTGCCTCCAATGTTCGTATTTCCACGAAAAAAATATAAAAATCATTTTATTAATAATGGACCAAAAGGTTGTATTGGTGCAGGCAATTCAAGCGGCTGGGTAACAAATAAAGAATTTTTTCTGTACATGCAGCATTTCATCGCACACGTTAAACCATCTATTAATAATCCAGTATTACTCGTATTAGATAATCATTCCTCACATTTACATGTACCAACCTTAAACTTAGCGAAAGATAATGGGATCGTAATGTTATCCTTTCCACCACATTGTAGTCATAAATTACAACCACTTGATGTGGCTGTGTATGGACCATTTAAGAAATATGCTTCAACTGCACAAGAATTATGGTTGAGAAATAATCCAGATGAAAAGATAACAATATATGACATCCCAAAAATAGTAGCAGATTCATTACCATTAGCTACAACTAATCCAAATATCATAAAAGGATTTAAAAAGACTGGAATATTTCCATATAATGAAAATATTTTTACTCAAGATGATTTCGCTCCGTCATTCGTAACTGATCCCCCAGAATCGCAAATTTTAACATCATCACCTACAATTTCAACACCTACAATATTTTCTCCAGAAATAGTTCGACAGTACCCGAGGGCTGCTTCAAAAGAACGGGGTCAAACCAAAAGGAAACGACAATCTAGTGTTTTAACCGATTCAATAGAAATAAAAACATATAGCAGAGAAAGAACAAAATATAGCAAAAAAGCGTAAAAAAGTTACTAAAAAAATTAATATTTCTATTAATAGTAATTGCTTAATATTATTATCAAGGATTTCTTGCTTAATATGCAGTGAACTATTTTCAAAGTGTCGCCCCAAAGAACCGTGGATTGAATGTCAGTTGTGCAAAAACTGGGCGCATATTAATTGCGTGCCTAATACTAGTGATACATATATATATATGTATTAATTGTGAAAATATTTCCACATAAATTTTTCAAAAAAGTTATTTATAAATGATATAAATTTTTTTTTTTAATATTGTATATAGGATAAAAGCCACTATACACGAACGCTATTCAATACTCGAACAGTTTTGATATATTAATTAAGTTATTTCTGAAAGAAACCGATAAATATAAAAACTGTTCGATAAATATAAATATAAAAACAAATATAAAAATTTGGTATCATTCGTAATTAATGTGAAAAAATTTTTTTCAGTTCAAATATACACTACTTTTTATATGTGACCGATGTTGTTTTATTATCTAGTTTAAATGCAAACATCATCATATGTTATGTGTTGTTACTGTACAATGAGTTCAAATATACACTACTTTTTGTATGTGACCCATGTTGTTTTATTATCTAGTTTAAATGCAAACATCATCATGTTATTAAAAAAAAAATATATAAAAACTGTTCGATAAATATAAATATAAAAACTAAAATGTAAATATTTGATATCATTCGTTATTAATGTAAAAAAATTTTTCTCAGTTCAAATATACACTAATTTTTGTATGTGACCGATGTTGTTTTATTATCTAGTTTAAATGCAAACATCATATGTTATGCGTTGTTACTGTACAATGAGTACAAATATATAAAAACTGTTCGATAAATATAAATATAAAAACTAAAATGTAAATATTTGATATCATTCGTTATTAATGTAAAAAAATTTTTCTCAGTTCAAATATACACTAATTTTTGTATGTGACCAATGTTGTTTTATTATCTAGTTTAAATGCAAACATCGTCATATGCTATGTATTGTTACTGTACAATGAATTCAAATATACACTACTTTTTATATGTGACCGATGTTATTTTATTATCTAGTTTAAATGCAAACATCATCATATGTTATGTGTTGTTACTGTACAATGAGTTCAAATATACACTACTTTTTGTATGTGACCGATGTTGTTTTATTATCTAGTTTAAATGCAAACATCATCATATGTTATTTGTTGTTACTGTACAATGCTATTTTACCTATATCTATAGTGTTAATAATGTACACTAGTTTTAAGAAAATATTAATTTTTTCCTAAAATATATATTTAACATATAAATAATTAATCAAATTTAGTTTCTTTAAACGAAGTACATGATATTTTCAAAAAAAATTTTAAAATATACATTTTTAAAAATTTGCTATCATTCGTTATCAATATAAAAAAAATTCTCTAAGTTCAAATATACATTCATTTTGTATGTTGTAAGCGATGTTGTTGTTTCTTCTTCTTTATATTACATATGTACAAAGAGCGTCTTATGGTATCTGTTGTTTCTTTAATATGGTTAATTGGATAAGTGTGACTAATTTAAGTGTGGTAATTTGGTCATATCTTTTATGTGGGGTAATTTTTGCATGTTCAACTTACCTCTGTAATGTGGTTAATTGGAAAAGAGAAGCTTATTTAAGTGTAGTAATTTGGTCATATCTTTTGTGTGGTGTAATTTTTGCATGTTCAACTTACTCCTGTAATGGGATTAATTGGAAAAGAGTGGTTTATTTAAGTGTTGTTATTTGGTCATATCTTTTGTGTGGGGTAATTTTTGCGTGATCATTTTACCTTTCTTATGATAAATATATATGACAATTTGTTCATGGTCAATATACCTTAGTTGAACAATAGCGATAAAGATATTTTTTTAATTAGGATAATATTTTTCAATTAGGTTATCTAATATTATCATTTTACTAATCTTTCTATAATTACAGTTGATGTTATTCAATTTTTTTCCAAAAAATTTCCCAAATAACCCCGGTCTACCCTACATTCAGTTTTGCAAGATTTATTGCTTGAGCTAGCTGAATCAAATGCGAATGCAAGAGATCGATATTATATATTATATGATTAACATGTTGAAAAGCATTCAGAAAGTTCTGTTCCCGATTATTTAAACTGCCCGCTACTTGATCTCTCATTGTGAAGAAAATTTTATTTATGCATCCTGCTGTAAATTTGAGTTCTGAAATATTATTAAATCTTTGGAACATTATTTCGTTGATTTTAATTTGTTTATTACTACTAGAAATTAAATTGTGTTGGTTCAATTTGATATTTTCTATATCTTGGTTTAAATTTTTTCTTAGCGCATCTTCGTTGTCCATATTACCGGTTATAAATTTTATAGCAGAACCTAATGCTTTTATGAGGGCTCTTTTTACGCGTATAGGGTAAATCTGTTTAAATGTGTTTTGTAATTCTTTGAATTTTAATTTGACTATGTTTTTAAGAGAATTATTTAAATAATTGTTATCGTTATCGAGATATTTTAAAGAAGTTTAAATTTTTTATAAGTTTTCCTTATAGAGGTTGAGATTAATGATGTGTAGGAATTTGTTATATCCGTGGTTGAGTCTGCCCTGCCCTAGTTGTACAGCCACTAGCCCCGGGTTGTTCGTTAAGTCCCGTATTTCGAGTCTGCATTTTCGTTATTTTCGTCAGGAGTAGCGTTATTCTGTAACAAGGTAGGTCGTCTTAGTTTTCTTTTAGGGATTTTCCGATTTTTAGTATCAGTCACTGTTGCTCTATTGTTAGTTTTAATAGTGATTTGTTTGAATTTTTTATGTAACTTTTTGTTTATTTTCCTGAAAATAACTTATTTGGTTGGGTGAATAGTTGATGGGTGGTTCGCGTTTAGTATTTATTTTATTAATTTTGTTTTCTTTGTTTTGGACCTGATTTTGAAATGATTCGCATAGGAACTTTTCACGTTCTTGTTGTACCATTTCTGCGTTGGGAGTTAATTTAGAGTCATATTTGCGTCCAAAAAATAATTCGTATGGAATGCAATTTATGGCGTTATGTATGGAAAAAATTGTGTGTAATGAATAAAAATTGTATGTAACATTTTCAGGTTAGGTGAAGGGGATTTGTCTGTGGCGTGAGTGATACGGTATTTTTCCAGGAGTGTTGAATGAAACCGCTCAACAGGAGAATTTGACGTTGAACTTCTAATAGCCGTTATATGTATATTAATTCCGTATGTTTCACAAAATTGTCTAAATCGTATAGAGTCGAACCCTTTTTCGGCGTCAACTATTATATTTTTTGGTCGTCGTATTGCGAAATATATTGCGCCATGGCTTCAAGAATATGGGGTGTGCTTCTTGTTTCAATTTTATACGCCTGTCCGAAACGTGAGAATTTATCAATGATGGTTAAGTATTTTAAATTTTCCAAGTAAAATATGTCCATGTGAACAATTTCAAGAGGTTGTGTCGGCGTTTGGATTAGTTCAAAGGTTTGCTTGGGAGGTCGTCGGTCGTATTTGTTCTCATTACAAAGCTTGCAATTGTTAACGTAATATATTTTTGATTTTAAATTTGAGAAGTAGTGGTTGCGTCTTAAATGATTAAAAATCTCATTAATGCCCGTGTGTCTAAAGTCGTGATATTTTTTTATAAGTTCGTCCTGCTTGTCTTCTTCTAAAACGTCTTCAAGGATTTTAATGGCTCTAATAATACGATATTGTTTGCCTTGTGAAAAGTAATCGGAGTATATTCTTTGTATTTTTAAGAACAATTCATCGTCGGGACAATAAAGGGCTAAAGGAGTTTCGGTGGAACATTTTCTTTTATTATGGAGATAAGTGGATCGTCATCGTTAGATGTTAAGTTAATCGTGATATGTCGTCGTGTATTAAAAAGTATTTCAAATTTACGTTTCCTGACATTTTGTGTGTTCTCTGTTTTATTGATAATCAATTGATTTTTAAAATCGTTTAGGGGGTTTTCCGAAATTCGTATTAAAGATGTATCATCTTCGGAGGCACTGTGTACAGTTTCAATAGAAGTACTTTCTGCCGAATTGTTATTGGTATTAGTGCTACTATTCATCGAATGAATGCTACTATGAAGGTTGCTGTCTATTAATACACGAGAGAGTGCGTCTGCATTGGCATTTTGACGTCTAGGTTTCTGAATGATTTGATAGTCGAATTCATTGAGTTTCAGTCTCCAACTTACCACTTTACTATTGGGTTCTTTTAGAGACATGAGCCAACGAAGAGGTTGATAGTCAGTAATTACAGTGAAACGTCGTCCGTAAAAGTATGGTCTAAAATACTTTGTTGCCCATACGATGGCCAACAGTTCTTTTTCTATTGTCGAGTAATTTTGTTCCATGTCAGTCAGAGTTCGGGATGCATAACAAATAGGATGGTCTTTTCCTATTGGACCCTGTGATAAAATTGCACCAATTGCCACATTGCTAGCATCGATAGTCAAAAGAAATTCAGATCATCAATTTCAGCCTGAGGTATCACATGATCATTTGACTGATCATATTCCAAATATTGTTCGTTTTCGTTGTTAGTATCAACGTATTCGACGTATTCATCGAGTGATGAATAGTTCTGTACTCTGCACTGTGAAGCTTTCTGCTTGTAAAGGTTGGTTTACTTTGAGCTTAGAAAAAATTTGGTTTTGGTTGTTGTGGAGGATTTGTGTGTGATTAAGGAATATTATTATTTCTTATGCTGATCCTATTACTACCAATTTCCATGGGTGTTGGTTTTGGAAATTGCCTAGTGTTTTGTTGTGTTTGAAATGGTTTAAATTGTTGTGTTTGTTGTGCGTAATAAGGATTGTATGTAATGGGTGGTCTTTGAACAAATTGCGGTGTAGGTGGTATATTCCTTATAGATCTATTTCGTGTTAATTTAATGTTTGCTTGAGGTTGTACGTATGAGCGTTGATGATAATGTATATTCTGCTCTCTAACTGCGTATTCAAATACATTTTGAATAGTATCCGGATTTCTAGCTCTTACTACGGAGCCTATTGATTCACGAAGTCCGGCAAGAAAGACATCTTTTGCTAAATTTTTAAAAAGCGATAATTTAGATGTTATAGCTGATTGATTTGATTCATTTAACTTAGTGAAGTTAACCAAAGAGGAAAGAATTTCTGTGATTTGCGCATAGAATTCCTCCATCTTTTGATTTGGAGTTTGCCTTAAGTTGTGTAAATCGCGAATTAATGTAGTTTCATTACGTTTGTCCGCGTAATGAGATATTAAATTTGATTTAATAAAATTCCAATCGGTTGGTGTACCGTACATATTCAGTACTTCGTTTGCATCACCAACAATTTTGTTGTGGATAGCACGTATTCACATTTTGCCATAACCTTGCGTCCAATCGATTGTAACGCAATTCATAATTTCCTCCACATTCTCTATGAAATCAGATAGCGTTCTTGGGTTACCGTTAAATTCCGGAAGATTTTTGATTGGGTCCAGTATTTTGAATGCTTCTAATATTTATGAAAAGCCAGTTACTTCTTGTGAAGTCATGTCTATTTTTGTATTTGAAAAGGTATTTAAAGTAATAGAAGTATTTGGTAACTGATTTAATTCAGTAATAAGATTATTATTTGATTGACTACTAATATTATCTAAATCTAAAGAGTTGCCCTGTATCGTATTCTCTGATGCAATCGCACCTGACTCAGTTATTACGTGTAGAGCGTCTAACTGAGGAACGTCCGATCTAGGATATGGTTTAAATGACGGTGTTTTTAATTTGAAGCGTAAAAATTTGGACATATATAAGCAGAAAGGAACAAATATGAAATAGCGAAAAAATGTGTAATTACTTTACTCACGGAATGCTCCAGATTACTTTCATTTCCTTGTGGTAGGTAGCTTTCGTTGCTGTTTAAAGGGTTGAAATCCACGCACTGCTGCTCGATGACTGTGTACCACTTTCCTTAATGAGCCGTTAAGGTTGAGTCACTGTCCTGATGATCCGTCAGTCTTTTAACTCACAATAACACTAATTAACCGACAACAATGCTAACAACAATCCGAACGACTGCGCCAGTTACGTTTTACAACAATTAAAATTAGTTGTTAAAAAATTATTTTAATTAACTTTCAAAATTTTTATTAATTTTAATACAATAAAATATTACAAAGAATTGAATAATGCCCGAACAGAGCTTAACTGCTAAATCGGAAGTTAAATGTGTCTTTTGTTTTAATCGTTTATATATGTTTTGTAACGATTATTAAGCATAAATAATTACATGTGAATAATTACAATTTTAGATAATGAAATAAAATGATGATATGAATAATATTATAATATGATATGTTAAGTTTGTTATAATTGCCCTATGACACTAAATTCTATGAAACTTATAGGCAACTGTGTGAAGACGCTGATGTAGCTTATTTGGCGGATGTGGTCATTCCATAACTCTATATATATGTACTGGCACATAATTACATAGTTTGCCGTGCATAAAATTAATTATAAATTAATAATATTAGTATGCTGGGAGAATAATTTTGGTAACAGATTGTAACGTTATACACATTTACGCCCCCTTACCTTTGCCATTTTAAATAAAACAACATTTATTCGTAAAGAAAAAAAAATATATTAATCATTTTACATTTTAAAAATTAAAACTTAATAATTCTAACAATACAAAAAAAAAATAATAATAATAATGAAAAAATATTTAGAAGGAATGAAACGTCCTGTACATGATTTTAGCTGGGACATTCTGTCACCAGGTAGCAATTACCTTTAATAATTAAAAATAAAATTGTCAACAAATAGTGGATTTGAATAATCGAACTAAATTCAACTGGAATTGGATCGAATCAATTATGTAACATCTTAAAAAAATTACCGTCTCGAGGTTAGCTGGTAGGCGTGCGAGCAGCGATCGTTCTCTTCTGCTTCTGGAGCACGAACGATCCACTTCCATTAGAAGCACAGCTTAACAATTAGTCAAACAATGGGATGTGAACTCCCTCACCTCGTGTTCAAATTCAAATTATAATCATCGATTGTTCAAATTTTACACAAAATAACATTAAAAGGATATAGATGTAAGTCAGATCTTTTTATAAATCTTTAATTTTCATAATTAAATATAAGTTGATTGATATAATATTTGATTCTTTTCTTAATCTAAATGTCTTTACAATTTTATTATATTGATCTCGATTCTAACACAACTCCATGCACAACTTGCCATATTATTTAAAAAAAAAAAATTATCTTTCTGTAAAAAAAAAAGAAAAATATTAAAATAAGTAGTTAGAATCAGGATTATATTTATTATGAAATCGTTAAATTCGACAACTCACCTTTTAACATAAATTCATATTGAATTTTTTATAAAAAAAAAAAAAAGGAAAAATTGAATAATAAATCAATTCCAATTAGGGTTAGAATTCTTTTTCTCTTGACAATTTCACAGAAGTTAAAAATCAATAACTTTACCGCCGAATCACACCTTTTAAATTTGGTCTGGAAACTCTGAAATTCATCAAATAACGAATAATTACTTACAAATTTTAAAATGTCAATCAAATTGCTATTTACCTTTCATATTCCTTAAATAGTTCCAAAAATTTGGCGACATAATATGGCAATGTCTTGATCGGCGTGATCGACAGCTGGGCCGTAATGTCGGATAATTATTGGATCGTTACCTGGACGCGTGTTAAAATTAACACGATGCGCCCCAGGTTAATTAATTTAAGTTCCTTATATTTTTTTTTTTTTTTTTTATCTAAAGTAATTGTTCGTTTGACAGCTGATGTAGTCATTTTGATTTCATTGTACCTTTCTTAACACGGCGAATATCGATTTTTTTTTGTAAATTTTATAATTGTATTTTCACAAATACTATTCATAATAATATTTGTAATAAATTTGTTAAGTGGAAATTTCATATTTTCTTCTTTCCAATACCACTTCATAACCTTTTTTTCAGAAAATAATTTCAGTATTGAGATACATAATACAAATTTTAACTACCATACGAATGTTCATTACAACGGTACATGTGTTGTGTACGACAAGCGTCGCACACACCTCATGCAATCGTCATATTACTGTACAATAGAACTTATACGACTTACAACACCGGGAGGTACCGCATGCGATAGAGTGGACGGTACCGCGAGCGACATCATAAAAGTCTTCCACTGTGCCATCTTACTAACAAATATTAATCACGGTGACCGACTACGACGCGTGCGGTGGCTCTCTTAGATCAGTTTAACCCATTAGTGACCACAATATTACACGTAATACCGTGGGAAAGTCAACTTTACGGGTTGTTTTCTTAATTAAAGGTATTTAAATATATAAAATTACAATTGAATAACGCTCTTTGAACCTTTCTCTCTCCGCCTGTGTAAAAATTACCATTAAAAAGCTTCCAGTTGAACTATTACAAGTATTCAAAAAAGGGTCTGCAATGCGCAATGCAGGTTGCCACAAATTTTTGCATTGATTTTTAAATTTATTATTTTTTAATTTTAAAAACCTTGTCCGAGTGTTAGTAAAATATATGTTTAAAGTATTAAAAATGAAATAATTGATAAAAATGAATATTAAAATAGAAAATTTCAGTAGAGAACTGACAGATATGTTTTAAAATACGCTGGGTTGTAACGTAATCAGAGAGTAATATCTTGTAAAGATTATTCAACGTATTTTGTTCGTGGCTAACTTCGTGAATGAGAGATAAAGATAATTAGCTGTAAAATAGTTAAACAAAGAAGGAATGAAATGCGACTTACGATTTAGTAGTCTAATAATATGTGATTTTTTTTAGAAATTTTGACAAATTAAATGGAAATATTGGAAAATCATTGGAATATTCTGAAAAGATTTTGTGTGAAAATTTTCCTGAACATAATAAAAATTAAATATTCTCAATAAAAATAACATGATATCGGGGTAACAGATATTATTTACTTTTAAGTAACGTAACCACTTTTATTTTCGTAGTGTCAGTTTCAGAAAGTCCAGAATAATAAATTAGTTTAAAAAAAAGGATCATAACCTTTTTGTTTCGTTTTTTTAATGTTAACAATATTTACCTTACTTCTGATAAATTCATTTCATATTTCCCGCCAAAGTTTTTATATACACCACGACCCAGAATATTATATATAATACGGGCCTTTACTATTATCCTGGGCAGGATACAAGGATCATCTTTGGGGAATTACTTTATATTGTCATTCTAGATCTTTGCGTGGAAATTCATCAAAATCTGACCAGTAGAAACAGGAGTGGGATATAATGGGTTAATTCAGTAGATAGATATTTTGAAATCTCGCTGTTGATAAATCGGCAGCATGTCGCGGTTTGGATCCACGCTAAATTTGATTAAATCTGCCCAGTGAATTTCCTCGCTTGACGTAGCGCATAGAACGGGCAATGTTTGAACACCTAATTAATAGATGTCAAAGGAAGTTTCACGTTACAAGATAACAGAGAAAAATACATGATTTTGGACTGACAATCGGATTATTATTTCTCTTAATAAATATCGATAAATACGGAGTTAAGCACACGCACTATAATTATATATATATATATATATATATATATATATATATATATATATATATATATATATATATATATTATATATATATAAATATATATACAATATATATAGTATATTTAGTATATATATATATATATATATATATATATATATATATATATATATATATATATATATATATATATATACACATATTGTTACAGGCCCTACCAGGGCCCGCTCTAGCGTTTACGCCGCCCCGGGCAAAAGGGAATAATCCCGCCCCAGTGAAAAAAAAATCGGTCACTTTTTATTTTTCGTCGGGTATAAAAAGCCGGCGTTGTTGTCTTTTTTCTTTTTTTGTTGCTCGCCAGGTAAAAAATGCCGGCCCTTTTTTACTGCTTACCTTTTTTACACTGACGACCTTTTTTTTTTTGCTCGCCGGGTATAAATTGCCGCCCCTTTTTTGTAAAATTCCCACCCTCAGAATTTCCTACCCCGGGCAAATCTGTTCGTCACTCACAAGAAGCCACCGTCTTTTTACCAAAATTTACAAAAATCCCGCCCCTAAATTTTGCCGCTCCGGGCAAATGCCCGGGTTGCCCGCCCCTAGAGCGGGCCCTGGCCCTACAATTTGGTATTAATTAAAATAAAATTCCTTAATTCTGAAATCAAAAGTTTCTAAAATTCTAAATTATAAAACTTTTTGAACACCGAGTGGGTTGGTATCTTTTTAAATACCCAGTACATTGTAATATATCGGTTATGTTCGTATACGACTATATTCTTTGTGATCGAACGCATGGTTAGTTAGACATGTTTTGGCGGTGGACGCATATTATAAGTTTCAGCTGACAGTTAATAATTCCTTTTTTTCTGATTCAAATTTCTCATTTGTGCACAACTCCCAAGGTTTATTGACAAGGTAAGAATTAAAAATTAATTAAAATTTAATATTTCTATTGTTGTTAAAAAAATAACATCTTGTAAAATTTTTGTTTTAAAATTTGTTTTGCAATTTAATTTGTGGTTAATACCACAGTACTGTATTGTTTAAAGAAACTGTTTGATAATTTTTCATGCTACATTTTGTTGTTTATGTTGAGTGATATCTAATTGAATTGTTTATTGACAAGGGAATTTTCCAAGAATGGTATTTTTCGACAAATTAATTTGTTTAGTAAAATGGACTGTTTTAATGGATGCTTTCTAGAAAAATACACATGATTCAACACGTATTGATGGTATTCCGTCTGGCTAATCGGAATTCAAGTTTCAATCAAGAGCGTTGACCGTGCAACCGTTAAATTTTCATGGGAATTAGTGCAGATATTACAACATCAAACATCAATTTTCACGACAATGACTCAGATAAGTGAATTCTGATTTTGCCAATTTCTTTTGTCTGTGATGGCTTTTATATGAGTGATAATAGGACTACTTGTGTAAACATGTACTCACTAATTCTAATCGTGTTGAAATCTTAGTTGAATCACTTCGTTTTTTTTGTAACTTACTAAATAACAACTTAACTACATTTCATTCAGTTTAAAACTAATTTTATTTTGTAAAGTTGATTAACACATGTTTTTTTTCTTTATACTGATTTTTTTTTATATTGGCTTTTTATATTGGTTTTCTCTATATTGGTTAATACTTACTATATTCTGTACCTTACTTATTCTTATCACATTCGTACATTTATTTATAATGCTGTTTAATTACCTTTTGATTTTTATTGGTTATTCATGAGATGTACTTATGTGCTAACTATCTGTCAGGCTTTAACCGATCATGTATGTAAAGTAACTACTTACCTAAATCTCTTTAAACTTTTTATAGTATAATTTATCTTGTACGTACATAAAATTGGTTAACTCCGCGTGTGTTTATTTTCTCTTTTTTTATTATTATTATTTCTTTTTTTACGTTACGTATACTGCAAGTTAACTAATTTTGTGTCATCTAGTTACTTTAATGGTTGTTAAACTTTTTTATACTTTTTCTAGTCAAACAACAAAATTGTAAAGTTGAATTTGTTTTTTTTAAAAAAAAAGTCCAAAACATTTTTTTATATAACTACTCAAACTGACTGATTATTGTTAAATATATGAACTTTTATGTAACACGTTAAGTCTGAACTTCATCTTACTCGAACCCAAAACCCCCTGAGATTACAAAGATTTAAATAAAATTTTATGCTCATGCTCTAAACAACTCAAAGATTTTTATTTTACCTTTTTCTCTATTTCAGATTTTCTTTATTTCTATATATATATATATATATATATATATATATATATATATATATATATATATATATATATATATATATATATATGTAGTCCAGAATTATGTACCGTAATTGCTAGAGCTGATAGTACGTTCAAAAATAATGGTATCTTTTCATGTATACTTTTTTCCAAAACTCAATAATAAGGGAGATACAACCCTGTAAAAGGGTGAAATGGAAACCATTTTCCCTAAATATCTTCCAAACGCTTTTGAATAACGGATTGATATTTTTGGGGTACGTATTTTGCATTAGGAGAATTAAATTCATATTAACACTTATTCCACCACTTATGATCAAGCGGTGGTTTTGGGTGGTAAGTAAGAGTTATCACGACTTTTCTTTTTTAATTTTCAATAAATTATTTGTATCTGTATCTCCCTCATTATTGAGTTTTGGAAAAAAGTGCAGATGAAAAGGTACCATTATTTTTGAACGTACTATCAGCTCCAGCAATTACTGTACATAATTCTGGACCACCGTGTATATATATATATATATATATATATATATATATATATATATATATATATATATATATATATATATATATATATATATATATATATATGTAGCGATATTTTTGAAGCCAGGAGAAAAATATATAAAAAATATATTTTATAAGAATTTTCGTTTTAATTGTCCATGTAACCAAATATATACTGTATTATGTATTACAATTTACAATAGAAAAAAAATGAAGTACATATATATAATAACGTTGCTGTAATTATACCATCTTTCTTATAGATTTACTCTTTTTCACAATAAAACTAATATTTTGAAATTGTTAATTACTAACGCCTAATAAAAATGATACTAATTATTGTTTCATAAATCAGCGAAACTGAATAAGAAACATGGTTTATTACTTTCGAAATTAGGCCTCAAATATAAACATAAAATTGAAAGGATAGGCTGCTTTCAATCATGAAGATGTATTATGTATCTTTCGCAGATTCATCAAACAAACATTAGCTTAAACCTGTCACTAAAATAAATGTTATTTTAAAATGAAGGTTTCATAAAAATTATACTCGAATGAATGATCAAATCACAGCCATCATCCTTAACAAGTGTACAGCAACATTACAAAAAATAGTAAAAACACATTCTAACATAACAAGAGCAACATTTAAATTTCAAATAAATAATTTTCAAATGCACATTGAATTTTTAAACCTTTCTTAAATGCCACTAATATTATCAATTACTTAAAAATATATAAGATGTATTAGACGTTTTATTAATTTTCAATATTTTACTGTTAATTATTATTACATGCTATACTTATAAGAAATACGAGTTGAACTACATACCAAGATGGTAAATATTTTGAAATTTCAACAATTAAGATTACAAACACTTCAATTAAGTATTTTGAAAATAAGTGTTTGTGTTTATTAATAATATTAAACAAACAATTATTTCATTTGTAATTCAAATAAATAAATAAACATAATTATATTTTATTAGAAAAAAAATTAAATGGTCGAATTTTTGACGAATTTGTACATGCAAAAATGAAAAGCGCTATATTACAGTCTATCTGTAAAGTAATGTGAAATAAAAACAACAATTGAAATAACTGTTATTCATCGATATTTGACAGAAACATGTCCCACATGTTGTTACCGAGGTTGCTGTGGTTCAATTTCCCAATTTTTTTTTAACTTTCTTCCTTTTTTAAAATGATAAACGGTTCAAATTTACTAATAATAAATTTATCAAATACATATGATCGTCGAATCGTCACTTGAACTGATTTTGAATTTTTAAAAATTACGCAAAATATATTTTTCTTAAGTAGATATTTTTTCCACTGATTTTACGATTAATTCAAATTCACAGTAAAAAAAAATTGAACTATCAGTAAAAATATATTATTTTTTTAAAAAGAACACATTATATCAACTTTTGTAACTTACATGATTTTTACTAACTTGAACTACAAATTCCTGAAAATGGTACAAAGTTAAATCTTTCGAACACATTTGTTGAAAGTTAGTTTTTTGGGAAACCAAATTTTTGAAAGCATAATCGGATAATTTGTCGATTAGAAAATTGATAAACATTTACGATAATCAATTTTTACCGACCGTTGGGAACACTGGCGTCTCTGTCAATGTGAAAAATCTTGTATACCTTGTTACGTCAATCAATGCATGAGAATGACATGTTTAAACCGTAGTAGATTACAATTTTTTTTTTTTTTTTAGTGATATTAACTTATATTTTTTAAAAAAACTTTATGAATTTCTATGACAAGTGCATATTCCCTATTATTAGGTATATTTAATGTAAACGTAGGTATTAAGAAGCTAAAAATAATCAACATTTGAAAGATTTACTTTGTAAAAATCTATATTACAAAATATGAGAATATCTGTCTTTGTCACTTTTCACTAAAAATACACTGTCCAGTTACTAGCCAGAACTAGGCTATTTAACCAAACAGTCTATTTTCAGTTAAAAGTGACAAGTTATTCCCATATTTTTTAAAAATAATCCTTTTAAATAAAATGTCACTTTATTGCTGTTTTCTAAATTAGGATTTTAAAAAAATTAAATATTCTATGATTTAAATAACAATTAAAAATAGTTTTTAACACATTAAATGTGATAAGCCCATAGAGGTTTAATTTCAAAAAATATAATTTTATCGGTGTTAATAGATAAAACAAAGTAAATTTTATTTAATACTTAATATTTAAATATTAATAAGAAAACAAAAATTATTTTAACAGATATGCTAATTTTATGTATTAGTTAACTAATGCTTTTAATAAATTAGAAAAGAGACTAAAGGGAATCTTTTAAGGATAAATAAAAAAATACTGTTTTAAATAAAATACCACTTACGTAGGTAGTAAAAAATTACAAAATATATTCATTATAAAACAATAATAAAATTTATGGCACAATCTTTTGATTTATTGATAAAAAATGTTTTATTTAAGAAATAACAACTGAGGAATTAATAAAATCAAAGAAAAAATTCGTCCAACAAAAATATTTATAAAAATGTATTTCACGATTAATTAAATATAACTGTGCAAATAAAAATAGTAGAAATAATATATTCTATTAAATTATAAACATTATCAAAAAAAATAAAAAATAAATAAATAAAATAAAATAAAATAAAAAGAAAAAAGTTATCAGTATTATAACATTTTTAAATATATTCTCTTTTTTGAACTGAATAAAAAACTATCTTTAAAAATATAGAAGTGTTAGAAAGGTACATACATTATTACTTCAATAATTGCCAAATTAAGAAAACCCAGTAATATCAGTAAATAAAATAAATGGGGATGGTACCGACTGATTGCATCTAAATGAATTGTAAAATGTATAATTTTAAAGATCAAATTTGACTGATCAATTAACCAATTGACAGTTATCAAATTATCAGTAAATCATCTCAATAGTTTTATTCGGTAGGTCTTTTAAAATTTACTTATCAGTGTACAAACATAACATATTAACTCCTTTGGAAGTCTACACGAAAAATGTTTTTTGACATAAATTTCTAAATTTTTCATGCTAGATCAAGCCAATCTTTAATACTACTAGTAATACTAAATTTTAATAATAATACATGCATAAACCAATACATATTATATATAGTCTATAGACTGACTGTATCAATAAATAAATGAAGCACTCACACACGCTCAAAATACGATCAATTGTTACTTTGTACTATTGTAATCAATGAAATAATCGTGGTATCCGTAGTAACCCTTTTAAATAATTTTATTATTGTCGAAATATAGTACTGACAATAAAATTTAACTTTTTTGAGAAAAAACTGCAAAATTTTGAAAGAAAAAAAGTCGTATTCGTTTTCTTTTCAAAATACGTGTACGTATACAAATTATGTCTTATAATAAATATAGTCCTGTTTACTGAAAAATAGACAACACATGTTTCTCATATCTCACCCCTCTAAGCGCGTTAAACTAGCCTATAAACTAGCTTTACGCTCCATTTAGTAGTATAACAATGTTCATTGCTTTATGGTCTGTACTTACAAGGAGATGCACCCAGAGTGAAATTCGGGATTTTGATGAAACTTCGCTGGTGTGTAGAATAGGCAAAAATAAGGGACCCGTATTTTTTTTATCGGCCATCTTCCACGTTTACGGGGTGAAACCAGCCCCTAAAGTTGGGGGTTCAAATCGTATTTCTTGAAATATCTCGAAAACCATAAGAGATACAGGAAAACTTTAAATTGACGAAATGTTACTCTTTGAAAGACCAATTCACCTGTATGGGCCGGGTTCATAAGAGGGGCTGGAGGGATGAAAATGGAGGTAAATTTAAAGTTTTCCTCTATCTCTTATAGTTTTCGAGATATCTTAAGAAATATGATTTGAACCCCCAACTTTAGGGGCTGGTTTCACTCCGCAAACGTGGAAGATGGCCGATAAAAAAAAATACGGGTCCCTTATTTTTGCCTATTCTACACACCAGCGAAGTTTCATCAAAATCCCGAATTTCACTCTGGGTGCATTTTCTTGTTAGATGATGCACTTAAATATTTATCAATTTTAATTTCGGCAATTCTTTTTAAATCAATATATAACTAGGTAACGCCATTGTGACGTAACGTGACATACCGGATTCTTGAAACTAATACGAGACACGCTAGTGTTACTAATTATATTTAAAATAATGCGATGAATAATATGGAATGATCGGTAAAAATACGCCGATATATCATAAACCTTTGGCAAATTATAGCATTAAGTTTTCATAAATCTGTTGCTTCCCACTTTCAATAAATGTTTCAGGAATATAAGAAAAAAACCAGAAGTTGAATAATACAGTAGACTCCCGATTATTGCAACATGGTCGGGGCCAAAATAGGGGAATGTTGCAATAATCGGGAGGCCATTGGCGGCTTGCTAAAAATTTTTTTTGCTGGTTTTAGATTCAATCAACAAAAATAAAATGTAAAACAAATAAGATTTAATTTTACTAAATTTAATTTAAATTTACAAATAAAAATAAATGTATTTAGAATGTTTGTACTACACCCGTACAAACGTTTGTACCTTTACATTACACCAGAAATACAATGGTACGTAGTAGTCGGTGCAAATTTACGGGAAAGTACGGAAAATCGGAAGTTCGGGAGCATCGATAAAGTTTTATTTGAGGAGTTGATAAATATTATTTATCTGGATTTCATTTAAAACAAAACTATCTTCAGACACAATTTATACCTACCTAAAATTCATTTATATAGACAAACGGAACCGAATATTATATCAATGAATGTAATTGGAAATTTTTAGAAGGCTATCAAAGATGTCGTAAAACCAACTTCACCATCGTATTTATCAGTAAAAGACGCCAAATAGCGGAGGCTGACAAAAATTCTAGAATATTCTACTCGTCAATTAGCAAAGATATCAAAAAACCGACTTCACTATTGAATTGGTCACTAAAAACTAGATTAAACAGCGCAGTTTAACAAAAATTCTAGAATGTTCTATTCGTCAACTAACAAAGATATCGAAAAATCGATTGCACCATTTAATTTGACATTGAAAAAGAGATCAAATATCATATGTTGATAAATGTTCTAGAATATTCTATTCGTCAATTAGCAAAGTCTGCCGTACACTACCGCGTCAAAAGTATGGGGACACTCTGACTCAGGGGTGTGCCCACACTTTTGACGCCGTACCGTACTTAATGTTATGGTACACTGCCGTGTCAAAAGTTTGGGCACCCCCCTTGGTCAAGGTGTCCGATCACTTTTTGAAGCGTACTGTACTTATTTTGTAAATGTGCAAACCTTGACACTTGATCCCATCATGCGCTCGCTTAAATAAATACAGTACGCTTCAAAAACTGATCGGGCATTTTGACCCAGGGGGTACCCACACTTTTGACACGGCAGTGTACCATAACATTAAGTACAGTACGGCGTCAAAAGTGTGGGCACATCCATGGGTCAGGGTATCCCCATACCTTTCTCGCGGTAGTGTACGACAGACCCGTACTGCTCTTTTACTGATATCTTTGCTAGTTAACAAATAGAATATTCCAGAATATTTATCAGAATGTGTGATTTGGCCTCTTTTTCAATGATCAATTAAATGCTGCAACTGATTTTTCGATATCTTTGGTAATTGAAAAATAGAACATCCTACAATTTTTGTTAAACTGCGCTGCTTAATTTCATTTTTAGTGGCCAATTCAATGGTGAATTCATATTACCTATGCAGAATATGTGCATATATATATATATATATATATATACACATGTATCTGCAGTGAAATTTTTAAATTTTTAGAGGCTACGAGATCCTTAGAGAATATTACCTACGGCCCTAACTCTGGTTTGGTACATAAATTTTCACCGAAATAGATAAACGACAACGAAACCCCACTAAATCGCTAACGTCAGTACGTAAAATCGGAGTATGTACCATTGGATGTCCTGTATAAACATTATACAGGTATTGTACAAAAAATTATTTTAAAATGTATGATATAAAACAGAACATAAATGCATATTATAAATGTAAATGATAGATAATATAAATAATTATTTATAATGCAACCGCCACTGACTTGACCAGTCACACATACACTTACAAAAATTTATCCTGTCTGTGTTCCCTCCCCTCCATCAATTAACATGAGTCAGTAGGGGAATGTTGCAATAATCGCATGTTGCAATAATCGGGAGTCTACTGTAATAACAGATATGTAACTTAAATAAATGTGTACAACAACATGTGTTTCTCAGTGAACGATGATTTTTTTACATGGTTTAGACATTTCACTTGCTTTTTTAGTTTCCCTACTCGTTTCAATCCCAAATTTCGTCAGCATCCACTTAAAATTCCATCAGAAACTTTATTATTTAAATATTTTTTTGCAATTCTGAATCAATGTCGAAATGGCTTACTTTTTACACTGACAAGGAAAGGTTTTGGAATGTCAATTCGCAATTTTGATGATGAAACTTGGTATATGTGTAGTACAAGCCAAAATAACATACCCGTATTTTTTTTTTTATCTGCCACCGTCACCATTTAAGGGGTGCAATGACCTCTCAAAATTAGGGTAAAATTTTACTTTTGCTTGATAACTTGAAAACGACGGCAGATAGAAAAAAAAAGCTTTAAATTGACAAAACACTTTATTTTTAAAGAGCTTTCTATTGATGTGTATAAATCTAGGGTCGGACCTACTGGAGGGGCTGCTCAGGTAAACTTGAGGGTAAATTTTAAAATAGGGTAGATATGCTTTAGTATATTAAAATTTAAATAGCATATATAAAAACTACATGAAAAATACTAGTTTACCTGTTTTTGCTCAAAGTTGTAATTTAAAGTTTAAAATCTTAAAACTGGACAGTTAATTTCAGATACCAAGCGTAATTTTACTGACTATCAGAAAAATAAAAATATTTCTATAAGGTTTTCAACAAGTGAATTGCCTTGTAATTAATAACTGACTAAAATATATTAAATTATATTTAACTTATGCTTTAAGTTTTATATAGGTAAGTAATATTAAAATTTGAATTTGTTAAGTCATGCAAGAATTTTATTACATATAAAGAAAACAATTAAGTTTATAAAATACTTCTTTTTTATCAAATAATAAGGACAGGAAAATAAGGAATATAAAGAATTAAAAATATTAGAAGTAGGGTAAAAGCCCCGATTGTGGAACACTATTTTTAGGTATTTCAACAAACTTGCTTACAAAAATTAATAAATGAATTAAACACCCATTTTTTTTTCTTAATAAGCATGAAACCAAGTTTTTTAATCCAATGAATATGTTTTTAAGAAAATATAACCCAAAAATTTTGATTTATTAATCTTTTGTTTTATAATTTGTTGACATCTATAAAAAAACGGACAGAATATATTAACACCCTTTTAAAAATCAGCACATTGACACCTAAAAAAGAACACGTATGTACGAACATGAGATACATCAAATACATCTTTTGCCATCTTTTCACTCTATGACATCTAGTAGTAAATAGAATGTCAAATTAAAAAATATAGAATGGTTTAAATATTCGATAAAATAAACGACCAAAATCACAGAATATATCAAAATACTACATTTTGTTTCGCCATCTATGTATTTTGGTAAAGTTCTAATCAATTTTAAACTGACTTATCAAAATGGCGACAATTTTTCATTATTAAGAAAATTTTGCAACTTTAAATCAATATTTTTTTATTTATCAATTGACGATACGCTCCGAAATAAAAAAAATATTAAAAATTTTACGATTTTAAAGCAGTAAGTAAATATTTTAGACTCAAAAAGAAATTAAAACTATTTATAATATAAATTTTTAGTTATTTTACGTACATGATTTTAGTTAAATATAAAGGTTATATGTGTACTGAAAGAAATACACACATATATAAATTACATTTAAACCGAATAAAAAGATGATTTAGCTCTTATAATCACTTAACTGGACTAATAAAAATTATTTGTATAGTTTTATTGCGCTAACTTCGAAAATTAACTGGAAAATGTTGAAATTTATAAGGCATGTGTTTCTATAAATAAGCATTGATCAAACGCAAAAGAGACACATTCAGCAAAAACTGTTTAATATATATATATATATATATATATATATATATATATATATATATATATATATATATATATATATATTTCTTTAATTAAGTAAAGAAACATTAAATGTGAGATGAATTTAAATTGAAAAACAATCATTCTATTAATAATAATTTTTGTTATCAGACGTTTCTTTCAGAAATAACTTCATTAAGATATAAATGTCAAAACTGTTTTTCTATTGGATCGCGTTCCACAAACGGGGCTTTTACCCTATAGAGAAGATAAAGAAGTAAAAATATAAAGCATACCGCCAAAAACAACAATACTTTTACAACCACTAGATGTATATGGCTTCCAATTTTGGAAGAATTTCGTTCGACCATTGTCTGATTTAATGCTCATATCAGATAGTGAGATTGATCTACATTCTAGGAATAATATTATAAAAATACAATCCCTAGCACATAATCAGTTCTCATCACCCCGCTTTAGAGATACATTTAAATACGCCTGATAGAAGAGCGGATACATAGAACAAAGACCAGATTACTTCGTTAATCCCGTCGAATATATTTTTTTAAAACCGATGTACATACTCAACCGAAATGTCATATTTGTGGAGAACCAGCCATTGTAGGATGTGGTTGGTGTCAAAAATTTCTTGGTTTAAAACATTTTTTTTAAACAGTATCATTATTGTGAAGACCATAAGCCATAGAATAATATCCGCCTTATTTTATTACAGTAAACTATTTTAAATTAAAGATATTAAAACTTTTATAATTTTTCTTACATTCATGCCAAACTAAAACAAATTTCCTTATCCTTATTATTTGACAAAAAAATAGGTACATTATAAACTTAATTTTTTTCTATAACTAGGGTAGTGTCGTGTAAGACGGCGCACGTAACATTTAGGTGGCTATAAAAAAATAATGGAAAATGCAATAGAAGTAAATTATATTGATTCTAGTACCTTAATGATTAGTTAACGCCGCGATAAAGGATTTTTATTATAAACTCAATACCGACCGAGTTATTTAAAAAAATTCACAAAATGGGAAATGCGCACTCTTACACGACCGGTCGTGTAGAAGTGCGCATTGAAGTCGGTAAGATGGCGCACTTATTAAAAAGCTCTTAGCACAAATCACATTTAAACAATCCCGCACCTACATAACAGGAGAATTTCTTATATCAGCACTTCTTCATCTTTTTCGTTATTCTAAACTTTGATCGTAAGTAACGGTAGGTTGTAGTAAAAAAATAACGAAATTTTTGAAGGTTTAAGTGAAACAAGTTATGGGTATTCCAAACGAGTAGAAGAGCTATGACAGTACAGCGGTACACTACGTCGTCAAAAGTATAGTAACACCCTGACCCAAGGTGTGCCCACACTTTTGACGTCGTACTATACTTAATGCTGTAGTACACTACCGTGTCAAAAATGTGGGTACACCTTGGCCAGGGTGTCCCCATACTTTTGACGACGTAGTGTGCCGCCGTACTGTCATAGCTTTTCTACTCAAACGTATTGCGATTGTTAAAACCTAATTTTCGTTATCAAAACTTCTCGATACCGAATTACTTATATAAATTGATTATAATTGGTTAATTTAGGCTCCATTAATCCAATTGATTAGGTCAGCAATAACACATTTTAAAAAAAATTAATTTTCGTAACTTTTCGTAATGGAAAACTTTTGATCGTAAATATCTCGTGAACGATGCGTCGTAACGAAAAATAACGAAATTTTTGAAGGCTTAAGCGAAGCAAGTTGTGGGTATTCCAAACATTTTACGACTATTAAAATATAGTTTTCGTTATCGAGAATTATCGATATCTAATTACTTTTTATAAATTGGTTATAATTGGTTAATTTTAGGCTCCACTAGTCCCACTGATTTTATTAGCAATAGAATATTTTTAAAAAATTACTTTTCGTTATCGTTAGTTTTCGTAATCGTAAACTTTTGATGTAGAAACTTGGGTTAAACGAATTTAACATTGTACGAAGGTTTGCTGTATAGAATTCCTTAGAAAAGTTAAAGAAAAACATGATAAAAGAAACTGTCGTGTAAGAATGTGTGCGCCGTCTTACACGCCTTTGTACTGCGTCATCTTACACGCCTGCCTGTTGTCAACAAAATCATCCTGTGGGAACCATCCACGCATATTGACACAAATTAAAGTGATCGGAGCTAGTTCGTGACTAGCTTTACTAGCCACAGGAACATTAACTTTTAACTTGTTTCGACATAAACCGTAGTAATATATTCAAATTCGAGAAAAATAATATCAAATCGTACTAAAAATTTTAAACTTCTCTAGAATATTGGGATTATGTCGTAAACCAATATTTTTTGGTGAGCAGTTACGGATACCCGAACACTTCACAACACGATTCAAGTTTGTTACAAATTCCGTTCCTATTTCGAGAAAACAGGAGTGCGCACTCTTACCGACCCTACCTTATATGAAATAATATTCTTGCTTGACTTAACAAAATCAAATTTTAATATTACTTGTATAAAATCTGAAGTTTTAGTCAGACATCAACAAGTATAATTCGATATATTTTAGCCAGTTATGCTACAAGACAAACCACTTGCCGGAAACCTTATCGAAATATTTTTATTTTACTGATTGTTAGTAAAATTACGATTGGCATCTCAAATTAGCTGTCCAGTTTTGAGATTTTATACTTTAAATTACAACTTTGAGCAAAAACAAGTAAACTAGTATTTTTCATGTAGTTTTCCTATATGCTATTTAAATTTTAATATACTAAAGCATATCCGCCCTATTTCAAAATTTTCCCTCAATTTTACCTGAGCAGCCCCTCCAGTAGGTCCGACCTTGGATTTATACACATCAATAGAAAGCTCTTTAAAAATAAAGTGTTTTGTCAATTTAAAGTTTTTTTTCTATCTGCCGTCGTTTTCAAGTTATCAAGCAAAATTAAAATTTTATACTAATTTTGAGGGGTGATTACACCCCTTAAATGGCGACGGTGGCAGATAAAAAAAAATACGGGTTTGTTATTTTTGCTTGTACTACACATATACCAAGTTTCATCAAAATTGCGAATTGACATTCCACATAGGCATTAAATTTTGATGCATGACTTTGATTCAAAACTACCAGCAACACCCCAATTTTCATTGTTTTTTATCTCATGGTTTTGAGTAATTACGTTTTAAAAATGATACTTTTAAAACTCGTACTCAAGTGTTTGCAAACGATTAGAATTTTACGTAATTTAAAAAGATATTAGCTCAATTTGGCTGGCATTTTAATCAATGTAGTAACGAAAAATTAAACGATTATTACGTTTTCCATCGGAAATTAAAATTATTAAATAGCCTAAATTGTCATATAAAAATGATAACTAAGTACAATAAGGAAATTTCAGTTTTAATTCACGGAAAAATAAAAAAATAATTATTCTGAAAAGTCATTGTTTGACAGATACATAGGCGTCTAATAGCCATTTATGCAACAAGTACATAATGAAGATCTTTATGAACGAGCCGTGTTTATGGCTGAGCGAGCTTGCGAGCGAGGCCAATAAAAAAAAGGCGAGTTCATAAAGTCAAATTATGTACAAGTTGCATACAGTGATATACATGGATGGCCAACTATGTACCTATTTTTGAAGCAAGTATGTTGTAGACAACTGTGATCTATGACAACAGAAGCCCTAATATAAACAATTGATAAGAGTGTGACAACAACACATTTAAGGTGATGCTATCTTTTTTTACTGCTGACTCAAAATTAGCATTTCTTTAACAAATGTATTTTGTCATTCATTAGATAAAGACAAAATATAGTTTAGAAATACAAATGACTGCTGTCATCTTTTTCTTTAATGACTATTTAACTTTTTAAACGATTTTTTAAGTTGCCTCTCTATGTATCTCTATGGTTGCATACAAAGCTTTATGTACGACTGTTAAAATTCCTAGTTGTTGATAAAAATCGAATTTATAAATCTCACGTCTATACTTTAAATAAAAAATGTATTTTATATGTATATAGTTGGCATAGACAAATTTATTGTGTTTAAAGTATTCTTTGGTTATTATCTATCATCTAAAGCTAATAAAATATTGGAGCATTTTTCAGCATTTTTCAGATTTTTCAACAAAACTTATTAATATTTAAAAAAGAAAAGAGAAAAAGCTCCCTGGAATAAATATTAATAATAGTTCAGATTGTGTAATTAATATTAATTATGCCAACATTTGTAAATATGGTATACAAATAAAGTTAGTGTGTTTTCTGTTTATTGTAAAATTGAAATTAAAATTTAACAAGTAGACTATTCTTTATGGCACTAGTGCTTTTTGCTTTTCATTATGCAACTAGTGTCAAAAAGTAATACTTTTTAAATCTCTTAACAATGTAATAAAATAGGCTTTTATGATTCAGTCGTACATAACATATTTTTATAGTATGAAATTAAAAGTTTTTTTGTATGTATGAAATTATAAATTAAATTTTAAACAAAAAAGTACATAATATATGTTTTTAATTGATGCATTAGATCAGTTTTACCGAAAAATTAACATATAGTCTAACTTAAAAATCTATAAGTTTGTATCATAGCTCGAAAATCATAAGAGCTATAAGGTTCCTGATTATAGCAATCGGTTGCCCCCATCGATATCTACAACTTTTATTTGAACAACTTTTCGATTAAATCAACGGTTGTTTGTTCATACATAATACAGATGGCAGTCTGCTTTCATAATATAACTTTTTTTTTTGTTTTTATTTTTTGCTAACCTTACACTTTAATTCATTCCTTCGACTTTGTGAAGTTCTGTAAAAACCTTCGATTTCAACTCCATCTTCGATAAAATCACTCCCGTAATAACTCGATTTTTTCCCATCAAAAACGCTTTACATATCAGTTGTCACATCGACATTTTACCGTAAATTAAGAACTAGTAACATAAACCATTGATAGGTATAGACTATATTAATGTCTCTACAAGGTATTTAGACCAATAGCAAGACACTTACATGAGCCCTTTGGGTTCATAATATTTCACACCTACTTCGGTGATACTAGTATAATTAATTAAAATTTATTCAAATAAAGAATTCAGATGGCAAAATTGACTCAGGTAGTGTGATCTGTATTAAATATAATAACACCGTATTAAAAACTTCTGTTTTATTCGATCATGTATCATATATAAAAAAATTAATTTGAAAAGTGAAAATCGGATATTGAATTGGGTTTTTGAATAAAAAAATCATCTTTTTTTGTTTTATTTTAACACTATATCATAAATAATATTGATAATCGATGCGAAAAAAATTTAGAAATAATATATAATAAATAATAAATTAATTAAAACTCATAAAATTGTAAAAAAATACCATTTTATTATAAATACCACGACAAAAGATCGCAATGTCTGTGACGTCATAATGTTAATGGGTCAAATACTACTGACAGTTTGTACGTATTGTCAAAATTATGAAAATTTATTATGATAATTTAATTCATGTACGAGTATCAAATTCCATAAGAATATTGTAGTTTTTTCACTTTTACCATGAAAAAAAAGTTACTACCGATTTTTACAGAGATAAAAATCGTATAAAACATTTCATTAGTCATTTCGTTGTAGGTAAGCACGATAAAAATGAAACAAAAATTTGTATTGACAAATTTAATTGATTTCAGAACCATAGTAACAATGTATTAAATAATAATATGAATTATACTAATTTATTTTATTCGTTAAATTGTCTTACCGTATTACACTTGAGTTTTATATTTTTTCTGAATAAATTTGTGTTTTCTACAACTCAAATTTCTTCAGCTTCGCTGTCGCGTTTTTGTTAGTTGACAGTTCTTCTCGTTAAACTGCTAGGCAACAAATTTTCGTTAGACAAACCCAAATTTATTCGAAAAAATACAAACCTCTCGTGTAAGAATAAGTGAAAAATTATAGCTGGTTATTGAAGTAATTAGCAGTGTGTGCCAAAGGATTTACAAAAGCTGATTCTGGTCACAGAATATCTGACATCTTTGTATTATTACGATATAACTATATAAAACAAGCTCAGTAACTTTTTTAATTAGACATTTTCAATAAGTTATATAATACAAAAATGTTTATAGCTAGCAATAATTGCATAGCAACAATAATTCAAAATAAAAAGACACTATTATAATTAGTAATGTCGGGCCGAGCAACAGTTAGTCGATTAATCGACTAAAATTGTTTTTCAGATAAAATTATTCATTAGTCAAAAATATCGAACACAGAGTAGCCAACTAATCGACTAAATTTTTAGTCGAATTCATGAATAAGGTAACCGAGATTTTCTTTTGAATTTAATTATGGATTTTTAATATTTTTCTTTTAAGAAAAAGAAAAATATTAAATATCACAATATATTAATCACATAAAAATGAAAAATCATACAAATAGAGAATTTTTTAATTTTTATTTTTTGAAATCCAATAAATAATATAGAAAAATTGTTAAATTACTCACTTTTAGTCATTTAAAAAAAATTTAATCATTTTAGTCATTTAATCGAGGATAAAATAGTCGACTAAAAATGACTAAATGTGAACAAAATTAGTCGACTAAACCGATTAATCAATCAATTATCCGACATCACTAATTATAATATATGTTCAGGTAAGTAAACATTATGACGTCACATATTCACCCGAGTGGTCTCGAAAACCGTCGGCCCATTATTGGTACTGTTTAAAATTTTATTTTTAGTTTAATATGACTTTTTAAATATTATGTAAAAAAATAAAATAAAGACTTTTCTTATAAAACTTATTTATATCTGATCTTTCCATTTATGACAAAAAAGATTTTTATTTAAAAAACCAATTCATAGAATTATGAATGCATATTTCTTAAGTTGGTTTTATCGCGGTAGGTGTCGTTAATTTGTACCGAGGCTTTTAACACGTGGTGTCAAGTTCCTGATTTAGACTGTTTTTGTGCTTGTCAGGTTAACTAGTCTTCATCATTAAAGGAGTTAATACTGTTTACCGTGGTACTGAAATATGCTTATTATTTTTTTTCTGATCCACCCATCTTAAAGCTATTGGGTTACGTTAAAGTGACAATTATCAAAGTAATGATATAATTTCAAATATTGAGTGCGTTCAGTAGAAAAAATTTTTTAAACTATTGTATAAACTGTAACCGACATAACCTCAATAAAAATTTTTCACAGTATAAATTATTACTTTTATATATTTTGTTCAAGATGAATAACACTATAAATTACTAAAGAATCATCAGCGTGTACGTCAATAACTTTGTTCCAACAGACCAAAATATCATACATTGTACGATTACAGCATGCGTACAATGAATCTAGTGTTCCAAGTTTCCAACAAGCCGTAGTACATGTTTATGTATCAATTTTATCAATTTATGTATTTGATTTCTGTCCTGGCACAAAATTAGTTAACACTCTGAAGGGGCTTGAAGCGCTTTAAAGAGTCTTTTCTGCTGAATACATCCATTAAACATGTAAATTTTTTAAATTAAAAAAAAAATGTAATTATCACATTATTCAAAAATATTGTAACGTAATAATTTTTAGTATTAGATGAATGTAAAATTTCTGTCGATTAATTATTAATTCTGTAAATAAAACTCTGATTGTTTATCAGTTTGTCACTAGTCAAATAATTTATTATTTTGTCTAATAAGTGGCTAAATTTATTAAAAATTAAATCAATTTTCATTGTATATTTATAAAAAATTTATACATGTACACAATTTTTCCTTCAATATACTCTTTTTAAATTATTTTCTAAATTATTTTTATCAATTTTAACTTAGTCTTTATTACAAAATTTTATTTAAAAGACATATATATATATATATATATATATATATATATATATATATATATATATATATATATATATATATATATATATATATATATATATATATAGCGTTTCAAGCAATTAAGAACATATAAATTTTAATATATGGAAAATTTGTTATGATCCAGGAGCATTTTATTTATTAGATATTTAACAAAAAGTAAAACGATATTGCGCCAAAATAGTGCTTAAAAAATAATTAAAAGCCAATACATAGTAGTAAATTTATTGAAATACTTAAAAATAAATCTTAAACTAATATTGAGAATACTATTTAGTAAAGTGACAGGTAATACTATAGACCAAATCAACTAAAAATGGTCTGACGTCATCAAGCAAATGCAACAAATGAAGTAAAATTTGACGAACCTAGTTTTCTGTCTCTTTTCCTTAAGAGTAACTTAAATTTGTACACCTAATTTTACTTCAATTGTTAATGATGCCAGACAGTTTTTAATTGATTTAACCTATAATTGGACAATTATTGTAAGATAATTCTTTTCTTTTTAAAATTACCTTAGAAAAAAAAAGATATATGCAATCATGGCGACTGCCGATAGAAGTGAAAACTTAAAATTATGAAATAACAGAAATACACGGCATTAATGTTGTACAACACGTCACCTTTATAGCTACAGATATACTGCTATTACAACATGTTCGTGACGCGAACTCACAAGATTTTACCCATTTAAAAAACGTCCAACGCGCATACATACAGTCAGGTATATACAATGCTAGCCGTACCCGTGACGTTGTTCACGCGAAATGTTGAGTAGTTTCCTTTTCCAATTTGTAGTTTCTTGCAACACAAAATGCATTAAATTGTCTCCAAATTTACAATTGTGTATTTATTGTATTTTTCGGTACACAATTACTAACATTTTCTTTGATTTCAAATTCAAAAAAATTTCCAAACTACAATATTCAATTTATTTACATTACATTTTGTTACTACAGTTATGAAAGTATGAAATATGTAAATTTACGTAATGTGTGTACACTGTACATGCTCAAAATAGTCCAGTAGTTTTTACGTGATGCGTGAACAGACAGACAGACAGAAAGACAGACAAAAATTTTAAAAATCGCTGTTTTGATATCTACATCGATAACTATTTACAGTACCAGTACAATTTTCAAAAAATATTCCATCTACAGAAACGGTCTCGTTACAGTTTTATTATATGTATAGATGTTAGTGCATATATGTATGTGTATAGTTGTATAGGTATGGTCACAACTACAAATATAATGTTAACATTAGCATGTCGGTGACGCGGACCCATAAGATTTTCCCATACTAAAAATCGCTCAACGCGCCTGAAGAAGTTTTCACTTCAAAAAAAAAAAAAAAAAATATTAACAACAATGGTTATAATTATAAAAATCATACCCATAAAAAAGCACACTCTGATCCCAACAATCTTTTTTCCAAGTTAAAATTTGTATGTTCTTAATTCTCTAAAACGGACTATATATATGTTCAAATTTACATTTCGATAATTGTCACAACATGAAGCAAATACAAATCAATAAAGTAAAAAACTGTTTAAGTTTTTCGATCATTCTAAACAAACATTATCGTGTTTACAACAATACAGTGGTAGTACAACAATATGACCAATTATTTACTTATTGACTTGTCCGAAAATTATATTTCTGTAATAATTATCGAAATAGTATAGCATTTTTTTTTTATAGGAAAAAATTATAGTGTTTAGTAATTCAACTCAAACTGCAAGCAAATAAAAAAAAAAAAAAAAAAAAAAAAACGTTTAAAGAAGTTGTATTTTACAAGTTTTATCTATGACGTTTGTTCTGCTAATTGGCGTTTTAAATTTAATCGAGCGCTACGTCTTACGGGTTGTTTGATCTGCAAAAAAAGTCAAAATTAGTTAAAAAAAATCCTAATACTTATTAACAAGGTATTTAAAAAAAAAAAATATTTATTTTGAAATTTTTTTCATAAAATTATTAAATTCTTAAATGAGGAGTAAAGAAACAAAGGTGACAATCTCCACTTTTTTAACAAACAGTAATCTCAAAATTTCTTGTTGTATAAATTTCTATTGTAAACTTGAATCAAACTTGATTTATATCTTCATCATCCAATTCTATTTTACTGAATAGCAAAACATGTAGTATAATAAATAGTAGTAAATGTAGTATTTATAGATTGAATTTTGTTATTTTTTACAAAAACAACTAAAGTGAAGAATGCTAACTCTGTTTCTATATTCCTCAAATATTCTTACTTATAATTAGTGTACAATACTACTCTTATAATTAGTATTCAATCTCCCCATCTATTTCCAAAAAATTGTCCATTTTCCTCCCTTTCAGGACAATCTATTATTTATAATAATAAAGCATACGAATATATGTGCCGTTTAATTTAAAAGTGAGGCAAGTCCATTTTTTAGTGTGGGATATTTAGGGTTTGTTAATTAATTAATTTAATAATATTGGTAAGCACTAGAGATGTAACGAATATATATATATATATATATATATATATATATATATATATATATATATATATATATATATATATATATATATATATATATATATATATATATATATATAGAAAGTTAGGCATTATTCGAAAAATATTTTTCGACCAATGAAATCACTGTATTAACCATTATTCAATGAGCTTACGATTGTTTTGTGAATAATATATATCTATAAGTTTTAATTTTATATATATATATATATATATATATATATATATATATATATATATATATATATATATATATATATATATATATATATATATATCTATATAAAATTAAAACTTATAGATATATATTATTCACAAAACAATCGTAAGCTCATTGAATAATGGTTAATAAAGTGATTTCATTGGTCGAAAAATATTTTTCGAATAATGCCTAACTTTCTCAACAATTAACAGATATGTAATGAGTGTGTTCCTCAACAGGGGTGGAAAAAATAGCCATTACTCCATACTTTTCAAATAATGAAATCATCGTATTAACAATTATTCAATGGGCATTTGTTTTATGAAAAATAAATCTATGAAGTTTTATATGTTGCGTAGTAACGTGTAAGTAAACAAAGAAATTTATATTTTATTTTGATCGTTTCCACAGATACATATAAAAAAAAAAAAATTTAATGAAACTAGAGAAAGATAGTCTAGAAATTATATTTTTTAATTTGAAGTTTATATTCAATTTTATTTAAATCAAACACTCCTGTCGCAGCACCTGCACAACATAGCGAATTTCCATTTATAAAAATCCGTTTTTTTGTGATTTTTCACCCTTCTAAATGATTTGTCCTCTTCTTTCTAATGGTGCAAATAAATGTCGCAAAAATTTTTTAACCTGAGACAATTTTAACAAAAAAACTAATTTTTGTCACTAAAAATTACCAAAAAAACCATGTCCAACGGTGTGGGACTAAATACAAATATAATACATAAATTTTAGTGAATATTATTATCTGTTTGTAGGGACCTCAAAACAAATTTCTGCCATAGCCTCGGGCTCAAGTCACATCATGAGAGTGGCTGTAATAGCTAAATTCAATTCTGGAAATTCACTAAAACCACCCATAAAACCTATAAGTCTAGCAAGTACTTAACACATTAAAATTTTTTATATATATCAACATCTAACAACATTTCAGTCCCTTTTTGACAATCTTGCCAGAACTTAAACACGTTTTTAAATGTTTGTATTGTTAAAATCGAAACGTTATTTTGAAGACGGTTAAAATTACTACATTTTACATCAAAATGTCAACACAATCATTCCCTAATTAATTATCCCTAGACTTGATGCTAAAAAATTGAGAAAAAACAGGTCATATAGATTTTTTTAATTTAGATTTTATTTGTAATAATTGAGTTACGAAATTCAATAGGACATTTTAAAAATGTGTGTATTCGCTATGAGCTTTTGTCTGGAGGGAATCCAGCTCCTCAAAATCGGCTCCAGCGCTCAAGATGGACAGAACATATCAGCTTATCAGGACGGCATTTGTACATAATTTCAATACACTAGCGGAAATAATTAAAGGATCAAAAAAAAATTCCAAATTTTTAGTGATTTTTCGAATGGCTGTGTCTTCGTGAAAAATGGTCGTATCGGAGTCGTAAGCAAAGCAATTTAAAGCTGGAAGTTTCTAGTTTTCAGATCTTGCGATAAAAAAAATTTCAAAGAAACGTGTATCGCTCAATCCTTATAAGTACACTGAAAAAAAAAATTTCCGAAATTTTTTCGGTTTCTTTTTTTGGTCCACGGACTTGGAAAAAAATTTTCCGACCTAATCACCATATGGACCGGATAATTTGTTCATTCAGCTTTAATTTGCTTTTTTTAGACCTTTATACGACTACTTCCCGTTGAGATATCGGACTTTGAATGGAAAAGGATCGTTTCGCCTTTGACCATCGATATCTCAGCAACCAATGATCACACAGAAAATTGAAGGTGTGTTTCGAAAACTCGAATAAATTCTCTACAAGGATTAGCTATTGTTTTTTCAGAAAAATTTTTTTTTGCATACTCTACATGAATTTGAAAAATCAAGAAAAAAAGAGCTTTTGGGGGCTTTTTGGAAAATCAAGCGCTGAATTAAAAATTTCGAGAAAACCATTGATGTTAAGTGTGCCTATTACAGTTCAATATACCCACAAAAACCCCACCGAGTTTCAATTGAATCCATCCAGCCGTTTTTTTTGTTTCATTCGATTGAATTTTTGAAAAAATTAATGGATCATTTTTTTACTCTTAAACTTTCATAATCTTGAACAAAATGAAAAAAAAAATTTTTTTCAACTTTTTTCACATTCATATCAACAGTATTTAAATTTATAAAAAAAAGAAAATTTCTTAAAAAATTTTCAAAAAAAAAAAATTTCTAAAATTTTACAAGAAAATTTTTGAAAAATTTTTTGAAAAAATTCGTAAAAAAATGATCCATTAATTTTTTCAAAAATTCAATCGAATGAAACAAAAAAACGGCTGGATGGATTCAATTGAAACTCGGTGGGGTTCTTGTGGGTATATTGAACTGTAAAAGGCACACTTAACATCAATGGTTTTCTCGAAATTTTTAATTCAGCGCTTGATTTTCCAAAAAGCCCCCAAAAGCTCTTTTTTTCTTGATTTTTCAAATTCATATAGAGTATGCAAAAAATTTTTTTCTGAAAAAACAATGGCTAATCCTTGTAGAGAATTTATTCGAGTTTTCGAAACACACCTTCAATTTTCTGTGTGATCATTGGTTGCTGAGATATCGATGGTCAAAGGCGAAACGATCCTTTTCCATTCAAAGTCCGATATCTCAGCGAGAAGTAGTCGTATAAAGGTCTAAAAAAAAGCAAATTAAAGCTGAATGAACAAGTTATCCGGTCCTAATGGTGGTTAAGTCGTAAAATTTTTTTCCAAGTCCGTGGACCAAAAAAAGGAACCGAAAAAAATTCGGAAATTTTTTTTCAGTGTACTTATTAGGATTGAGCGATACACGTTGCTTTGAAAATTTTTTTATCGCAAGATCTGAAAACTAGAAACTTCCAGCTTTAAATTGCTTTGCTTACGACTCCGATATGACCATTTTTCACGAAGTTACAGCCATTCGAAAAATCGCTAAAAATTTGGAATTTTTTTTTGATCCTTTAATTATTTTCGCTAGTGTATTTTCTTTAAGAAATAATATTTTGTTCTAAATACTTGTTTGATTTTTTCAAGGCGAGTATTTATTACGATTTGTGTTTACCAGCTTCTACAAAATAAAAAAAAATCATTTGTAACACTACTATCAAACGTTATTTTATTTTGAAATTTTCAAAAAAATATATAAAAGTTACCTCTTATATGCTTTCTTTGGGTTAATTATTGAAAAAGATTCTATTTTCCGACGTTTTTGAGGTAAAATGAGCAGATGTATGGTTTTTATTAAACAAATTTCAGCTTTTTAATATATTTTCGACTTAAAATATGTAATATTTTCAAAAATGTATGATATAATTTCTCAAAATTTAAAATTATTTGTCTTGTTGTCCAAAAAAAAAAAAAAAAAAAAAAATGAATGTGCAAATTTATTTACGAGTAAAATGCTGTGTTTATACATAATAATTATAACATTATTGTCATTTGGATAAAAAATTACGTAAAAATATTATTGTTTGAATATGATTTAACGTAATTTTTATGCGATTGTAGCAAACTCTTATTAATTTTAATAAGGGTAAACATAATCTAAATTCTGACCGTATCACATAAAACAAATTTTCTTGGTAATTTTTCTATAAAAAATGGAATAGATAGATTATAAAGATCTACTCAACTGAGAGAAATAGAATATAACTGAATCGTTACATTGAATTAAAAAAATCATGACACGTCACTTATAAACCCGTTTTTTTTAATGTAGCATCGCAAAAAATGAGACAGAAAAAAAAGACTGTCAGTGCGAGTGTAATAAAAAATGATTTCTTCCAACATATTTTCTAACTTTTCTCAAAAAGTAATTAATTTAGAGCAATGGTGTAAAAACATTTTTTACGCATATTGCCTTTCACTTTGGCTTGGTGTAAAAAAAAATTGAAAAATTGCTTAATTCTGGCAAAAAACTCATTTTGTTGACAAAAAATGCCCGAAAAACCTACTTCTGGGCATCCGACGTGTCTCTGGCTAACGAACTTAGCCCAGCCAGTATATATATATATATATATATATATATATATATATATATATATATATATATATATATATATATATATATATCTTAGTGAATATCATTTTCGTATTCTAAGGACCTCAAAACATATTTCTGTTATGGTCCCAGGCTTAGGTCGCGTCATGACACCTACTGTAATAGCTGAATTTCGAGTTTTCGAAATTCAGTAAAAAGGAAGGATTCGGATTTGAACACTAGTAGAGTCAACATCTGTGATTGTTATAAATAAATTATTATAATTGTTACCAATTTTAATTATCTATTTTTATTTCTCGAACATATTAAATAATAATTATTAACATATAAGTGATCCAGTTATAAAATAAAATACCCCTGTCGCAGCATCTGCATAACATAGCGAATTTCCAAATTTTGGAGACTGGCGGATCTCATCTAAGAACTGTACCTATTTAAAATAGTTTAGCTTTCTAAGAGTAAAAGATTTTTTAAAATCGGCTGGGTAATTAGTTCTGATATTTTTGGGACCCAAGAACCCGAACGGACTTTGTGCAGCATAGTTGTATCCATCTAAAATAATTTAGTTCTCTAACAGTGAAAAAATTTTCAAAATCGGTCGGTTAGTTTATTTTTTACAATAATGGGAACAGTAAACCCTGGCGGAAATCATACAACATAACCCTTTATTCATCTAAAATAATTTTAGTAAAAAGTTTATCCTAACAGTAAAAAACGGGTCCTAGGGATCTCATATAACTTATGGTAGTCCGTAAGGTTCTTGTGGACATCATTTAATTACTTAATGAATTCAAATACTTTAACTTACTAACGGTGAAAAAATTTTCAAAATTTTCGACATTCGCTAAAAAAATCATTGAAAAATATTTGATATGTTTCGATCAATTAATGGTCAACATCAGCAAATAAAAGTTACTCAAATCGAAGAAAAGAATGAGTTATTTGTCCGTAGAAATTAAAATACAAATTCTGAAAACGAGCAAAGAAATATTGAAAAACTAGATCGGCAAAACATTCTGACAAATAACACTACCCAACTAATACTCGCCAATTTGAATGAAACTTAACATACTTATTAAACAGCGAAAAATATTAAATACGTGTTTTTTTTATTTCGGCTAAATACGCTTTTTAGGGGTAGAAAACACCATTCAACCTCTGTAGATGAAAACAGTTATAGCTAAATATTTTTGAAACGACATATTTTCTGAAAAAAGGGCTGAGTACCAAATTTGTAGAATTTAAAGCGATGCACTTGATAGTGACCCTGAAATCGATTTTCAAGGTCAGTTGAAAATGATTAGCCATTGCCGAACTTTGACCATATCCTGTACCTATAAGCAGTAATTTCATGTATTGACTCAATCTATCTTCAAAATTGATTTGTTGCGTTATTTTTCTAAAATAAAAAAAATAAAAACCTGACGAAATGGAAAAATAGGCACAAATTTATAGAAAAAATTAGAAGGAAACATTTTTGTAAGTAATTTTAGAAGTAAAGTTAAGAAAAGATTTAATATCACTCCAATTGTAAGTTAAACATTAACTTTATGTTATATTAGAAATTTTCAAAATTTTTTAAAATTTTTATTGCTACTCTATAGTTATCATATTAGGAATTCAATTGAACATATGATTAACTATTATTTTTCCGATTGCGATTGAGCAAGTATTTTTCAAAATTACTTCTTGATCACTTATTTTCTATCTTGCATGTGAAATTCGTTCGAATATACTTTGAACCATTTAGGGATAAAAAGTAAACTACTCCTTTTGAAAAATATTAAATGATTTTCAAATGACTTTGGAAATTGACCTCAAGGTCAACTTCAAAGTCATCATCAAGTGCATCACTTTGAACTCTATAACTTTGGTCCTAAGCACTTTTTTCAGAAAATATATCGTACCATAATCCACTTCTATGTTGATTCCTGGTCTCTTTTCCTGCGTTTCTAATATTTATGTCAATAAAAAATGTGCTACCGTAGACAAGGATGAATAGGTACGCATTCAGACTTCACACCGTATTTTTTTGTATTTATTTTATGAGTACCTAATCTTTAATATATTAAAAATTTACGCGAAGATGGTCACTTTATCAGCAGTATCCAAAAAAAATTAAAAATATCGGTGGTTTTTGAAAAATTAACAAAAATCGTATAATTTCTTCTCTATGAAAAATTGGGGTCAAAAGAGACGAAAAAAGAGTAAATGGGGACAACCCGTAGGGTCGACCAAAATTGAAATTCTAATATAAAATAATTTCGAACTTTTTGTATTTATACATTCAAAAAAGAAATAATAGGTACTTGATGATTTTCTGTAAAAATAAACGTAAAATCTAAAATAAAGTTTATATACCCCTGTCGTTTACCCCTAAGTTTATATTCCTCCTATTCTTATTTTAGTTCAAAAAATAATTTTTCAAACGACTAAGACATAATAATTAATAACAGTGAGATTCTACGTCCATTTTTCAGACTTTTGTCTAATACAGACGTTACCTAGAATTTTTTTTATCTACAAAAACATCAGTCTACAGAATTTAATTTATTAGTTAGGAAAATAATTCAAATATGTCTCACTAACAATAAATGTCTTAAATGAGTTTAAAAAATTAAAACGATACTGTTTATTAAATTGCGTAAAAGCTAGTAAATGCAATAACAGATACGATGAATTTATAAGGATTTTCTTGTACTACAAAATCTTAAAAATATGGGAACGCGTACTTTTTTTTCGTTAATTGTGTTTTATTTTTTTGCACAAAATTTTAAAAATACTTTATTTTCTTAAGAAAGGGAGGCAACTTTAGTCACAGATATGCCTATGAAAAGTTTTTGGTAATCCGGGAAAAACGAAAACACTTTTTAAAATTTTTTTATTGTTAAAATCGAAATGTTCTTTTAAAGAGGGTTAAAATTACCATATTTACATTAAAAATTTGACACAATCACTCCCTAACTAACGAGCCTTACTTAATATTAGAAAATTGAGAAAAAACACGTCAATTAGATTTTTTTACACAGATTTTATTTGTTATATAATTCAAAAGGATATTTTAAAAATGTGTATGAATGGCTTTCATTAAATAAATTTCAATATATTTTCCATTTATTTTAACAGTGGAATGTCCTTATTAGTGGCTATACTTTCGGCTTGGAGCGAATTAGACGAAGATTTTCTTCTAAAACCAAATTTAATAATTAATTAAAGAAATAAAAAAAAAAAAATTGTGGATTTCCTACCGTTCAAATATAATCTTTATTGTATGTAAAAATGTTATTACATTTTTTCAAAAAACTGTAAGTAAACTGTAAAATTTTCTTTACAAATATGTTAAAATAGAGAAATGTTTCCTTTTTAATTTATTTTTAACTCTTTTTAAATGATTCACTTTAAAATTTTTTAATATTTCTTAATCGAAATTTCATAAACAGGGTGTCCACAGCCCATCATAAAAAAAAATCCCTGATTTTTCCCTGACTTTCCATGACTTTAGGTTCGATTTTCCCTGACCATTACTTTTTTGTTTCCCATTAATGGTTAAAAATATAAATGTCCAAACACACAATTTTTATCTAAATTTTAATACATATCTACATAATTTTTTATTTTATCGAATAGATACGTGTAAGACTGAAATTAAGGAATTAGGTAAAGCTAAATTAACTACATAAAAAAACTATTTAAACAAAATTATTATTTACGTATTGGCCCCTAAATGCGGTAGTTGACACTATCAAAAGCAAATAAAAAAATTATTTAAGATGCTATTAATTAGCGAGTGAAGTTAAAAAAAAACACTCTTTTTAAATAATTTTTTTTAAGTGACAAATTTATTTTTAGAGAAATTTTTTTTACATATGGTTCAACTATATTTTATAAAAAAATTTTTTCCTTTAATTATAATTTTTTTCACTAGTACAGAGAGCGTTGAAGTTGACGTAAAAAAAAAAATGACGTCACAAAAACGAAGGCTAGTGTTTTCATATTCAAATGAACAATTAAAAATCAAAATACAATTTTATGTTACTTATTGAATTAATTCAAAGAAAATAAAACCATCCGTGAGTCCAAAGTAACATGATATATTTTCGTGAACCTAATTGTGAACATAAACATTTTTCTTCATTTACAATCACTGGGAAATATATTATCACCTATTTTCCCTGACTTTCCAGAACATTTCGTGAAATCCCTGATTTTCCCTGACGCCTAAGAGCTTCCCTGACTTTTCCCTGACCTTCCCTGACTTTCCAGAATGTGGACACCCTGATAAAAGAATGTGTCAAAATTTAAAAAAATTTTTCTTTGTTAAAAAAAAAATTGAATGTGCAAAATTATTTAATACTAGAATACTCTGATTATACAATTCTAATCATAACTGTATTGTCAATTGGATAGAAAATTACGTAAAAATATTATTGTTTGAATATGATTTAACGTAATTTTTATACGATTGAAGCAAACTCTTATTAATTTTAGGAAGGTGTAAACATAATCTAAATTCTGATCATATCACATAACAGATATCGTCGGGAGTTTTTTCGTCAAAAAAAATGGAACAGAGATACATTATAAAAACATTTAACTGACAGAGAAATAGAATATAGCCGAATCGTTAAATTGGATTAAAAAAATCATGACACGCTTACTTATAAAGCGGTTTTTTTCGAATTTAGCTCGCAAAAAATGAGACAGAAAAAAAAGAATGCGAGTGCGAGTGAAATGGAGAACGACATATTTCCTAGTTTTTCTCGAAAAGTAAATAATTTAGAGCAACGGTATAAAAACATTTTTTATGCATTTTACCTTTTATTATGGCTTGGTGTAAAAAAAAATTTGAAAAATTGCTTAATTCTGGCAAAAAACTCATTTTGTTGACAAAAAACGCCCGGAAAACCTACTTCTGGGCATCCGACGTGTCTGGCTAACGAACTCATCCAACGATTTGGAAAATCGAATTCGCACACAAAATTTCATAAGCATTAAACGTTTCGTTCGAGAGTTATCGCGCGGATACATATATATATATATATATATATATATATATATATATATATATATATATAAATTTTAGTGAATATCATTTTCGTATTCTAGGGACCTCAAAACATATTTCTGATATGGTCCCGGGCTTAGGTCGCACCATGACACCTGGCGTAAAACCTGAATTTCCAGTTTTGGAAATTCGCTAACTGAGTGACAAAACTTAATCCTGACGTAAAGTGCTGATCTAGCTACCATGGAAATGGTAACTGGCAGCCAACATAACATCCAAAGTGAACAACAGTTACCTTTACATTCTATATCTGAACAACAAGTACCCAATATGCATAATACAACGATAAAATACACACCGAAACAAACATACATATTCATCTGTTACAAAAACTAGAAAATACCATACAACCCAGTCTACCGTACACTCAAACCAAAAGCTATCGATAATATACAAAATGAGAATACACCAAGTAAAGAACATGCAATAATTCTTCAGAAAGATGCAAATCTAAACATTCTTGATTATATCGACTAGATCGGCAATATTATCGGAATCAATAATATAACGGACTCATACTATATGTCATACAACAAAGTATGCTTAATGCTATCAGACATAAAATTGACCGAATATTTAACAAATAACTACAAACAAACTGTTAAAAAAAACATTTCTATAACAATACGTAAACTATTAACAAAAGAAAAAAGGATTATCATATCTGCACCAGCTTACATACCCAACAATATTATTGAATTCGCATTACAATCGTTAAAACTACAACTAAAATCCAATATCATGTACATTCCGATAAGCAAAGATCTAAAATATGTCCATATCAGAAGCGGGCGAAGAAGTGTCCTTATAATCCCAGAAGAAGAAACAAGTTTTCCTGATAGCTTTATACTCAATTATTAAGTTGACACATCACAAGTAAATATATTAGAATCACCAAGTACACAAGAATTGATTGAAAGTACTCATGAAACCAAAACAACCGCTGTGAACCAACCAGATAATAGTAATGAAAAAGAACTAAAAAACAGCCCCGTGCCGAGCAAATTGGGCGACAATAACATTATAAACTCTATTAACGTTGTAACACATTCACGAGAGGAAATCGGTGACGATACACAGGGTGGCGATTGAAAACCAATTTCAAAATTCCCTGACTTCTCCCTGACTCTGAACAAAATTCCAGTACCAACTCCGAAAAAAATATTGTTTAAAAATAAAGTAATTTCTAAAAATAAAATTTTTTGACGACCTTTTTTTTTTTTTGCTCGTCAATGGCAAAAAATACAACTAAAGAGCAAAAAAAAAAAGGAAAAACTATCAGTCGACGCTCTCGCCGAGGCGAAAACTGAAAAAATCCCTGACTGTAACTGAAATTCCCTGACTTTTCCAGAAATTCAAAATTCCCTGACTTTTCCAGGTTTTCCAGGTCGATCGCCACCCTGATACAGGTAACTTAAAAACAATTTTACCTAATAAAAAAACCTTAAAAAAGACAAAATCTGGGGAGAAGTTCAGTAGCTCTAGAAACACTTCTGGAATCAGTAAAAAATATAATTAATACTGCTCGAATGATTACATCCTCACCTATGACGAACTGAAAGTACTTGTAACAGAATCAAAAACGGAAAAAGAAGTACTGGAATTTGTAGCAAAATGTACTAAAAACATAGCACATATCATTAATACACCAGAAGTTTTGTACAACCAGCTAGAACACAGAAGTATTAAAAAAAAAATTCACCCAGATCCTAACTATCCTGAGGAAAACGATAATCAACTATAACTAATACCGAAACCGAAAAAAGTAATCCTGATTCATCCTAAAATATTAACCTAGCATATTACCACCAAACAATCTACCTTTTTTATTTTATTTACTTTACCCCAATCCTTTTCTTTTTTACTCCTTCTCTAACATGGATACAAAAAAAACGCCGTGTGCAGCGAGGCACCATCACGGAAGTCGAATTTTTCGCTACATCTTCGGTATTTTTACGATATCTAAATATGGTTGAAAGGGTACTGGCGGATTGTAATTTTGCTGTTTTCAAAATTGATGATAAGTGTGCGGGTGATCGGGATTTTAAAAAAGGGTTAAGTTTTTGAGCGCTAAATTTCATTAAATTTCAATTTTCTGTCGATAGCAGTTAGTTGGAAAAAAGCCAACACAATTCGTACGAGGGTATTCCTACCCATGTTTATCCGTAAATAGCCTTTGTGTTTTATTTTTAAATATTAAAAAAGGACCTTAAATAGTGAACAGGAAGGCCTTTATGAAGATATTTTTCCTTTCCAAAAAATCCAAAATTTATTTTATAAATAAAAACTGACTTTAATAATATTTTTTAAATTACAATATTTATTACAGTTTTAGTTCATTTTTTTTTCTAAATTTACCTTGCCTACTTATATTAGTATTAAAATAAATCATTTTAAGCAAATATAACAATACCATTGTATTCCGATGTAAAATGGGAGAAGTGAGGAGGGGCAAGGTAATGTGAAATCCCTAAAGGCACTAACTGGATACTAACTCAATACATGTCCCTGCAAATTCGGCAAAAAAAAAAAATGAGAGAGCGTTGATTCTAATACAGAATGAAAGCTTAGAATTTCTACTTTCACAATCTTTCCTTAAATTTTTTTTATGTTTTGCTGTTTTTGATTTATAGTTAAAAAAAAAAAAAATAACTTGATATAAGAATTTAAAATGGAATTTTTACGTTCAAAGCTCAGTATTAGTTCAAAGAATTCTTTTAAATATTGTATTAAAAAATAATTTTAATATTATATTCAAAAAGATCACTTTTTTCCTTTAATTTCGTTTTTTTTCATCGCTGTACAACAACTTTTAACCGAGTTATAGTAATTCAAAGAGTAGAGCACACACTAAACTTTGACTGTTCATAACTTCGTAACTAATCATCGTACGGAAATTTTTCGGTGGTCGTTAGAAAGCTAAAAATGTGTTATTTAATATGATAGAAACGTTAATTAAGAGAAAACAATTTTTACCTATTAAAAAAATTATATTTCAATTTTTAAAAAAATTGAGAATATTCACTTTCACACTTTGATGTGACGTGATCGTCAAAGAAATGCCTAAATAATGTAAACAAGTGCATGGATTAGAAGCCAAATGTGTAGTCAAATCGTATACACAACGTTGTTTAAAGTTTTCATTGCATAGATAAAACTATTTTAAGAAAAAAAATTGAAGTGGTCTTAAATTTTCTGACGGGGGTGTATATCAAGCATTTTTTTCTTCAGAATCGTGTTCTACGGGTCCGAAAACGGTTAGCGTCGTTACCCTCGCTTCGTCCCGTTCTTGTTGTATAGGCTGTATAAGTCTAATTTTTTCAGTTGAAAAATTCGACTAATTATACAATGGAATCTAAATGGTTACTTCCTAAACTCCCTGAACTACAAAACATAGTAAACAAAATACAACCTAGTAATATACTTACAGGAAAGTAAATTACTACCAAAAAATAAAACAATTTTTAGTGGTTATAATATAACAAGACGAGACCATGTTGATGGAAGACTTGCATGTAGGAGTATTGACACTTACAAAGAACAATATATTAACAGGCCAGATAAAACTGAATACCAATCTACAAACCACCGCCAACAGGATATATTTCTCAACCGACAATAAAATAACAATCTGTTATGTCTATATTTCACCATTTTATCATCTTGCATATTAAGATATAAAAGAACTCATCGAGCAATTGCCTAAGCTATACATTATAACAGGGAATTTTAACTCACTTTCCCCAGTGTGGGGAAATACATTAACACTTTCATTGCCAACCTAAAAATATAAATTGTGAGATTGCCAAATATTTTATATTAAGTAAGTAAGTAAGTTCGTATATTTGTCACGCGATGTCGCGTGATTGGCCATATAGTAAAGTAGCTGTATCACGCGCTATCACGTGATTGGCAATGAACGTGTTAACCAATAGTAAAGGAAGAATTATTGAAAGACTTATAGAAAAAAACCGATTATCTTATCTTACTCGACAACGGGAAACCTACACACTTTACTATTTCTACTCGTAGCACTTCAGCAATTGATCTAACGCTAGTTAGCTCATCTCTTCTAATGAAACTAGAATGGGAAGTATATGATGATCTCTGCCACAGTGACCATTTCCCAGTTATTAGAACCATAAAACATCGTGTTTCGCCAATATTTAATCCAGTAAACAACAACTTTAGAAACCTAAACAATGCTGAATGGGGTAAATATAAAAAAGTTATCTGCGTTCAAAATAGTAGAAGACATTGAAGAAAACACAATACTTTTATACGACACAATACGAAATGCAACTGAAGTATCTGCTCCTCTAAAACAAGATTCGAGTAAATACCAAAATGTTCCATTATGGTCAAAGGAAATAGCTGTAGCGATAAAAGCAAGGAAGAAATGCTGGAAAACGTATATAAAACACAAAACAATCGACAATCTTATTAAATTTAAAAAACAACGTGCAGCTACTAGAAGACCAATAACATGAAAAAAAAGTTCGTGGGAAAAATATGTCTCCTCTATAAATAGTAACACCCCAATAAAAGAGATATGGAACCAAATTAAGAGATTAAATACCCTCCGATCATTAGTACATACATAAAGATAGGTACTACATGAAGGAAAAATTATAACCAACCCAGACGAAATAAGTGAAATATTTGCGGACCACTTCTACTTAAACTCCAGCTGTAACAATTATAATAGTCATTTCCTACAATACAAACAAAATAAAGAAAAAATACAATTAAACTTTGACACAGACGATAACTTAAACAAATAATAGCATGAACTAGAAACTACACTCAGCTCTGTGAAAATCAGTGCTCCTGGACCAGATGGAATTAGTATCAAACTAATAAAGGAACTCACTGGAATTCAAAAATAATGATGATTATTATGCTTCTAATGAAGTAACAATTACTATAAATTACATTATACCATTCAGCTATCATTTTGAAACGTAAAAATATTTTATAATATAGATCAGAGTTTCTTAAACTAGGGGCAGCGACCCCATTTGGAGTCGCTTAGAGAAACCTTGTCGTCATAGCGAAATACTTTTTCATATATATATTATGTATGTATATGAGCCGTTTATTTTGAAAGTGGAGCAAGTCCATTTTTGAAAAAAATGAAGATAATGGTAGTTATAGATAAGACTTACTATAATCTTTTTATCTGTCAATAATTTATAGTCAAAAAAATTCAGAAGCCTAATATATGGAAGGTTGAAGTTTTAGCTCTTAACAGTATTGTAAATATGTTTATTTTGATAGTGGTGTAAGTCCATCTTACAAGTCAAGTTCCCGAGACCAGACCTACCGATTTTGATAAAATACTTAGATATATTGTAGAATACTAAAAAATAAGTAACACGTATTTTTTTTTACCTGCGGAAAAACGGTTTGAAGGGGTGAAATCTTCCTTCAAAAATTGGGGTGAAAATTTAATTTTTCAAATATCTCGAAAACGGTAAGAGATAGAGCAAAAGCTTAAATTGGCGATATTGCTTTTTCTTAAAAAGCTATCTATTGATATGTAATTTGTTTAAATTACACCAACAGGGGTAGTTGGGGGCTAAAATTTGGGGGTTAATTTTGCGAAAAGGGGTAAAAAATAAAATATAATAAAGTTTTATTTACAGATTTCAAATATACGTTAAAAATCTAATCGACCTGTTTTACTCAATTTCCTAATACTAAACCCAGGGGTACTTAACTACGGGGGTGACTGTCTCGACATAATCGTACTATTTGAGTAATTAAAAACTTCTTCAAAGAAAATAGTTTAAAATAATTAGAGTAAATTTTCAAAATTCATTTTAAGCAACACTGCACAGAGGGTGAGCCGCCCTTTTAAAGTACATACTAATTTTCATACACTCATTTCTACTACTAAGGCACTGGTAGGGGGTAATAATGTCACAGTACGTGCTTCTGAAGTTGAACTGTCGTATGAAAGGTTTTTATTGTTTATTTTTAAATTATACAACTGAAATATTATCCATATAAATTAACGATTACAAAAATTCATTAATTTTGAAAGTGAGGCAAGTCCATTTAGTTATAATAAAATCACTATTTTTTTTAGCCAGTACTATAAACACTATTGGATTATAAACTTACATTATCTAACACCACAAAATACAAAAAATATGACTATTAATACTTACCAATATTTTTCAATTTATTGAAACACAAACCCTTAAATATGTCGCAATAATAAAATATGGACTTGCCCCACTTTCAAAATAAACGGCTCATATATTGTTACCTAATCAATAGATCATCAAAAAATATTTACATATCTTTATTTGGGGCCATGAATGAAAAAAAGTTTAAGAAGCCCTGATATAGATAATTATTAACTGAAAAGTGGCAACACGCCAGTTCTTACAAGTAAATGTTCCCAGGTGTCCGCCTCCGATTACAATGCCGCTGAAATATGTTAGTCTACGTCGAAATCTAAGATACACGTATTTTTTTTATCGGCGGAAAAACGGTTTGAAGGGATGATATCGCCCTTCAAAAATTGGGGTAACAATTTAATTTTTAAAATATCTCGAAAACGGTAAGAGATAGAGCAAAAGTTTAAATTGACGATATTGCTCTTTTTTAAAGAGCTATCTATTGATATGCAATTTGTTCAATTTACATCAACAGGGATGGTTGGGGGTTAAAATTTGGGGGTTAATTTTGCAAAAAGGGGGTGAAAATTAAACAATATAAAAATTTTGTTTACAGATTTGAAATCTACGTCAAAAAATCTAATTGACCTGTTTTCGCTCAATGTCATAATATTAAGTCTAAGGGTAGTTAACTAGGGGGTAACGGTATCAAATAATCGTACTACTTGGGTAGTTCAAGAAGTTCTTCTTGATGGACAATAGTTTAAGACAATTAGAATGACGAAGAAATGAAATTTTCGGTTTCAAAATTCAGTTCGAGCAACATTGGAGAGGGGGTAAGTCACTCTCTTAAATTACATACTAGTTTACATACACTCATTTTTAATATTAACACACTGACAGTGGGTAATAATGTCACAATAAGTGGTTCTGAAGTTGGGCTATCGTATGTAAGGTTTTTATTAGGTTTCCATTCATTTTGAAAATATCGTTATTTTCGGTATCGATAATTTTCGATAAGGAAAACTATCACATCCATTACAAAACAAACCTTATAAAAACCTTACATACGATAATCCAACTTCAGAACCACTTATTGTGACATTATTATCCACTGTCAGTGTGTTAATAGTAAAAATGAGTGTTAGTAAATTAGTACGTAATTTAAGAGGGTGACTCACCCCCTCTCTAGTGTTGCTTAAACTGAATTTTGAAATCGAAAATTTCATTTCTACGTTATTCTAATTGTCTTAAACTATTTTCCATGAAAAAGAACTTCTTGATCTACCCAAGTAGTGCGACTATTCGACACAGTCACCCCCTAGTTAACTACCCCTAGACTTATTATTAAGACATTGAGCGAAAATAGGTCAATTAGATTTTTTGACGTAGATTTCAAATCTGTAAACAAAATTTTTATATTGTTTAATTTTTACCCCCTTTTTGCAAAATTAGCCCCCAAATTTTAACCCCTAACCACCCCTGTTGATGTAAATTGAACAAATTGCATATCAATAGATAACTCTTTAAAAAAGAGCAATAACGCCAATTTAAACTTTTGCTCTATCTCTTACTGTTTTCGAGATATTTTAAAAATTAAATTTTTACCCCAATTTTTGAAGGACGATTTCACCCCTTCAGACCGTTTTTCCGCCGATAAAAAAAAATACGTGTCTCTTAGATTTCGACGTAGAATAACATATTTCAGCGGCATTGAAATCGGAGGCGGGCACCTGGGAACCTTTCCTTGTTAGCACCAGAGCTTAGCACTAAATTCAAAAAAACTTTTCACTGGAAATATTTTGCATCTGCCCACGGAAAAGGTGTGGTGGATGGGATTGGTGGCAAGGCAAAATGATTGGTACGAAATGCTGTACTGTCAAAAAAATCAACTGCTCCAGTTGTGCAGTCAGCAAAAGATTTTACAAATGTTGTTAAGAAGGCAATGCCATCTACAACAGTTACAAGTAATACAGTCTAAATGTTTCTGTAGGAAATTGGGTTGTATTAGTGAAATATGGTGAATATATGCTGCAGAAGTTAGACAAATTATAGGTAACGATATTGAAGTTTCTGCCATGGAAAAGTCTGGAAAATTTTGGAGATGACCTAAAAGAGAAGATAAAGTATTCTACAATATCACGGAAGTAATTACAATAATTCAGCTGTCTACTGTTATAAATGGTTGAGGAGTTTTTGACTTTCCAGATTTAGAACAAATTATGTTATGCACGGGACAGGAAAAGACTCCTTAATATTTAGCTTAATTTTCAACTTTTCAAGAAAATTTTTTTGTAGTATAAATGAATACTAAGATGATTAAAGTAAATTTGTAATATTTTCAATTTTAGTGAAAAAATAAATCTATAAACTAAAAAAGATCGTGTTTTTCCGTTATGCACGGGACACCCAATTTTTGTTTAAATAAACCGTCCTTTTAAAAAAAAATTATGATATTTTAATTTTTGTTTTTATTGTTAAATAAGATCATTATGTAGGTATAGTTATTTAAAAAAAAAAAAAAAAAAAGAATTGAAATACAGCAGTATTTTTCTAAATAAATAAAAATTTGTAAATACGTTGATTGTAATGAAAAAATGTAAAAATTACAATGCTAATTTTCAAGCATTGATATCATATTGAAAAATTTACTTTAAAAAAATATTTTATCTCATTTCCTAAGGTTTTAACTAACATACTTTCATAAACGATAAACAAAAAACATGTAGAAGTAAAAAAAAATTGGGGTTCAGGGGGTTTACAGCGGAGAATGGCCCATATACATATATTAATGAGGTCCACCGAGATCTTGCAGAAGTACTACCGAAAGCTACCGAACCGATTCTCAAAATTTTCTCATTGCACGAAAACTAAGTTATTTTAGGTGGATAGCACTATGCTGTACAAAGTCCGTTCGGGGTCTTACATCCCAAAAATACCAAAAATAAATTACCCAGCCGATTTTGACTAAAGTATTTTAAATAGATATATGGGCCAAGCCCCTTATGCGAAAAAGCGCCAAAAATTAACTACTCAACTGATTTTGAAAATCTTTTCACTCTTAAAAAGCTGAATTATTTTAAATGGGTACAGGTCTTAGATGAGATCCGCCAATGCCCAATATTTCGAAATTCGCTATGTTATGCAGATGCTGCGACAGGGGTATTTTATTACTGGTCTGGTTGTTTTAAAAAAAAAATAATGGGCCATGTGCATAAACTGCTACTAAATATTGCTATTAGTCGCTACTAGCAAGTAGAACATAGTTGTACTATTAAATAATTGATGTGCATAAAAATTTTTTGTTCCTACTACTAGTTGTTACTAGGGTAATAGCAATTTCAATTTGGCAACACGTTATTTAAAGATAAAAAAAAATAAAAAGAGTTTTATTTTCACCGTTTATTATTATTTTTATAGTTTTCTTTTAATAATCAGATGGGTATGAGTGTGAAATTTGGTTAAATTTTGAAAAATGTTAAACAATATTAATGATAAATGTCAATTTTATATTTTGACGTTCATGATTAATGTCAATTTTATATTTTGACTTTTGTGACAAATGTCAATTTTATATTTTGAATTTCTTTTTGTTTTGTTTTTAATGCGTCTATTTCGTATTTGGTATTTATTTCGAAGAATAAAATGGATAATCTTTAACAAGTTTAATAAATTTAATAAATATTATGAATACTACTTTTTAAACGATTTAAAAAGTTATAAATATTTTAGAATGGATCAAAAATAAATAAATAAAAATGAAATAAAAAAAGTTTGTCTTCGTTTAAGTTATTTAATGGGTTAATTCTAAGTATGTAACGATTCCAATTTCGATACCGTTATAATCGGCAAGCCGATTAGAATTCAACCGATATCACACAGTTCGAAAAGTTGAAAAGTTTTCAACCGCAAGCCTCATACAAAATGATTTGCGTAACAGATTATTTGCAAATAATTTGAAAAAATTTTGCTTTCTTAACAAAAATCTGCCAAAAGATGTATCAATTTATTACTCAATGTAATGAAATTTGCTTTACTAACTTTCTTAATTACCACTTTGGTTGATAATAATAATTGTAATAAATATTTTCTTTGAGTTTTGATCTGACATATTTTTACACTTCCCACAAGGTCGAGTCTCTGTCAAATATAGGTAAGTTTTATGCATATAAAGACATGCAAACGCCCAAGGTACATATAATTTGATTTATTATCTACTAAGGCATTGATATCGGTATTGGTATCGTCGATTATTAACTACAATAATCGGCAGCGATATCGTATCGGCACATTTAGGTATTGTTACATCCCTAGTTAATTCTTTTGTTGTAAATTTTCCTGTTATGTAACTTGCGAATATCGTTCATTTCTCGAATATCTCTCAATACTCTATCCATCTAATAATAAATTATTACAATTATTACAATTTTCGAATTTAAGTACATAAGTGAAAAAATATTACTGATATTTTAGTAAAAAATATTTATTAAATAAATTTTTATTGGGCGGTTATTTTACTTGAGAAGTTCAAAACACACTACTTTCTATATTTAATAGCAACCGTGCCCGCTACTAAAATTTCACTACTAAATTTCAGTGGAAGTGTAGTAGTGCCTAGTAGCACTGCTAAAATTTCACTACTAACTTTAGTAGTAGTTTATGCACATGAATATTATTTTAAAAAAGATACCTATATTTTCTGTCTGAAAAATAATTCGAATATCAAATATGAAAAATTTCCCTGATTTAAACGAAAATTCCCTGATATTTCCCTGACTACCTAAATTCCCTGACTTTTCCAGGTTTTCCAGAAAGTGGCCACCCTGTGTTAGTTGGCACTGCCATCGCGCACCTAGCAAATATTAGATGTCAAAAAAATATATCAGTTGATCATTTCGTCATAATTTTCCATGACCGTCAATATGTTAAGAGTGAAAGAGTGTAACTTTTTTAAACGATAAAAAGTAAATTTCTATTCAAATACTTAAAACAAAAATAAAAATATATAATATAATATAAGCAAGACGACTTTTTATTTTCATACCATCTTCAAGTTGATAAAAGTCTAAATTTTATACTCTTGATTATCTTTGTAACCACGGTTTTGAAAAAAGTTTTCAAAAGATTTTTCTTATAGCTATACAGCTTTTGCTTGAAAAATTTTTCAAAAAAATCAGAAGTGAAAAATTTTGAGACAAAATAACTTTTTTATTTTCAATCCGAAAAAAGAATACTTTTTAGGTTTTTGAATAGAGTACACATTTTGACTCGTTGTAAGCAATTCAAAAACTGAAATAGAATGATATGCCTTCCTCTTTTTACGCATATACGAATTTTTTTAGCTAAAAAGAGTAAGATATATGATTCTATTTCAATCTTTTTATTGTTGCTTATAACGAATCAAAAGCGTATTTCCTAATAAACAATCTCACCAACTTAGTTTTTTATTCAGTTTATTTTTATGGATATTAAACACTGCTAAAAATAAGTGAGGTTTATTAAACACTGCTAAAAATAAGTGAGGCTTATAGCTACTAAAAATATAAATTAATATTAACTTTTCGTTTACTTAGAAGAAATTCTAGCATGATATAATATTATTACCTTTATACTGATATAAAGAACATACGAAAAATTCGAACTGAAATAAATTGTGTCGGTAAAAAAGTTTGAGACGGAATATCTCGAAAACTGGCTTTTTCCTAATATCTCACTTTTTCTTGGTCGACCCAAGCCCAAGGAGAGGGTGGGGTAGACGGGATTGTAGCCCCGGGGCCAGGACCTGCAGAGGGGGCCCGTAGTGGTCAGTAGGGGCTCGAAAAAAAGTCAAACTTGTTTGATTTTTGGTACCCGTTACTTATTTTTTGAGGAAGAAATCATTAAGAGATGTGTTTTATTCTGGCGGGCCGTCATTTCTCACCACGGCCCTGGGTTGACCAATAATGAAGGATATCAAACATTTAGTCCAATGAAATTAAGCTTACACCTCGGAATCCAGTTATAATGGATGGATTTGAATGGATTTGAATGGTCTTGAATTTCTTATGCTCAAAAGTAAAAAGTTTACCTCTTGAAATCTTCCGCTTTTTTTTTCTTTTTTTAAAGGGTAGTTTAATGAAAATGACGTTACTTTTAGTATAATATATTCTTTTTGCAGCCATATTTTTCTTTTCTTTTGAGAATTATTTAAATTCTATATAAAGTATACAAAGGGATAGCAAACGTCCTTGAAAGGTAGGTATTGCATGTACAGTAAGACCTCAATAATCCGGCTTAAATGGGCGGGGCCGGTAAACCGGATTTACGAAAAAGCCGGACCATCGAGAGACTGTTTAAAATGTAATGAATTTGAGACCCCTTATAGCTCCTCTAAGAAGTTAACAGCAAGCACTGCTGTTCTATGTACTGGGTTTGTAGGCAGTGCTGCGTTTCGCGGGATTAATTACTGTTCAATACAATTCTATTTTGTACTGTATTAATTGACTGTAAATATAGAATATAAATGTGTGTAAAATTGTATCTATTACTTGTTAAATCGGGCCGGATTACTGAAGGGTCCGGATTTTCGAGGGCCGAATTATCGAGGTACTACTGTATAAGAAGAATGGGAATAGAGTGGAAAAGTAATGATAGCGAAGAGTTCGAGGAACAGATGACTCGCTACTAGGAATACAGTCAGGGTTGCCAGATTTGGCGTATTTCCGCAATTTGGGCGGATTTCAAAGATGTCTGTATTGGGCGATTTTCCACAATTTGGGCTATTTTGAAAGTAGTCCATATGATAACTAAACATGTTTAAATTTTTAATATTTTTCTTTATGTTTCAAAATTTCTTATTTTGCTCTTGGTTCATTCCAGTTCTTTTAACTTTTACTACATATATACTTGTTGTGCCGCTTCTATTTTATATATGGAAATGGCTGCATTATTTGCAGAAATTCGAGAAATATATAACCAGGTAATATATACCTAAATATGTGTACATATAAGTACACATAACATCTATCCATTCTCGATCCAGCAATCCATTATCGATAGCCAAATTTTCAAATGTTTTAAGTTTATTTACTGTACGGTATTATCCTTACTAGAAGTGTAATTATCATTAGAAGAAAATTAGTTTAAACTAGCTATACCCGCGACGTCGTTCGCGCGACGCATTGTTATCAACCCAATGAGAAGTATATAAATGTATGTAATAATTATACAGAACTTGCATAGAACAATAATTTTTGCGTAATGCATGCGCATGCTCAAAATGGTTTTTTTTATTTCCCCGTGGGAATGAGACGTTTTCCCAGAAAAAGAAGTATCTTAGATGTTGACCCAGGTAATAAGTTATCACCACACCAAATTTCACAAAAATCCGTTTAATACTTTTTGCGTAGGTAATGTGTGCAGATGCTCAAAATGATTTTTCTATTTTCCCGTGGGAATAAGATATTTTCCCGGAGTAAGAAGTATATGTTGACCCAAGTTATCACCAAATTTCATCAAAATCCGTTCAATAATTTTCCGTAATGTGTGCACATGTTAAAAATGGTTTTTCTGTTTTCCCGTGGGGATGAGACATTTTCCCGGAGTAAAAAGTACCTTAGATGTAGACCCAGGTAATAAGTTATCATCATACTAAATTTCATCAAAATCCGTTCAAGTTTTGCGTGATGTGTGAACAGGCAGACTGACAGACAGACAGACCGACAGAAAGGCAGACAGACAGACAACAATTTTAAAAATCAATGTTTTGATATCTACATCGATAACTACTGTACCAGTACAATTTTCAAAAAGTATTCCATATACAGAAACGGTCTCGTTACAGTGTTATTATACGAGTATGTATAGATAATTGCCCTTTTAACGAAATATAACAATCAATAATTTCGTAAAAAAAATATTAAAAAAATTTCGATAATTGCATTGTTTATTGATATCTCTAATTTTTTTTATTCTTTCCGAAAATTTACGAATTTCCAAAATTGCGGTAATTTTAAATGGGTAACTTTCTACTTTATGCCATTAGAAAACCAAAAAAAAAATCGTTGAAATCCATTCATTATAAATGGATTCCGTCATTTTCTCTTAATAATGACTAATTGCACTAGACTAGTTAAAGAAATTAAATTGCTTTGACTATAGATTGTTAACACCATGACAGTCATAACCTATACTGACAAAATGCCCAAACTATTAGGCTTGTGTAGTTCGTGAACGAACTAGTTCAAAAGAGCGTTCTTACAAGTGATCTGAACGAACTAGTTCATCATCAATTCCACTCTTCGTTCGTTAGTTCAATTTTTGGATCACTAGAGACACTGACTTGTAGGTATTATATATATGGTAAGTATCGTAGGTATGTAGCTATCAATGCTTTCACTTATCATATAATTATGTTCTATGAGGATCTAGTGAACTAAATTATTTTGGTAGTTCAGTAGTTCAGTTAGTTACTTTGTTCGTTCAGTTCAGTAAGTTCATTAGTTCGCGAAGTAATTGTAAAAAGTACTATTAAATCAAGGTAGTGTTTACCGTTGCAGAGCGCACAAAAATAAAGACATACAAATGAACATTTTAAATAATTTTGTAAAAATTGTCACATATTGTTTTTTGGCTTTTTTTTTTTTAAACACCTATTATAAAAAAATAAAGACACACAAATGAGCATTGTAAAATCAGGTAAATTATTAGACATTTCCTCATTATTATTAGACATTTCCTCATATCGAAATTCTTCGCTCCCGATATGGGAAAATTGTCAAAAATAAAAGATTACTAGTTTAAAAAAATCTTAAATCTTTAAGATAAAAACGTCAGAAAAAGGAACTAACTAAAGAACTAAATTAATGCAGTTCATATTCATCACTGTTGATTCAGAACTGTGAACTAACGAACTAAAAGAACGAACTAGTTCACTAAAGAACTATGAACTAAACTGAGCGCTCTTACAAGTGAACTAAAATGCGCAAGCCTACAAACTATGCTCTTTAACAGCTAATACATTTTATATGGAATTGTTGACGTCGTACGACATGGTGTTGTTATGAGTTAATAAGGTTTCACTTGATGTCTTATGATGTCAATGATCGTCAAGACACGACATCCCACACAAAGCGGTATAAAGGAAAAACTGTCATCCGTAGTTTTCAGTGGGAAATTAAGGAAAATATTTTCCTACTTATTAATTGAAATTTCTATCTATAGCATGTACATGCAAAATTTCATCTTCATAGGTCCTAAGATGTGTAAGTTATGAGGAGTGTGGTGAGGGAAAATTTTAATAAAACACTGTTGATCATTGATCCTAAGTTCACTTTTTTAAATATTTTTTGTTTTGAAATATTCACCGTCTTTAAAATATTGAAGTGGGCAGAAGGCACAACATTAAATTTCATTTAATAATATTTGAAAATAGATTGTTTCCGAAATAGGATAAGTAGGTATAAATAATACAAATAAACAAACAAAACAAAATATACTAAATGTAGATACTCTGAACAAGGCTGCGAAAACTATTTCCAATTGTGAGAAAATACAACACAATATTTAATTTCAATTTTGTTTCCAGTACACATAGCATTACCGTATCTGCTTCTTGTAGCATAAATTAAACTTTAGGACAGTAAATAATTTATTAAGGTAGGATTCTAGTAGAACATTTTGAAAAATTCGATTTATTTATTTTATTTTTTGAAAGTATAAAACCTTTAAAAATGTGTTCCTAGAAGGAAATTTAAAAATTTTGAAAATTTATAAAGTTATAATCATTTTAATACGATAGATTCAGGTATCAGATATTCTACTTCAAAAACAAATACATTTTTCTCGAAACTACTTTTTTAAGCTAGTCGACATGATATCTCGAGTTCTATTTATCCAATCGACTTAAAATTTCTATCTTCAGTACATGTTACTTTATGGCAGGAGCTACGAATATTGCAAAATTTTAAACAGTCGTCATTTTTAGATTTTAAATTTTTTCCCTTATAATTGCTGCCATAATAACAACTTTTATAAACCAGAATCTTTTTATTTTTTTGTTTTAGATGAACACAAATCCCAAAATCATGTCAACTAGCACATCAGTTTTTGTCTCTTTGCCATATTTAAATTACTATAAGTCCTTAATTTTCAATTTTTGATATGTCCTTAAAATATCAATAAATATATGGTAAAAAAATGGATTGTAAAAATATAAATAGTTTTCTTTTTTTACTAACAAGGAAACCGCAAGAAGTCGAGAATTCAGAAAAATCTGAAACTTTGCCAGTATGTAGAGAGTAGCTACCTAATAACATAAAAAATACCCGTTGCTGCTAAAAAACTATTTTAAGGAGTGAAAAGATCCCCTCAAAAGTTGAAACTCAAAAATTCATAAAATTTTGTTTATATATACAGGGCTTTCATTATATATCGAGACCCACGTGACCAAATATAATTTCCGCCATATTTGTGTATATGGTAATTATTACAAAAAAATACCCTAAATGCGGTATTATTTAAAATTATATGTTATATAACAATACTATTTTATATAATAAGAACTTAATTTAAGATTATTTATGAAATTTATTATATTCTTCAACTAAATTTTTAATGTAATATACAAATCACTGAAATATACGAATGATTTCGGTTATTTATTTTTAGTGTTTTCAGCTAGCAACTAACTTCACTACAGTGCCACCAACATACAGTAAACAAATTACCAAGCGCCCTAAAAAAATTTGGTCACGTGGGTATCGATATATAATGAAAGCCCGGTACTATAGAGAGCCAAAGTTAGCTATACACAAAGTGAACTTCACATATATAATGCAAAAAAATACTCTTATTTATCTTATTTTGTTAAGGGAGGAGTTCAAATAAAAAACCAACTTTTTTATTTATGATTATTTTGCTTGTTGAATTTTTTTTCAAATTACAGAGGGTTTCAAATAGAAAATTTTGTTTTTGAAACATTCATTACTCTTCCCTGTGGGGGAGGGGGGCTCTTATTCACAAGTTTTTAAGCGTTTACAAGGAACGCCATATCTCAAAAAATAATGAATATTTTTTAAATATTTTTTCATTATTTTATTCCTAAAGGACCTGTCCATAAAGCTGAGTATGGGTTTCAGGTAATTTTAAAAATTAACTATAAAATTGTACTCCCAAACTTCTAAAAATTATAAAACCCAATTTTTTATTTTAAAAAATTGTTTAAAAATAGTTACAATTGTTCAAATGGAAAAAGCATACTCCACTTTATGCGCAATATGTTTATGAACAAAATTAAAAAAATATTAAGTCTCTATCTTTTCTAGAACTTGAGATATGATTTTCCTTGTCGGGAAAAACACAACTTTCGGGAAACGGTAAAAAACAAAAATAATAACAAAAGAAGCAGTTTACTCACTGTTTATTAAAACTCTCCAGTCCCATACATTGTCCCTTCTTGTTCCTTTTTCGTGCATACTATAACTCATGCACACACCAAAACTAAATATTACTGATCAAATCGCGAGGAGGGGCGAGCGTTGTCTGCAAAGGAGCAGCAACTTGGCTGTGCAGCGGTTCACAAATAAATATTTTTCTACTTGAAAAAAAATTTTTTGGCCATGTTTTATATATCACCGTGTTTGTAAAGAACCACAGAACAAAATAAAAACAAAAAACGAGATTCGAAAAAAATTATTAGCCGTTTCTGGCGTGAACTCCCCCCTTAACTCATGAAACAAACTAGATATAATTCTGGTATTCGCTCTAATTACATTATCTTTAACTTCGACTTGAAGATGTTCTTGGTCGTCCATTTTAGTAAACTAAAGAACTTAACTAAAATCAAGTGTTCAAGTGTCAAGTAAGGCTGTCTACACAATCAATGAAATAAGGATTAAGAAATAAGAAATAAGGAATAAGAAGTATGCCATCTACTGATGTTGAATGGAACTTTAACGTAACTGCCAATAGGTATATGTATTTAGGTATTTTTGTACATCAAAATTGATGAAAAAATAACGTTCGTGATGACTTTTCTTGTCACTAAAGTGAAAAAAATCACGAATTTTGACGTACAAAAGCACCTACATATTTATATCTATGAGCAGTTACGTTAAAGTTCCACTCAACGTCACTAGATGGCATAGTTCTTATTCCTTATTTCTTATTCCTTATTTTATTGATTGTGTAGACACCCAAAGTGTGAACACTGAAACAGTCACAAATAAGTTAAAATTTAATTAATCACTTAACAACTTAAATACATGTAAACAATCCTTAATGGACTCGATGTCGATAGTTCTTTCATTTCAAATCTGTTCAAGACTGATTAGTAATTAAAAAAAATAAAATTAAAAAAAAATATTTTTACTACTATTTATGAGTAAAAAACAAATTTGATTTTTTTTCATTATTTAGAAATCTGTTTATACACTGAATACAGTTTTATTGTAGTTTAAGATCCAAATATTACGTAATTCTTACAATATTAAGACCTAACTCACACATATCACTCAACAGCCACTTTTTTTAATGTGGTTGTATTCTATAATGATAGTCCATTTGAGTTGGGCGATCACTTGCAAGCGACTTTTTCGTAGCAGAGTGAAGTTCAATATAAACACGGTTGGATCACATCAATATATACAGGGTGGAAAATATATAAGTCTCGCTGCAAAAACAGTGGATAAATTTCACCCATTTAATTAATATTTGCCAATAAATATGAACCAGAAGTGTTTTTCAACAGAGAAAATTTGATACTAAATATGGTTAAAAAAAAGCCCTTAAATTTTTTTTTAATCCGGCTCTAACCATCTTATATTTTAAGATAAATTTTGTTCTTAGAAAAGCGGCATAAAATAAATAGTAACTAGAAATAAACAAGCTTACAAAATTTTATTGGATATTGGTCAACAAAATTATTTTCTACCTTTGGTACTAAAAAGGTGTATTTATAATTTAGTCAGGGTCGTACTCAGAAAAATTTGGAAACAACGTAGAGCCAATTCATTAGCCATTTTCTTTGTTAATTCCGAAAAAATTCCTGTGGTTTTAGTGTCTACAGAGTGCTATAAGTCACCCCTGCAAACGACGAGAGTTATCTACTTTTCAGCCTGTATACGTGACTAATACTACGTATCCATCACCTGTTGCTGTTTGTTAAGTTCTTTGGAACATTAACACTATACGGCCCGGGTGTCTACGCACTAAACTTCCTCAGGGACCGATAATATTATTAATACGTTGACGCAACTCTGTGCCACGTCAACAATTCCGTATAAAGCGTACATCAATGAAGTATACAAACATAGCTCGCTCTCTATCTAGTTACCGTGAGTGATAGAGCGATACAATGTGGCAGCAAACCTATTATAGCTACGGTAGCATCACACACATGTATGATCACTGGTTGTAATTGGCCTCTACAGCTGTTTTGGCTATTACACTGATGCTGTGTAATCGGACCGTAACGTACTAACTATATTTTAAATGGTTTACTAACTGGCCCTGTGTATTAACTATTTACACCACAAATACAATTTTACGTAGTGGTCGGTGCAAATTTAAGGGGAAGTATGTAAAATCGGAAGATCAGGGACGTCGAAAAACTTTTGTTTCGGGGGTTGGTAAATATTATTTATCTTAATTTATTTAAAACAATATTATCTTAAGAGACAATTTATACCTAAAATTCGGTTGTGTAGACAAAGGAAATCGAATGTTAAACTAATGAATATGAGTGACGACTTTTAGAAAACTGTCGAAAAATCAATTTCACTATCGCATTCATCAGCGTAAAAGACGCCAAATAGCGGAAGCTGACAAAAATTCTAGAATATTCTACTCGTGAACTAGCAAAGATACCATAAAACAAACTTCACTATTGAATTGGGCACTAAAAATTAGATTAAGCAGCGCATTTTGACAAAAATTCTAGAATGTTCTATTCGTCAACTAACAAAGATATCGAAAAATCGATTGCACCATTTAATTGGTCATCGAATAAAAGACGGAATAGCACATTTTGATAAATATTCTAGAAAATTCTATTCGTCAAATAGCAAAAATTGTTTGTTAAAATCGGACATTTGGTTTACATTAGTTTAATTTTGGTTGGACAATTAAGTGGTCAATAGATTTTCTAATATCTTTGTTAGTTGACAAATAGAATATTCTAGAACATTTCTCAAAATATGTTATTTGGTCTCTCTTTTTGGTAGCCAATTCAATGGCGACGTCTGTTTTTGAATATCTTTGTTAGTTGACGAATAGAATATTCCAGAACATTTGTCAAAATGTGTAATTTGACCTCTTTTTTAATGGACAATTAAATGGTACAATCGATTTTTCAATATCTTTGTTAGTTGACAAATAGAACATTCTAGAATTTTTATCAAACTACACTGTTTAATCTCATTTTTAATGACTAATTCAACGGTGAAGTCTGTTTGTTGATATATCTGCTAGTTGAGGATTAGAATATTCTAGAATTTTACGTTACTCATTTTGCATTTGGATTTTGCATATTACGTATACAGAATATGTGCATATAGGTATATCTGCAGTGAAATTTTAAATTTTTTAAAGACTACGAGACCCTCAGACAATATTACCTACGGCCCTGACTCTGGCTTGGTACATAAATTTTCACCAACACAAACAAACAATAACATATCTGTAAGAGGAGAACCCCACTAAATCGCTGACGTCACTACGTAAAATCGGAGTACATACCATTGGATGGCCACTGTAAATGATTAAGACGAGTTAACTCGTCCTGCAATATGGCGGCTCAAAATGCTATGATATGTATATATTCACTGGTACAGGTGTCGCCATCTTCCGAAATACGGTATAATTCTAAATAATGTTCAATTTTATCAACATAGTTTAGTATAATTTATATTTTGTAAATTCCTAGGGTTCACTTTTTTGATGTTGGGATCTTTGATTTTTTTTCTTTTTTTGTAACCTTATCTATTGTACTTATTTATCACTGGCAGTAAAAAATCCGGCATTTTGAAACAAAAAAGATTTTCCATATGGTTTGTTTAAAAGGGTTAAAAACTGGGCACATCTACTTTTTTGCTGCTCAATTAAACGTAAGCCAATAATAAGAAGGAGTGTATATATATATATATATATATATATATATATATATATATATATATATTTATTTATTTATTTATTTAATGTAATGGACTGAAGTGCGAAGCCATCGAAAGTTCGATATATTGAATATCATTGAATTTTAATTAGTTAATTTATTCAGTTCGATATTCGTTTACTCCTGAGTTAGGAATGATAAAAATCAAGCGTAATACTTGTCACATTACCCCATCAGGAATTGTCACGCCACGGGTTGCTTCAAACTAGTTAGTTGGCTGTAACTGTATGAGTTGAATAATGCATTTCCGTAACAAAACCATAAATATACATACTCGGTAAAAAAAGCAACCCCTATTTTGTCATTGTGGTATGATTATAAAGTGGTACGTATAAATTAGGCCTTAAGATGTCTTCAGTTTCTGTACGGTTCCTATACTATAGTCAAAAATTTTTTTATTAAGGTACCAACCATCACAGTGTAAAATTTTGAAAAAATTAATTTTTTTTTGATGTTATCTTAAAGTATACCCTATTTCAAATACAATTAATCATGAATGAAAGTTAAAAAATAAAAAAATTCTTATATTGAAAACAAATCAATCTTCTATTCTTTTCTAAAAACAAACTGCAATTTTAAAATTTACGTAAGTGCAATAATGAAAGAGATAAAACCAAGGGAACGGAAATTATTTAAATTCATAAGTGATGAAGCGTGATTAAATTTAAGTGAAATGGACCATAGATAGTTATGCATGATTTCTCAAAATTTCCGATCAATGGATACAGTCTAAATACAAAATTCTGTGGATCGATTGGCGCCTTTGGCGGGATGTTATACCAATTTACATTCAGTCTTTCTACAACCAGTGAACGTATAAGATCAATTGCTATCACCACAGTATCACATTGTTGTTGAAACAATGATTTGAAACAATTTCGAGACAAACGCGTTTGTCTTAAAATGTCCTTTTGTCCTTTTTAAAAACAGTATCCACTCTCAGAGGGAAAGTTTTCAAGCTATAAGTTTGAAATTTTGACACAATATTCTTTATTCCATTCTCCATGTACCTATGGAAGCTTTTTTTTAAATCTTCCTATTTTTTCACACGGAAAACTGTTGAAAAAAAAGGTCTAAATTTTGTACTAAATAATACGTATTAATAATAATAATTTGTACTAAATCGCCGCCATTTTTTCAAATAACAAAAAAAAACTCCATAGGTACATAGCGGCTTACCTACAGATTGATAAACTATTTGATTTTTTTTTTTTTTTTTCGATGAAAACTGCGGCCGCAATTGTGGGCACCAATAGACATTTAAAGACATTTTTTTCAAAAAAAATTATAATAATTATAAAAAATAAATAAAAATGAATAAAAAAATATTTTTGTATTGTTAAATATAGTGGTATTAATCGTAAAAAAAAATTCATCCCCATTCCCCCGTCCTATCCAACCGAAAAAAAAATTGCGAAAATTGACTATTTTTCGGCCGGTCACACTGTGGTGGTACCTTAAGTGACAAACAATAATTTAGAGTTAATTTAAGCTCTTAGATGATGCACATGAGAAATTTTTTGACTCAAATTATTGTATTTTTTATGCCAGGTATTGTATTTCACCTGAAGATGGTATGAAAAACAATAATCGTTGCAAGCAACTTAAAAAGATTGAAATAGAATCATATACCTTACTCTTTTTATATAATAAAATTCCCATATATGTAAAAAGAGTGAAGCATATATTCTAACGGGGAAAAGTGTATTTTTATGATGAAAAATAATAAAGCAAACGATCTCACATTATTAAGATCCTTAAGGTAAAATACAATTTTCATTAAATAATTTAATATTCGTTCGTAGTAACAAATATTTTCTAGAAAATAATTGCAATGAATATTTTTTCCCATCAGAAAATATTATAAATGTCATTTGACATAACGAAAATTTTGCGTAGTTAAAAAAATCACCATAATATCAATCGTAGATATGTACATATGTGCAATCTACAGTCTATAGGCCATAGAGTTGTCAACCATACTCTACAATAGTGTATTATATACTGTATTTCAGTTACAATTGATCATCAAGTGATCTTATATTCGAAACAAATCAATCTTTCATTCTTTTCTAAAAACAAATTGCAGATTTAAAATGTACGCAATTGCAATAATGAAAGAGATAAAGCTAAGAAGGAATGTTCCAATGTATTTGTATAGGAGACGTCCGGAGACGTGAAAAACGTTTGCCGATTCTTATGTCTACGTTTCACACACATAGTAAGGTTTTACACATTTAAAATTGTGTTGCCAATTTTCACCTTTTTAAAAAAGATCGATTTTTTTATTTATACCTTTTCTTATTAAAATTAAAAAGTAAATTACATTATTTTTAAAAATAAATGACTTTGTTAATTGTAACTTTAAAATTTATTTAACTGTATCGTTTTTTATTCGAACTTTTTTCTTCGTTTCGTTAAATTTGGCAACAATCAAATAATTCATAGATTATACATTGGTATGTAGTTTTAATTGTTTGAAAATTGGAATATATTTACGAAATAATCGCCGGCCAAAGTGTCTTTATTTTTAAAATTCGTGTTATGTTTTTATTCATATTTTTTAAAAACTTACAATGTTACATTAAAATTGTCAAATAAGTAATCTATTCATTAATTAATATTCTGTTTATTTAAAAATTTTAGTAAATTGTGTATTCGTATTTTGATTTTGTACGTTTGTGGTAAAATTTTGTGTGTTTTTCGAACTGATTAATAAACATCTTGTGTTCCAGTGAATTTTTTTTTAGTTTTGTAACACAATCCTGTATAATTATTAGTGATTAATAAAAATTTATGTTTTGTATTATTTCATATTGGTTTGTTTTTGTAACATAACCTCATATTACTAAATTTTGTATTACTCTATTTAAAATAAAGTTAAAATATGTTTTGTTTTATTTAATTCTTAATATAATTTGTCGAATATAAGTTTTATATTAATTTATTGAGAAAGTACGTAGGGTTTTACTAATAAATTATTAACCATATTCTTGGTTTGTGCAGTACTTATTTTAGAAAATCGTTAACGTTTTATCATATAACTTAATAACTATGTCTAAAACCTATACTTGTATTTTATAATTACAGTTTTTTTTGTTGAAAATTCACCTTATTTTACTAATTTTGAATTTTATCAGTGAATTAAAATTACGGTTATGACTGACTGTTAAAATCACTCTTACCAAATGCATATGTATTATTACATTATGTTTAAAGTTTTAAGTATTTTAAAACCCTAGATTTCCAAAAACAATTCAAAATTAAAATGAACTTAGTAGTGATAAGAAAAAGATGCTATAAAAATATTATTTTTTTTTATTGTTCGTAGACGTAGAAGGTAAAAAAAGTCACATCAAACGGCAACTACATCATCTACATAGCCAAAATGGCCAAAAACATAAAAATGCTAAGAAGATTATGATTTTAATTAAGCTTTTTATTTCAGAAAAAACTATGTCACTCTAATTTTAAATAACTATATTTAGTACATTTGAATGTAAAGAAATACATTTTGACTCAATAAATTTTATGATTAATTTTATTAATTTAAATAGCTATGTATAATTTTTTTAAATTTTGAATTGTCCGCTTGTCAAATTCTATTTTCTAATTGGTTATTGTAAAACAATAACATTATCAGAAACATTTTTAGTATATTTTATCCACAGAAATTATGCTATTACCTAAGACAAACGTTTTCTTAAAGTTGTAGCACTGGAATTCCTTAAATTCCTAAGTAATGAGTCATGCTTAAATTTAACTGAAAGCGCCTATACTTTGTTTTTGATCGATATACTTTACACTCTTGCAAAATTATAAAGTAATGCCAAAATACTTTATTTTGAGACTTTATAATGCACAGAACGAAATACTCTTATATGTAATTTTCCGACGATTTATTAGTACCTAAAAACAAAGTAAAACAGAAGCGCACGCTTAAATTGATTATTATTGAACGAAACGGTAGATGTCAGCAAAGGCAGATGTCAATGAAAAACTGTAATCGTTATTCTTTTGGTTTTCTTGTTATTTTCATGTTTTTTAAGATTTGGGTTCAGAAATGGAAAGGTATTATTTTTTTTTCTAAAATAAAATTTAGATTTTAGAAAAAAAATAATAAAATGTGAATTATTTATTTATTTAAACTTCAATTTTAATTGTGATGCCAGTTATAAAAAATTTAAAGAAAATAAAAAATTGATAGCTTATGCTGAATGTACAAAAAATATCTGTGTATGTAACCCTTTTATTTTAACCATACAGAAAATTTTTTTGCTTTAAAATACTGAAACTTTTACTGCTTGTGACAAGTACAATAAATAAGGTTACAAAAAAAGAAAAAAAATCAGAGATGCCAACACCAGAAAATGGCACCCTAGGAATTTGCAAAATAGAAATTATACTATATTGGTAAAATTGAACATTACTTACAATTATACCGTATTTCGAAAAATCTGTCACAGATGGCGGCACTTGTACCAGTGAATATATGCATATCAAAGTAGGGATGGGAAAATCCTACCGGTTATAATCTAAAACCGTTTTTTTTTTTTTTTTTGGTTAACCATTTTATTTCGATTATTTATTTGACTTGGTTATTACCCCTGCTGGAAAGGTCTCACAAAATATCATTAAAAAATTGTTCATTTTATAAGATTGTATGATTTGCTGGTATATTTATGAGCATGAAAATATCTTTCCTCAAATATTTTATGACATTTTATCAGTACTTTAGTAGCTCATAGATTCTGATAAAAATAATTTTTTTATAAGATCCTACGAAAAAAGTTATTAATTTCAATTGTCTGTGATATTTTATGAGAGTTTGCGAATTAAAGCACAATAAGTATTTCTATAAGATTTTATAACAAAAGCTGAAGTAGAATAAGCTCATAAGAAATTATTCGCAATTTATGAGAAACGATGGACAATACTGTAACTGAATTTTTATGAGAATTAGGTGGCAATCCCTTGGACAAATACACATCCATAATCTGATAGAAGATCATCATACTTTTATATGGTTAACAAACGTGTGACTTAAATTATAAAATCTTATAAAATATATTTTGTATACTGAGTATTTTGATTGCGCTTGCGCCCTCCAAGTGTATATATGATATTATATGTTTAGAGGAGTGGTATGCTTAAAGACTTAGTTACACGTATCAGATTATTAAGAGATCAACTAAATTTTAACCGTGTATAATTTAATTTCGATTGATCAAATATTTACACGTACTGTGCAATTCAGCTATTTACTTTGTTTAAAATGAGCAAAGTATAGTTGTTCGTGATGGCGACAACATTGTCAAGTCGTAAATTCAAAGACTTAATTTTTGTATTAAAAAGTTGGGCGGAGTAACAGCATATTTCTATAATGATTTTGGAATTTCATTATAATTAATCTTCAAATACTTTTGAATAAACCTAAATGAGGTGTCTTCTGTCCACATCGATATTTTGAAAAACATAAAATATTTTTAAACAGGGGAAACAAATAATATTTAAAAGAAAAGGTACTTCAGAATGACTATGGACTAAACGACACAATTCGTTAAATTTATGCAACTTTAATAAATTGTTCATTGATCAAACATCTGTCTCAAATGATTGATCAAACCCACAAAATTAACTTAAAAAAGATTTAAACAGAATTCAATTCTACTTGTTTACTTGAACGCTAAATTTAACTTAAATGCTTACGGATGTTTACATGCATTAAGTTATTAAAAATTTAGTGTTATACTTAACCCTAAAACGACCAATTGGGGTAGAAATCTACCCCAGCTAAACTTTCAACTACGTTTTTAAATTAGTTAGTGACATTATCGACTGGACAGCTATACCATAATTTGGTTCAAGGTTCTAACAGTAGAGTGAGGTCGGGAAACCCTGCAGTTTCTTGTCTACTGTGACGAAGTGAAAACGTGAAGCTAGTGTGGGGTTAATATGTTACCCCAGTTTGTAGTTTACGTCAGTGTTTTATTTAGGTAAGTTATTTTTATTTTTCTTGCTAAAATAATTTTGATTCACTTATAGTAACCTAATTTTGCAATAAAACATTAGATATATAATGTTCGGTGATGATTTTCAAATTTTAAGTACCCATACACTGGGAATAGCAATAAAATTGATACGTGTTACTTTTTTTGGCAGATGATGACGGCCTACGAGAATCGTAGAATACTACATATATAGCAGCGATTGTAGCGCCTTTGAATAAGTTAAATTCTCTTTTTTTTACATTTTCTATGAAAAAAAATGAAATATGTTCTTAAAAACTAAAATTTCATGCATTTTTGTTTGATTTTTTCACATATCAAATTCCCAGTTTTTTTAATTTTCAAAATCCAAAATAAATAGACTTTTTTGGCAAAACATCATGATGTCATTTTTATGCTTGAAGTCTCTTGTGTCCTCTTTAAAATACCGTCGGAAATTTGAAAATCGGCTCATTAGAAAAATAGTTATCAATTTTTGTTTATTAAATGACAATTTGAGCGTTTTTGACCACTTTTAGCTATTTAAACCGATTTTTAACCGACTAAACATTGATTAAATTGAATTTTCTGCTCACCATTCTCTTCAGCATGAAAAAACGAACAAACTCATGTCTTTATAAGTGAAATTACTGCTGTCAGATCGATTTTACGACCAAAAATCCCGTGGGGTAAATATATACCCCAGTTTGTAGTTTAAGAGTAGAAAAAATAAGTTTGTCGTTCTAGGATTAACAACTTAATATGTATGTGTAGACGTGGCTTTACTTATACGTTATATCCGTCAGTAAACAAGCTGAAACTAGAATTATATGTATGTACTTATACATATTATTATACAATAAACGCAGTTAAACTCAACAGACTATTTATTACCTACTGTATGCCGTATGGTTTTTTAATTAAAAAACAAATTAGTGCTAAAAATTGTGTTTTTAATCTGTGTATCACCTTGCGCTTAAAATTCTCGAGATCAATTACAGTTTTTTTATTCTTTTTGCAATAAGATTTTTGTTTAAATTAAAATTCTAAGCTCGATTGAGTTAAAAATTGTTAGAATATGTAAGTAAAATTCGAACACAAGGCAGATGCTCGAGTAACAAAAAGCAATTAATATTAAAATTGACAATAAAATTGAGCAGAGTACCGCTATGAGATATTATAACTAAAGACGTTGAAATGCATGAGTAAAATAATCGGTGAAAAGTGAAATTTGTGGAAAAATTTTGTGTACGGGTTTTTGCTGGGATCAAAAATATTTATGACAATGTATTACTAAAACATTCAAACGGAACAGAAAATCATTACACAAAAGCCTTAAAATAATTTTTTGTTAACAGAAATTAATACATACCACTAGTCAAAATTGCTAATTAGAATTCTAATTATTTTTGTTAATAGAATATAATTTTGAAGTTTTTGAATTGTTTTTTCGTTACGTTATATTCTACTGACACATACTCATAAATATCTTTGATTCTAATACAAGCTCATACGCTCCCATAAGTTTCACTTTTCACCGGTTATTGCTCATACATATACAGTGAAACCTGCCAAGTTGGACACCTCTGTATACTGGACACCTGCTCAAGTTGGACACTTTTCAATTGGCCTGGCGAAATTACATTGTTTTAAATGCATATTAATACTTATAAGTTGGACACCTCTATATGTTGGAAACCTGTCTAATTTGGACAGTTTTTTAAAATGATTTTTGATATTTTGACCTGTTTACGTTGGACATTCATGTATTTTACACGTGACCGAAACACGTGTTAGTTATGTTATGACAGTTATAATAATTGAATTTTTACACGTGACTGAAACACGTGTTAGTTATGTCCTAAAAATATAAAAGCTCGGCAGTCACAATGGTTATTAGTCAATAATCAGCAGTGATTTCATGTGTACAAATCTCTTGAATATTTATTAGTTACAAATTTAGCACCATGAGTTCGAAGCGAAAATGTTTAGTAGAATTGACCATTGAAAAGAAAAAAAATGTTATAGACTTAGTAGAGAATGGTGTTAGTTTAAGAAAGGCAGCCGACCAATTTGGAATCTCCAAATCAACTGTTGGGAATATTTTGAAGTGTAAAGACGAAATTTTGAAAGCTTACGAAAAGAATTGCAGCGCCGAACGAAAACGAAAAATTCGTAAAACTGGTAATGAAGCAATAAATCAAAAAGTTTATGACTTTTTTGTTAAGTGCCGTTCATCGAATCTTCCAGTATCCGGTCCTCTACTGCAAGAAAAAGCAAAAGCGATAGCCTTAAAATTAGACATTAATTTTCAAGCAAGTAATGGATGGTTAGAAAGTTTTCTAAATCGACATAATATTAAATTTAAAACTTTGTGTGGAGAGTCAGCATCAGCAGACCTAGAAGAGGCGGAAGAGTGGAAAAGAAAACTGGAAAATCTGTTGCAAGATTATAAATACCGCCATTAAGTATTTAACTGAAAACCCATGCGAACTGTTAGAAGATTTATTCAAAATTCAAACCAAATTAGAAAGCAAAATTTTCCTAAAAATTGTATCCAAACAAACTAACAAGGGGAGGGCACGGCCTCGGAAATTGACTTCGGGATGAGACTTCGTATATTAATAGTATACCTTTACGGTATTAATATACTAAAATAGTAAAATGCAATAGCCAGCCGTTTTCGAAAAAAATGCCTTTAAAGTTTTAAAATTTTTTTTAATGTCTTTTATACTAATTTAATATGATATTAAAACAGAGTCAAATGGCTCGGGCGTCAATGTATCGGCTCCGTGTCTTGAATTCCTACCCTAGCAACGGCAGGGAACGGACGTGTTTCTATCAGGTTGTGAAAAAAATAATTTTTTACGGAGATTTAAGCCTGGTGTGAACAATATTAGTATTCTGTTGTGAATAAGAAAACTAAAGTGTTGTTTTGAATGACAATTTGTACCAAAATTTTGCGAAATTTGTTGAAAACTTAAAATATTTAAACATCAATTAAGTGAATGAAAATTAAGAAAACAAAACAGAGCAAATGTAGTAACCGTAGTAACGTCCCTAACTTATGTGAAGATGGTGGATTTATCAAACACATAAAAATGGATGAATCAGATTTTAAAATATTGACAAAGAAAGTAAATGATTTCAAAAAAGTAGAAAACAAAAGAACACAGAATATAACAACAGATGAGTGTAAAGCAACTCCACTTAAGAAATTAAAAACACTTAATATGGAAATACCGTTAAAAAATAGATATGAACCTCTGTCGTCAGATGAGGAAGACGATGATATTGCAGAGGAAGAAATGGTTGAAGCAACAACTTCAAAAGGACCATATCAAAAAACCTTAACAAATGAAAATAAAAGGACCAGAAAACCTCCCCCAATAGTGGTACATGGTAAAGTAGATAATAAAAACTTTATAAAAGGCCTAGCAGAAAACCTTAAAAACAACTTTTACGTAAAAAACTCGAAGAACCATACAAACTTATACATAGAAGATTTAGAGGAATATAAAAAATGTGTCAGCACGTTCGAGAGTAAAGATGTAGAGTTTCACACTTATACTCTCAAACATGAGAAACAACACGCCTTTGTCTTGAAAGGGCTTCAGGTGGACCTCGAACCCGAAGAAATTAAAGAGGAAATATCTAGCTTATATGAAATAAAAACATATAATGTATATAAACTTAAAAATACCAAATCTCCAATGTATATGGTAACCATGGAGAACACAACTACAGAAAAGTTTCTCAATAATAATTGCAAATTTATCTATCGAACTAAAATTCAATGGGAGCGCTATAGGAACAGCAGAGAAATAATACAGTGCCACCGGTGTCAGGAATGGGGACACGCTACCAGCAACTGCCGGGTTAAGCCCGCCTGCATGAAATGTGCTCAACAACACTGGACTAAGGATTGTACCAAATCTCCTGAAGAACCGGCCAAGTGCCAGAACTGTGGCGGAGACCATCCAGCCAACTCGGTGGAATGTGAGATATACAAGAGGAGGATTGAATTCCTACACAAAAATCAATATTCAAAACCACAAACACACACGACACCCACACACCTTAAACCAGCATACATTCCTGCACCTGCTCCCAAAATAAACGTTTGGGAACAGCGTTTGAAGTCTAACTCAAACATACACAATACACAGCAAACAGACAGAAATCTAATAACCACCCAACCAATAAACAACACTATTATGACACACCAAACTCACAATACTCAGCCAGGGAGTTCAATCTTCACCACCTTTAATAATCTGATGGGTGAGTTAAAGCAACTAGGAGGACTTATTGACTTAAACAAAATGACAATACTGGTAGTTGAACTTAACAGACAACTAAGACAGTGTACAACTGAATATGATAAATTCATAACAATGTTTAATTTCGCTCAAAATAACTTTAACGATGGACCTTAGACTGGGACACTGGAATTGTAACGGACTACAACCTAAACTAACAGAACTAAAACAATTTATACAAGAAAAAAATCTAGACATAATAACACTTAATGAGACGAAACTAACTGACCGCAATAAAATTAAAATTAGAAACTACACCACCATAAGACAAGATGGCACTGCACATGGCGGGGGTGTAGCAATCGTAATAAAAAAAGGAATAAATTATCAACGTATGAATACAATTAACCAGATCGAAAACATCAGTTTAAAACTAAAAAAAGATCTCTGTTTGGTTGCAGTATACAATCATCCAAACCACGAAATTACTAACGACGAACTTGACAACTTACTTAACATCAATGACCACGTGATACTAATTGGGGACTTAAACGCACGACACAGACACTGGAATAACCACATAAACAACAAAAATGGAGTGACAATATATAACTACGTAATGGACAACAACATAATACTACTACACACCGACGAACCTACCCACTACCCAAGCAACAATGGAACTCCGACTTACATTGACATAATACTAAACAAGAACGTTACTGACGTGACTAAACCTATTTCGGTACCTGAACTAAGTTCGGATCATAATCCAATATTATTCAAAATTAAAATACAAGCAGAACGGGTACCGAAACTGACAATCACCTCATACAAAAATACGGACTGGAAATCATTCAAACAGACACTAGACTCGAAAATACAAATCAACAAAAACATAGGACTTGACAATCTAGAACAAGAAACCACAAAACTTACAGAAGCAATAACCTATGCAAAAGAATTACACACTGAAAAAATACAACTGAAGACAAGAAAAGACAAACTAAGTGACGAGACAAAAAATCTGATAAAATTACGAAATATGATCAGAAGACTATTCCAAAGAACAGGCAATAGGGACCACAAAACTACAATAAACCGTTTGAACCGACTAATAAAGACTAACATCACGGAAGACTTAAATAAACAGTGGGGAAAACTCTTGGAGAACCTCAATGTTCAGGATAATTCCTTATGGAGGATGACCAAAGCATTGAGGAGACCCAGAGAGCAAATTCCCACTTTAATAGACAATGACAAGACGTACTTTACTGATCAAGAGAAAGCCGAACTTATTGCAGACACTCTAGCAAAAATACAATCGAATGACAGGCTATCTAAAAAAGAAAACTTAGTACAGGACACAATTAAAGAATTTTTTGAAGTGATAATCAGAGACTATAAAATGGATAAAAAAACAAAAAATAAATTAAAAACTAATCCTCAAGAAATACGTGACATTATAAAAACTTTACCGAACAACAAAGCACCTGGACCGGATCAAATAGACAACAAAATATTAAAAAATTTATCAAAAAAAGCAATTATCCAGTTAATGCATATAATAAACGCAATTATTATAAACGGGTATTTTCCCAAGCAATGGAAAATTGCAACAGTAATACCGATACCAAAGCCAGAAAAGGACCTGACAAAACCTACTAATTACAGACCAATAAGTCTACTAAACAGTATGGCGAAAATGACTGAAAAAATCATACTAAAAAGAATAAATGACTACAACAGCAATAACCAAATATTAATAGACGAACAGTTTGGATTTAGACCGAAACATAACACGACTATGCAAGTAGCTCGGCTGACAAAAGACATAAACGATAACTTTAATAAGAAGAACGTGACTTCACTTGTACTTTTAGACATAGAAAAAGCCTTTGACACAGTATGGACGGACGGGCTAATATATAAACTAATAACATACGGATTCCCGCCCTACCTAATCAAACTACTAAACGACTATCTACGTGACAGAACATTTAAAGTAAATATCAATAATAAATACTCGGAAACTAAAATGACAAAGGCGGGAGTTCCCCAGGGATCTGTACTGGGACCGAGCATGTTCACATTATTCATAAACGACATTCCAAAGTTTGCAAAAACTAAAATAGCCATGTTTGCGGACGATACTGCTATCTATGCACACTCGTTCAACGCTCAAGTGGCAACAAAACAAACGCAAATACATGTCGACATGATATGTGAGTATGCTCGGGACTGGAAGATCAGACTGAACGAAACGAAGACTGAACATATAATACATACAAGAAAATTTACGAACGTAAAAGTATACACGCCGCTGACTATTAATAACCAAAAAATATCACAGAAAAACGTTGTAAAGTACCTTGGAGTGGACCTGGACAAACGACTTAATTTTCATGAACACATAAAAAAGGCGCTAAAAAAAGGATCTAGTGCCCTTCATGCACTGTATCCATTATTAAACGCCAAGAGTAAAATGAACCAAATAAATAAAAGGATGATGTATACTGCAATAATCCGACCAATCATAACATACGCCGCTCCTGTATGGTGCCAAACTAAAAAGACTAACTTACTAAAACTACAAAGACTTCAAAACAAAATACTTAGACTGGTCCTGGACCAAGACAGATATGCAAGAATACGAGACCTACATCTAGACTCGGACATACAATTATTGACTGACTACATCGAACAAATGACTAGAAAATTCTATGACAAACAGATACAAGGAAGTACGTTGACATCACAACTAGTTTGCCCAGAGCTCACCCATTAAATAAAACAAATAATTTTGTAAATATTGTAAATAATTTATTGTATATAGTGTATATATTTTATTGTAAATAGTGTAAATAATATTAGTCTTATGGATAAAAAAAAAAAAAAAATAATAAAAAAGGTTTTTAAAAGTTTTTCCTTTATAAAATAAAACAAAATATCAGATATAAATAACAAAAATTGAAATACGTAGGTACCAAATAAAAATTTGTATTAAATACTTGTATATATGAAATCTAATATTTAAGAATGAAAGCGCTTAGCGCTATTAATCTTTAATTTAAGTAATTATTGTAAATATTTATTGTAAATATCAATTGTAATTTCTTAACATATAATAAAATAATTTAGAAGGTTTAGAAGGCTCCGTGTCTTGAGGTCACGGGTTCGAGGCTGGGTCCATGCGCTGATTTTTTAAAAAAATTTTTTTTTTATTTAATTTAAAACATTATAAAAATTAATAGTATGATATATAAATGCTAATTGTCACAATGTAAAATAATTTATATTTGAATTAACCTACCCTATGCTTGGATAATAACAGTTATAAGAATTAATGTTAATTTTTTTTTAATGCGTAAAATGTGTTTTTAATAGTAATAACGTAATTTCATTTTCATAGTTATATTTTCTTGTTAGAAATTAAATTTTCCGTGTTATTAAAATATATTGCAAAATTAAACATTAATTTTCAAATATAAATTATTTTACATTGTGACAATTAGCATTTATATATATCATACTATTAATTTTTATAATATTTTAAATGAAATACAAAAAAAAAAATTTAAAAAAAATCAGTGCATGGACCCAGCCTCGAACCCGTGACCTCAGAACACGGAGCCGATGCATTGACGACTGAGCCATTTGACTTTGTTTTAATAACATATTAAATTAGTATAAAAGACATTAAAAAAATTTTTAAAACTAAAAGCATTTTTTTCGAAAACGGCTGGCTATTGCATTTTACTATTTTAGTATATTAATACCGTAAAGGTATACTATTAATATACGAAGTCTCATCCCGAAGTCAATTTCCGAGGCCGTGCCCTCCCCTTGTAAGATAAGTGATTTTTTTACGAAAGATAATGTTTAAATATCTATAATATGTATATTTCAATAAATATTGATACGTAGATGTGTGTATATGTATTACTTTAAAAATAATTAATTTTGCATTATATTCTAAATTAGTGTTAACCTTAAAATTACTAAGCGTAGATGATTTTGGTATTTTGCATATGTTGGACACCTGTTTATGTTGGACAGTTTTTGATTGCACCGCGGGTGTCCAACTTAAACAGGTTCTACTGTATTAGTTACAATGTGATTAGATTCTATAAGGAGCTAATACCACTCGTAATATCCCATAGAGTTTAAAAAATATCATTTTTATGAGTATTTACGGGCATTTGCTTGGACAAATACACATTTTATGTTGTTTTTTTTCCAACAGGGACCGGTGTTTCTTTTTAGCGAATTTCGAAAACTCGAAATTCAGGTATTACAGTCGGTGTCATGCGCGACCTAAGCCCGGGACCATAACAGAAATATGTTTTGAGGTCCCTAAAATACGAAAATGATATTCACTAAAATTTATATATATATATATATATATATATATATATATATATATATATATATATATATATATATATATATATTTATATATATATATATATTTATATATATATATATTTATATACATATATATATATATATATATATATATATATATATATATATATATATATATATATATATATATATATATATATATATATGTCGCCACGATAACTTTCGAACGAAAAGTTTAGTGCTTATGAAATTTTGTGTGCGAACTAAAATCCGGATCGCTCGGCTAAGTTCGTCAGCCAGACACGTCGGATGCCCAGAAGTAGGTTTTCTGGCCATTTTTTATCATTTTTTATCATTCAATCCTATCATTAGACAGTTCGATTTTTACATCGTTGAAAAGCAAAAAAAAAAAAATTATGAAGAAAATGTTCTTATAATTTTCTTTCTATGTTAAGTATTTTTCGAGAAAATTGTAATTTTTCACATTTGTATTAATTTCCTCTCTTTGTCAGTCTAATAAGTAATTTGTATTTTTGTCCCAATTCATTATAAAATATATAAAAATCTCTTTTTTGTTTAGGTATTTTTATGGAAACAATTTGTATCTATTCACATATATGTATTATAATAAACAAAGTTCTGTTTCTCATTTATTATACTATAATTAACATAGCTCTGTCTCAAGATGATAAATGAAAATTAAGCGGATTTTTTAAGCTTATGTAATGAAGATATTTTTTTTTTTTTATTGAATGTTAAATGAACAAGAAATTGAAATTTATATTATGATATAATATTATTAAATATAAAACAAAACAATATAATATGTATGTATGCACGGGAAAAAATTTTAAATGAATCGATTTTGAAAATTTCTTCACTAATAATTATTAATGTTAGAAAGTTAAACAATTTTAAATGGATTTAAGGTATCTTATGTGAGATCCATCAAGGTTTTGGGGACCTAAAAAGGCCAAAAATTAATTACCCAATCGATTTTAAAAATTTTTTCACAGTTAGTAGGTTCAAGTATTTGAATTAATTAATTAAATGATGTCCGCAAGAACCTTACGGGCTGTCATAAGTTATATAAGATCCCTAGAACCCTTTTCTTACTGTTAGAGTACTAGAGTTGTATGAGTTCCGCCAGGGATTACTGATCCCATAATTGTAAAAAATTAACTAAACGACCAATTATGAAAATTTTTTCGCTGTTACAGAGCTAAACTATTTTAGATAGATATCGATTACATTATGTAAGGTCCGCCGGGGTCCATAGGAACCAAAAGTGTCAAAATAAACTAACTGACCGATTTTGAAAATTTTTTCACTGTTACAGAGCTGAACTATTTTAGATAAATATAGATTACGCTATGTAAGATCTGCCAGGGTCCATGGGACCCAAAAGTGGTAAAAATAAACTAACTGACCGATTTTGAAAATTTTTTCACTGTTAGAGAGCTAAACTGTTTTAAATAGATATAGATTACGTTATGAAAGGTTCGACAGCGTCAGTGTGACCCAAAAGTGTCAAAAATACAATAACTGACCGATTTTGAAAATTTTTTCACTATTACCGAGGTTAGCTATTTTAGATAGGTACAGGTTGTGTTATCTGAGATCCACAACTGTCCTGCGGGTTTTGAAAATACTTTTACTATTAGAAAGGTAAAATATCCTATATATATATATATATATATATATATATATATATATATATATATATATATTACATAAAGTCCGCCTAGAATATACGGTCGAGCTGACTTTTTAATGAAGTCAACCGGGATCTTGCAGATCCGAAAACGCCAGAAATAAGCTACCGAACCGATTCTAAAAATTTTCTCACTGCTAGAAAACTAAATTATTTTAGATGGATACAACTATGCTGCACACAATCCGTTCGGGTTCTTGGGTCTCAAAAATATCAAAACTAATTACCCATCCGATTTTAAAAATTCTTTTACTCAGAAAGCTAAACTATTTTAAATAGGTACAAGTCTTAGATGAGATCCGCCAGTGCCCAATATTTGGAAATTCGCTATGTTATACAGATGCTGCGACAGGGGTATTTTAATCAATAACCGTAAAAAATCGGACAAATTATTGCTAGAAAAAAAAATTAATTTAAAAAAGTCATTATTCAGTAACCGGTGATTTGTTTTTACTAAGAAAAAAATTAAATTAATTTGTTTAAAATTCTAATACATTTAGTTAATTATGGTTATTGCGGTACGGAAAATACTATCTGCCAAAATTTTTGTCTATAAGTGTTGTTTTTTCTAAAAAAAAAAAAAAAAAAAAAATATCGAAAACCGGTTATTTCAAAAACTGGTTATTTTAAGCGACTATAAGCGTTAAGTTTAACCTCAAATATTTTATGATATTTTATCAGTACTTTAGTAGCTCATAGATTCTGATAAAAAATTTTTTTATCTTTTTTATAAGATCCTATGAAAAAAGTTTGCGAGAGTTTGCGAATTAAAGCACAAGTATTTCTATAAGATTTTATAACTAAAGCTGAAGTAGAATAAGCTCATAAGAAATCATTCGCAATTTATGAGAAACGATGGGCAAAAAAAAACGCCGTGAGCAGCGGAGCCCCATCACGGAAGTCGAATTTTTCCTTTCATCTTCGGTATTGAGTGTCTACAAGCGAAATGTAATTGAAAGTCCATAAGCGATTTGTCATTTTGGTGGTTTCAAAACTGATGATGAGTGTCCGGTTGATCGAGGCTTTAAAAAAAAGTTTCAAGTTTTTAAGGGCTGAATCTCAGTAAATTTCAATTTTTTGCCGATAGCAGTTAACAGGGAAAAAGCCAACACAATTCGTACGAGGGCATTCCTACCCATGCTTATCCGCCAATTGCCTTTGTGTTTTATTTTTAAATATTAAAAAAGGAACTTAAATAGTAAACTGGAAGGCTTTTATGAAGATATTTTTTGTTTCCAAAAAAATCCAAAATTTATATTTTATAAATAATAAAAATCCAAAATTCCTAATTTATAAATAAACAGTGACTTTAATAACATTTTTAAATTACTTAATATGTATGAATTTCATTTGTTAAAAAATTATATTCACTTTTTTTTAAATTTTTTAAAATTACTATTCGCCTACTTGTATTTAGAATAAAAATAATACATTTAAAACACATTTAACAATAGCATTCAATTCCGATGTAAAAATGGGAAAAGTGGGGGGGGGGGGAAAGTAATGTGGACTCCCTAAAAGGTACTAGCTGGATACTAACTGAATACACGTACAAAATTTCAGCCCTCTAGGTTTCCTTAGAGAGTCTCTAGACGTGTTAGAAAACAAGCAAAAAAATTAAGGAAATATTGGCGTAAAAATCGTGGGGGTAAGAAGTTGAAAATTTCAGCCCTCTAGGTTTATTTGGGGAGATTTTGACCCGAACGAAACTGTTAAAAAACAAGAAAAATCATGTTCTTTTTGGTATAAAAATGGTGGGGGTAGGTATTAAAAGTCGAGACCCCCAAAAGGCACCCCCTTGATACTAATTCAATCCGAATACAAAATTTCAGCCCTCTAGGTTTATTTGGGTGACCTGTGCGAGTGGTACAAACTTCGAAAACGTCGAAATTGCATGAAATTGTAGCTTGAAAATGAGGGGGGTGAGGGTAAAATATTAAAACCTCCAAAAAGCACAACCTAGGTACGAACTTTATCAACACACCAAATTTCAACCCTCTACGTTAATTCTGGGGGGCTGGGGGCGTGTCAAACCAGCGAAAATCGTTTTTCCCCCGTCTACTCCCACCAAATCATCCGAGGAAGCTGAATTTTGGATATGTTGTAGATAATTGACCATTATAGATAATTTCCAACCGGTTTGAATATGTTGTAGATAATTTCCAACCGGTTTGGAAAAGTTTTAATGCTCCTCCGCCCCCCACCACCCCCTTAAAGGTTGGGTCGGATCCAAAATTTGCTCAAAATTTGACCCCACTTTGATAGTATTGTTGTGCATCGGAATGAGCCCCATTTACCAAATTTGAGCTCTTAACTTCCATAGGGGGCCCTACACATATTAAAAGGTAGCGGGAAAATATATATATATATATATATATATATATATATATATATATATATATATATATATATATATATATATATATATATATATATATAATATCAGACATTTTTTTCTACATATTCGTGTTCTACGGGTTCGAAAACGGATAGAGCCCGTACTCTCGCCTCTCGCCGTTCTTGTCGTATAGACTGTATAAGTCTAATTTTTTCAAGGAAAAATTCGACTAAAAAACGAAAACCGGTTATTTCAAAAACTGATTATTTTAAGCGATTATAACTGTCAAGTTTAACCGAGTATAAAATAAACCGCAATAACCGAAAACCGATTATTTTTGAAAAACCGCCATCCCTATATCAAAGCATTATGAATTGCCAAACTGCAGGACAAATTAACTCGTCTTAAAAATTTAAAGTGTTAAGGCAATAAAAACTTATAATTTAAAAAATACTTTTTTTCTTTCAATAACTTGATATTTTCCCTTTCAAAGAAAAATTACCTTATTTTTCTCAAAAAACTTGGCAACCTACTATTGACATACACTCCAAGCAGTTACGCCAAGTTTCCAATCTCTTAGATAAGTCACAGTATAAGTAATAGTATATATACATACAGTAGATTCACTTGACGTAGATAAAGACAACTATAGACTGTGTGTTGGCGGACCGATCCCCCAATCGGTTGTACAAAATTATTTGGTATATGAAATGCACTTATTAAATGCATATTATATTGAATCAATATTACTACAGTATCTAGTGGGCAAAAAATAAAATTAGTACAATTGGGACTAATTACTATGGTTTCACTACTATTTTATTGAATTGTATTTAAAAAATCTGAAAAAATACACTTCTAACTAAGGTAGCAAACGACAATAGTGATGTATTGACAGAGGAAAATAAAAAATATTCATTTCCATTCATCGTCGTGTGTTCAGTTATTGCTATTTTCAAATATTACTTATAATTTTTAATCTTTTTTAATTTTTTAAATTTAAAATTAATAATAATTAAATTAAGTAAAAGGTAAAATAAAAATACCCGGTAATATTTGCATAACAAATATGTTTAAACAAAGCAAAAAAATTCCAGATATAAGATTCTTTAGAATTGCTTTGGATTCTGAAAGGTAAGAATCTTTATTATGATTTTATTATTACTAATAGTAACTTGAATTAATAATAAATGTGACTTTTTTTATAGAAATCACCAGTGGTTGCCTGCAGTTGGTAGTAAAGACTTTTTAAATTTAGATGTATGAATTCTAAATAGTAGTTATCGCTTCTACTCGGATCATTTCAGAAAGTCTTTGTTTGGTGCTAATTCAAATAATTTGAAACGGATCGCTATACCGACTTTGAAACAACAAGTTACAGAATCTTAGCCTTTGATACCATCAGTCGAAACTCAGATTGCAACTGTTGAAGTTTCCGATTGTTCTGCTGAACATTTCTTGAATGAGAATCTCTTCAGAAAACGGTCCGACTTGAAGAAATGATTACTAACTTTTTATTTGCTCCTGAAAAGTTTTTATCTAAAAAAGTTACATCTTATTCCAAAGAAAGTAATTTTACTGAATGAAGACTGGTCAGTTTTTGGACAAATCTAATGATGTTCTAGAAATGCAGTCTTGCAATAAATACTAAAATTTGATAAATATCTTCACCCACTTTAAAGTATCCAATACCACCAATTCGCTTTTTAAAAGTTTGAAGAATTTACAAAATATATTAAAATTGTAGAACTTACTTTTAGGAAACACTTTGAAGAAAGTGTACTAGGAAACATTGGCAATGAAATGCTCAAAAAATCAATTTAGTAAATTTTGATAAACCTTGCCAGTGCATTCCAATAGAATATTTAAACAAACTTTTTGTAAGGTTGTGAATATATTGTACCCTAAAATTCAGTAACCGTCACTTTAAATGTAAAAATAAATCAAAAAGATCGAAAAATTATACCAGTTTTAAATTTATAAAATTAAAATAAAAACAAAATACCATATTTTTTTCAGTTTCTTATTCTTTATTCCCTAGTTCCTGTGTTTTTTTTTATACATTATAAATTTTATGAATAGTTAGAAATAAATAGATTTAAATTTAGTAAGTAAATTAAATTAAGTAGTAAACCTTTTTTCAATAATTTATAAAAATTTAAAGCCGACAATATTCTAAATAATCCTAAGGTTCAGCTTGGTTTGGAAAATATATTCAGTATTAAAAACAATATTATGATTCATATTTATTGTATTTAAATTAAATTTCAATAAAATTAGGTAAAATGTGATATTCAGAAATAAAATATAAATAAGCAAAATTATAAATTCATTGATAACCCTGTAACAGTCATTTGTTTTAGATTTAAACATATTAAAAATCAAATTTAACATAATAAAAGAAGGAAAAATGAACATACATACTTTAAATAAGGAAGGAATATAATAAGAAAATATACTGTATGTATATACATATTATTATTTATACTGTGGATAAGTTAACTGGTAATTAGTGTCTTCTGTCTTCCTCTTAAACTGTTTCTTGTCTTAAAGTTGTTCCTATCTTCTTATATATTATTTTGTTGTCTTTTAACTTGCTATTAAGTGTCAAATTTAATTTAAGAATAGAATATCTTGGTTTAATTAGAGTGAGAAATTCATACAGTGCTAAGTAACCATAAGTAAATCCTAACAGTAACACAATAGACCAAGAGCTACTGGCCGTTTTGCGATGGTCATTTCAACACGCGTTAAATTGAGAGGATAGAATCTTGGATACTTACTCTACATAGAAATTCAGTTCTGGCAAGCCTATTCGGCTGGGTTGAGTCATCCTTAACATTTAAAGAGGGTAAAAAATCAGGACCAATTTATATAAAGTAACAGTTCTGGAATTTCGATATATATGAAAGTTAAGAATATTTTTTATCGATAAAAAACGTTCTGGCAATGTTTTCACCTCACCAATGTACCGACAGAACAATCTAAAGTTGTGATAAATTTCATAAATATTTTAACAAATATCAAAATATTGTGTATCCATGGTAATGTGATTTAAAAAGAAGAGAGATTACGAAGAAGAGATTACACGGTTCTTATGAGAAGTTTCTCATTATATTTGTCCTGATTCATATTTATCTAAATAATTTAAAATAACAAAATTTTAGTTTATTTACGTGATATATTTTGAATTTTTAAAAAGAAATTAGTAACTTGTAAAATTATTAAAAAATATAGTATAAAGTTAATAATTATTCATTGTCACTATCTTCACCTTCAGTTTCGCTATCATTCGAGTCATCATTACTATCATCTAGCGTACATATTAATTTCTGAACTGAGCAGTTCATCATCTGTAATGATAATTAATATTGTACTAAAGAAAATGCATAAATGTTAATTGGATTATTACAAAATAATATACAATAATAACACAGGCCTGCAAAATTAAGATTATAAAAAACTTTTTTAATGTTAATAGGTGATCTTTATATTTTTTTGGGTGCTAAATCCAAATTTGAATTTCATTATTTTGTAGCACCCACAGTTTTATCACATTTTAGCTATGTCAGATTTAATGAAATATGCTAATATTCTATAGGAGTGAAAACGTTCATAAAATATATTAATACATAAAATATATTTTTATTCCTAATACTAAGTTTTATGAAGGTTTTAAGAGTCCATGGGCTTATATTTTCTTTCTCTCTTTTCTTTGAAGCTTCGGATGTGGCTTTTTCTTCTGTGTGCCGCTTGCTGACTTTCTCGGTGAAAGGACCAACAGTAATCTCTCATCGTCCTGGTGTTCCAACGTCCCTGATAGCGTTCTTCCATTATCTTGATATCCTTGTGGAGACGTCCTCCTTGTTCCTTACTGACAGCTCCTAAATTGTCCAGAAAGTAGTCTAGCTGGCTGTTTAAAAAATGAACCTTTAAGCTCGTTAAACATCCAAAATTCTTGAAGCGATTAAACATATTAGATACAATGGTTATATTATAGTCTGGTCTTTTTTGTTACCCAAAAACTTGTTAACAACTTCCTTGAAAGCAATCCAAGCCTCTTTCTCTTTCACTGTTATATGTAATTCAAACTCAGAGTCAAACAGCATTTTTCTTATATCAGGGCCAATGAAGACGCCCTCTTGTAACTTTGCTTCTGATAAATGCGGGAACTTTGAGCAAAGATATTGGAATTATAAGACATTATATACATTATAAGATATTGGACCGCTGGCTTTCGCATATTTAGTATTATATTGATTGTATTAATTTTCTGAACTATTTTTTGAATATAAAGGTTTATGATGTAAAATGTAGGGAAATGGTGGGTGATACAGGAATTTTATTGTTATTTTCAGATTCAGCACACTCAAATCCATAAAAATATGGTTAAAGTATTAAAAAAGTTTTTTAGTCGTTGGCCTGTGTAATTAATTGGACTGTTATACAAAAAACTCACCAACAATGCAGACCTATTCCATATCAATTCAACACACCCATTTTATCACACCACCTCAGATTTTTTTAAAATTTGGTATACCCATACTAGGTACTAAGACTAAGAAAAGTGCCAATTTTTAAATTTTTATCTGAAACCGCTTACGAGATATGGCTATGTAAAGTTTCCAAAAACTTCCCAAAAAAACGCGAACGTTCATTTTTAAATCGCTCTAGAAGCTGTTCTAATTTAGGTAGAACGCTGGGAGAGATGTCATTTTGTAGCATTTTAAATGCTCTTTCAAATGATATACAACGTGACAAGGGTGTTAATGAAAATATTTTTTTCAAAATCCATGTAAAGACTGCTTTAACTTTTTTTCCAAAAAGTACGTAATTTAAAATCCTAAAAATATTTGTATAAATACTTAGTACTGTTCTGAATCATATAGTAAAATATGAATGTGGGGTTTTAATGAGTTCATTGCTAAAAAAAACATTTCTGTTGTTGGTTTGCCACTATTACCCAATTTTGTCAAGACAATGTATCTTTAACACTCAGGTACAGGGCCGTAACTAGGCTGGGGCAGCCGGGGCATTGCCTCGAGGCCCCCAGCCAAAGGGGGCACCTAAGAAAATACAAGGGGACCCCCAAGAGCCCCCCAATTTCTAAACTTATTGGCAAATTACTAAATTCATCGCATGGTCCTTTCCCATGTGCTGTTGCTAAAAAGTGCCACTCAGCTTTTATGTTAAAATCTTCCTCACGAAGGCAAAAGTTCAGGAAGTTTTTCCAATTATATATTTCCAATTATTTTACAATAGTACCTATTCACTTTTTATAGGCATATTTGGAATGTTTTAGACTATGTACCTTTTGGAAAAATGTCGAATAAAAATTACCTGAAACCTGAGTGTTAAAGATACATTGTCTTGACAAAATTGGGTAATAGTGGCAAACCAGCAACAGAAATATTTTTTTTAAGAATGAACCCACTAAGACCCCACATTCATATTTTACTATATGATTCAAAACAGTACTAAGTATTTATACAAATATTTTTAGAATTTTAAATTATGTACTTTTTGGAAAAAAAGTTAAATCAGTCTCTACATGGATTTTGAAAAAAATATTTTCATTAACACCCTTGCCATGTTGTATATCATTTGAAAGAGCATTTAAAATGCTACAAAATGACATCTCTCCCAGTTTTCTAGCTAGATTAGAACAGCTTCTAGAGCGATTTAAAAATGAACGTTCACGTTTTTTGGCAAATTCTTGGAAACTTTACATAGTCATATCTCGTAAGCGATTTCAGATAAAAATTTAAAAATTGGCACTTTTCTTAGTCTTAGTACCTAGTATGAGAATACCAAATTTTAAGGAAATCTGAAATGGTGAGGAAAAATTTCTTTCAAAAGTGTGTTGATTTGGCATGGAATTGGTCAACATTGTCATTATCTTCGTCGATATTGATATTTATATAAAATAAAAATATTAAAAAAAAAAATAAATAAAAATAAAAATAAGCAATATAATAATAATAAACCAAGCGACAATAAGAGTATTTTTTTTAGTCGCCTAATTTTCTTTAGTTGTACAAAAAGGTGTAATTTCGCAAGTGACGCTTAAATTTTTAAATTTTAATAGTATTTATCAACTAAAATGTCAGTATATTCACATTTAAACTTCCAGATGATACCATCATCTCAATTTTAACAATTTGGCTTTTGGTCTGTTGTTGCGTAATAGAGTCCAATTATTTACATTTCGTTTTAACGAATTTCCAAATTCAGCAATTAAATAATATTACCATGGATACACAATATTTTAATATTTGTCAAAATAATTATGAAATTTATCACAACTTTGAACGTTAAGGATGACTTAACCCGGTCGAATAAACTTGCCAGAAGTGAATTTTTGTGTAGAGTAAGTATCCAAGATCCTATCCTCTCAATTTAACGCGTGTTGAAATGACCATCGCAAATCGGCCAGTAGCTCTCCTACTATAAGAGAAACATAAAATACATATTTCTTGTAAGAATACTCCTTTATTAAGAGGGAGTTTGTGAAGAAGATAAAAAACGTACCCAGGAGTTAATAATAAATTAGTATTGCTACATAGTTTTGAACTCGGGATGTTATTCGAAAGTTAAAACTGACTTAAAAATTACCGAACGAAAACCGTATTTTTAACTTAACTTTTAGTACTAATTATATGCCAAATGCCAACACAAACGAAATATTAAAATTTACTCACAATTTTTGTTATATTATTAGAGGGTGGTTCAGGTATTTGTGTTGAAGATTTTCGTTCCGCTTCCACGTGTTGGAGCCATCGTTCGATCATTTTTCTCTTATTTACTTGTCCTCTTGCATCAACTATTTTCAAATATTGTTCAATTTTAGCATTTTTTCGAGCTTTATTATTATCATCTTCTGTTTGCTTCTCCAGCCTTTTTACTCTTTGATACCTAAGGAACGTTATTTTTGACGTACCAATTGTTTTACATAAATTAACAAAAACTAAAGAAAAAAAAGCTAACTAAAAGATAGGTTAGTCAATTAATTTATTTCAAGTTTCAGTAGATTAGTAATTTATATTATTATGAAATTTATTAATTAAAGAAAATAATTAAAACAAACCTTCGACTCTTTAATAAAGGAATAAGTAGTACAAGTAATGCTGCCCAAATTACAGTTTCATTTCTACGATACATAACTATTTTTTCACAAACATACTTTTGTCATTTTTCCGTATAGATGCAGTTTACTATCACTGTATCACTCCAACGTAGAGAGAACGTAGAATCTCTTGTCGCCAACATTAAGAAAATAAATTTACTACAAAAGTAAACGAGGTTAAATTCGAATAAGGAGTTTAAAAAAAAATATATATATAATATGATGTATTTATCTTTTTGCAATCGATTAATAAATAGTCAAAAATCTAATGAATAATTATAGTAATGATACATTCATACTAATTATAAAACCTTTAGTAGTTTGGTACTTTGTTAATTGGGTGCGTGTCAAATTTCAATAGAATTTAACTGTTTTAATAGTTTTAATTGCGTGATTGCATCTAAAAGCAATTAGTTTTGCATAAAATTTAAAAAAAAATTAGTTTTCTTTATGAATAAACAAATGCATTGTGTCACACAGTGTCGTCTATGTGTCGTAAATGGAACACGCTCTATTAATTTATGCTAGAAATTTGAATTAAAAGCTTATTTACAGGATGATAGTATTTTTGTAATAATATTATCATGATAGGAACCGTGATAGTCATCATTATGATAGTGTCTGTTCTAGGCTTGTGTAGTTCGTGAACGAACTAGTTCAAAAGAGCGTTCTTACAAGTGATCTGAACGAACTAGTTCATCATCAATTCCACTCTTCGTTCGTTAGTTCAATTTTTGGATCACTAGAGACACTGACTTGTAGGTATTATATCTATGGTAAGTATCGTAGGTATCTAGCTATCAATGCTTATCATATAATTATGTTCTATGAGGATCTAGTGAACTAAATTATTTTGGTAGTTCAGTAGTTCAGTTAGTTACTTTGTTCGTTCAGTTCAGTAAGTTCATTAGTTCGCGAAGTAATTGTAAAAAGTACTATTAAATCAAGGTAGTGTTTACCGTTGCAGAGCGCACAAAAATAAAGACATACAAATGAACATTTTAAATAATTTTGTAAAAATTGTCACATATTGTTTTTTGGCTTTTTTTTTTTTAAACACCTATTATAAAAAAATAAAGACACACAAATGAGCATTGTAAAATCAGGTAAATTATTAGACATTTCCTCATTATTATTAGACATTTCCTCATATCGAAATTCTTCGCTCCCGATATGGAAAAATTGTCAAAAATAAAAGATTACTAGTTTAAAAAAATCTTAAATCTTTAAGATAAAAACGTCAGAAAAAGGAACTAACTAAAGAACTAAATTAGTGCAGTTCATATTCATCACTGTTGATTCAAAACTGTGAACTAACGAACTAAAAGAACGAACTAGTTCATTAAAGAACTATGAACTAAACTGAGCGCTCTTACAAGTGAACTAAAATGCGCAAGCCTAGTCTGTTCACATGTAAATTACAAATTGCAATAGTTACTGACCGCATTCCATTAGGAAAAATTTTACACAGGGCATGACACTGTGTTACACTATGTCTACTTTTTTCTAGGGTTTCCGATCTCGATTCGATTTTGGAGAGCCGATCTTCGATTTTCCGAATTGATTCTTTCGAGACCAAATCGATACAGAGATCGTGAAAAATTTACGGGATCGGAGATCGATTTTTTCGAATTTAAATTAGAATATTTTTAGGAAAAATATATTTTTTTCAAAATTTTTGTAGAATATATTTTAACTATATTTATTTTGTGAAATAATTTTACCACTTTTATAATTCGTTTATAGAAATTTGAGTAAAATTTTGGATTCATGTGACACTTTTAGCGCAAACTGGAAACTATTTTATTGATATTAAATTCAGCAGTTCATCTTCAAAGAAATTGAAAATTTTTATTGAAACTGGTTTGTGATTTACTTAATAAGAAACTTTATTCAAATTTTTATATCTTTTATTTTTGTAAGTACAAAAACTGAATCGATTTTCGTCAGATCGATCTTTTGTAAGCCGATTTTCTCCTGCATCGATTTTTGGTTTGATGATTCGAATCGATCCACAAGATCGATTTTTTGGCCAGAAATCGGAAACCCTACTTTTTTCACTAATGGAACATCAAATTTTATTGTGTTTCTGCAGAGGGCAGCATATGCAAATTTACTAGACTTAAGAAAAAATAAATTCAATCTGCTTGGCATACTTTTTGTGATTCCCAATTAAATGTATAATTTAATTAAAAGCAGATAAAACGCTATTTTCGAAATAAAATTTAAAAAAAAATAGTTTTTTGTAAAAAAGAAAGTACAAAAATTACGAAAATTTGGTTGGTATTACTTTTCCCCTAAATGCACCGTGTTAAACAGTGTCGTTTGTGTTTGCTAATGGAACACGGTCATTAGTTAGGTGATAGCTTGTCCCAGCTTGCATCCGTTAGCCAACATGAATTTTAAAATTTTAATTTTCTTAATTATAACCAATTCCGATCGTTTGTGAATATTTGTGACACCATTCACAAATTTTGTGACTAATTAGTTTTTGAGTAATTAACTGGTTAATTAAAAGATATCCGTTAGCCAACGTAATAGTCAAAACTATAGTAATATAGACTTTTTTATACTCAATCGATGAGAAATCGTTTGTGAATTCTTAATTTATCAATTAAAACGTTTGTGACAACGTATTTTCTAAGAAAAACAATAGCAATTGCGAGATGACAGCCAACACTGCGACATCTGCTGACGCTATTTAGAACTATTTTTAATTTTGAAATTGCCTTACTTTTTATTTATTAATTGGAAATATAAAAATTTATTTAAAAAACTTTAACCCATTCCAATCGTTTGTAAATTGTTTATGAATGTTTTTGACACCATTCGCAAATTTTGTGACTACCTACTTATTGAGCAATTCATAAATAAATTAAAAGGTATCCGTTAGCCAACATCATATTTAAAAGTATAGTAATATGTGAGTAATATGGACTTTTTTATACTCAATCGATCAGAAATCGTTTGTGAATTCTTAATTAATCAATCAAAACGTTTGTGACAACGTATTTTCTAAGAAAAACAATAAAAATTGCGAGATGACAGCCAGCGCTGCGACATCTGCGGACGCTATTTAGAACTATTTTTAATTTTCAAATCGCCTTACTTTTTATTTTTTAATTACAAATATAAACATTTATTTAAAAAACTTTGGCACATTCCAATCGTTTGTAAATGGTTTATGAATGTTTTTGACACCATTCGCAAGTTTTGTGACTACCTATTTATTGAGTAATTCATAAATTAATTGAAAGGTATCCGTTAGCCAACATCATATTTAAAAGTATAGTAATATATGAGTAATATGGACTTCTTGATACTCAATCGATCAGAAATCGTTTGTGAATTCTTAATTTATCAATTAAAACGTTTTTGACAACGTATTTTCTAAGAAAAACAAAAATTGCGAGATGACAGCCAACGCTGCGACATCTGCTGACGCTATTTACAATTATTTTTAATTTTGAAATCGCCTTACTTTTTATTTATTAACACTATGAGGCCCGAGCACTTTTATAGGAAACTGTTGGCTGATAAAAATAAATAGATCGAACTAGTGTAGTGATTATAAAAAAGTGTTAGTATCTAGGATATCTGGTTACTAATTAAAAAAATAAAAATTGAATATTAATATTAATAAATAAAATAATTCAATAATAATTGGAAATAAAATTATAAATGTAATGTTGTAAATTTCTATTAATAAAATATAAAATAATATAAAAACAAGAAGAGGAAAATAAATATAATATTCACGAACATGACCTCAACAGGTTATGGGCCCAGTACTCCAAAACAGAAGAATTAAGAAAAAGAAAAAAATATTAAAATCAGAAAACTAAAAACCAGGAAAAAAAAACCAGAAAAACTAAAAACCAAAACGAGGAAAAAAAAATCAGAAAAACTGAAAACCAGAACCAGTACCCCAAAACAGAAGAATTAAGGAAAAGAAAAAAATATTAAAATCAGAAAACTAAAAACCAGAGAAAAGAAAAACCAGAAAAACCAAAACCAGAACGGAAGAAAAAAATCAGAAAAACTGAAAACCAGAACCAGTACCCCAAAACAGAAGAATTAAGAAAAGGAAAAAAAATATTAAAAAACCAGAAAACCTAAAAATCAGAACGAGAAAAAATAAAATCAGAAAACCAAAACCAGAACGGAAGAAAAAAATCAGAATAACTGAAAACCAGAACCAGTACCCCAAAACAGAAGAATTAAGAAAAAGAAAAAAAAATATTAAAAAACCAGAAAACCTAAAAACCAGAACGAGAAAAAATAAAATCAGAAAACCAAAACCAGAACGGAAGAAAAAAAAATCAGAAAAACTGAAAACCAGAACCAGTACTCCAAAACAGAAGAATTAAGAAAAAGAAAAAAATATTAAAAACCAGAAAAACTAAAAACCAGAACGAGAAAAAACAAAATCAGAAAAACAAAACCAGAACGGAAAAAAATAAGATAAAATCAGAAAACTAAAAACCAGGAAAAATAATCAGAAAAAGTAAAAACCAGAACGAGAAAAATAAAATCAGAAAAAACTAAAAACCAGAACGGGAAAAAAAATAAGATAAAACAAAATCAGAAAACTAAAAACCAGAAAAAATAAAATCAGAGAAACTAAAAACCAGAACGGAAAACATAAGATAAAACAAAACCAGAAAAACTAAAAACCAGAACGAGAAAAAAGAATCAGAAAAACTAAAAACCAGAAAGGGAAAAAAAAACAGAGAAATAAAAAAGGTATGAAAAAGGAAAAGAAGTGAAAAATAATCTTGGAAAAAATGAGTGAAGAAGAGATTAGAATTGAAAAATTAACAAACAGTGAAAGTTTTTTGATGTGGAAATTTGAACTAAATATATATATATATATATATATATATATATATATATATATATATATATATATATATATATATATATATATATATATATATATATAAGCATCAAAATTAAATGAAGTTATGTCACTGGATAAAGATACAGTTGAAGGAAAGGCTGAATATATAACAAAAGATGCAAAAGTTCAGAAAATTATTATAAATTCCATAGACAGAAAGCTCAAAGGATATATAATAGGATGTAATACTGCACTAGAAATGTATACAAAGTTATGTTAGATATTTGAAGGAACAGAAGAAAGAAACAAATCCTCACTGTTACAAGAGTTTTTTAATTTTAAACAAGAAAATCGTCCGCTAACACAGGTAATAACAGATATTGAAAACTTAAGACTCAGACTTAATAATTTAGGACAAAGAATAGATGATGAGATGGTTATGTCGAAAATATTAACTTGCTTGCCAAGTAAATTAAATTATTTTGTGACTGCTTGGGAGTCCACACCTGATGAAAAGAAAACGTTAACTAATTTGACAAATCGATTACTTACAGAAGAGAGTCGAATTGTAGATAATATACAAGAAAACAAACAAGTTGCATTTAGAGCTGAGAAGAAAAATGTAATAAAATGTTTTATGTGCAATAAAAATGGGCATATGAAAAAAGACTGTAAAATGTGTGGCATATGTAAGAAATATAATCATGAAGAAAAGAACTGCAAATTTAAATTTAGACAGTGTTCTATATGTAAGAAAACAAACCATAAAGAAAAAAATTGCTATTTTAAGAACAGAAACAAAGATAAAAATGATAAAAATAAAGAGGATGTAGTATTTTTTACAAATTGTGAACAAGAAAATATTCAAGAAAATCTTAAATTTGTTGTAGATTCAGGATGTACGGCTCACATGAGTAGTAGGAATATGGGCATTTGGGAACCTCCATCCCTCCATCCGACTTTTTGAGCGACCTCGGATGGAGGCAAAACTACCGAGGCGGTTCTAGAAGCCTCCGGCGGTGGGTGGAGCAAAATTTTTTTCTAGCCTAGCGGAACTTGATCCAACCTAACAGAACCTAAGGAAATTTGGTGTAACCTAACAGATTGTTTCTAACCTAAGAATTCCCTAATAGATGGCGCAGCCACCTTCGAGCCCTGTAAATTCCCTAATAGATGACGCAGTCACCTTTGATAGCGTTGCTGGTCTGGATTCCTGTGTGTAAGTTTGAAAAATTGTCAACAGGTGGCGCAGTCACCTTTGATAGCGTCGTTAGTCTGAACCACCGCGAATTCTGTACCTAGATTCAAAATTCCATGAAAAGGTGGCGTTGCTTTCATAATTTTATAATATTTTTATCTGAAAACGGGTTTAAACTTGTATAAATTGTCAGCTGACGTCATTAGAAGGAATGCTGATATTAATAGCAGAGATTTCTGTCTAATATGCAAAAATGAATTTTATCATATGATTGTATATTTTTATCTGAAAACAGGTTTAAACTTGTATAAATTGTCAGCTGACGTCACTAAAGGTAAACTGTTATTAATAACGAAGATTTCTGTCTAATATGCAAAAATGAATTTTATCATATGATTGTATATTTTTATCTGAAAACAGGCTTATACAGGTTTTCCTCTAAATAAAAACACATTTTTTTATTTTTAATTTTTAATTTTTATTTATTTTTTTTTTTATTAAATAAAAACTTTTTTTATTTTTTTTTTTTTTAATTTTTTAATTTTTTCTTATTTTAATAAATTTATTTTAAAAGAAAAATTTTTTTTACAATAAAAATGTTTAAATGTTATTACAATAATATTTGTATATGGATATGGCATTTTCCATGGCGCAAGTTGCTCCGGAATGATGACCGCATCGAGGGCTAGTGTATGTTGATGTTATGATTCTCAACTTGGGACAAATTGTTATTTCTTCAAAGTTCATAATGGGCGCTGACGGTAGCAGTCGTTTCAAATAGCGTACTTTCTCTTCTCCCTTCGTATAGATGATTCGAGTTCCGTGCAGATTGTTTATTAAAATGTACTGTAGTTCCTCGTATTCAATATGTCCGTCCATCCAGGAGAACCCATGATGATTTTTCCGCAACCAGCGAGCTGTGCGTTGATCTTTTTCACTTAATCCGCAAAACGGTATTGGTGATTTGAATACATAGTGCTGTAGTATATAATCTTCACCACAATTTTCTTCGGAAGAATCGAATTTCAACACAGCCAATTCCTTTATGTAGAATTTCCCATTTGTCGAATTTGGAAATCCTTGGAAGTCAACAATTGCTGCGTCGGTCTTCATTGTGCGTTGTCTAGAGCGAAACTGACTGATTTATAGCTGGATTGCGATGTTTTTATACATATTTTGTAACAATATTTGTCAATGGATTATATTGAACCACACGATCATGTAGTAGAAGGCAAAATGCTGATGTATTCTCTGGCACCTCCTTCAACGTTTTAAATTCAATTCGAATATCCACTGGTCCACTTTTCAAAGTTTCGTTTTGATGAGAACAGTCGATGAATATAATTGGCGCGATATTCTTGAATTGCGTTTTGCTTAAAAGCGGTTCATTCTTCTTACAATCATAATATGCTTGTTGAAATTTCGAATACATGTGATATGCTACTGCATATCTATCATTACTGAAATCCAAATTCAAATCCATGTACGGGTATTTCGCAGAATTTAAATAAACTTTGACGTCTGAAAGTTCACAGTGATCGAAAATACTGGAATCTTTGTCTTTTTTATTTCGTCGATTCGTTTGTAGAGCGAATATAATGTAGCGTGGTTTCTCCAGTTGAGTCGATGTTTTCACCGTCCAAATGTTTTGTCTCGCTGTTGGAATCGTTGGCTGTATATGCATATCCCATGATCGAAAAGCAATTGTAATATCTCGACTATTTTCCACATACTTCAACAACTTCAGTTTCTGTTCATCTGCAACTGTAACGTGCGGAACCATCCATTGAATTTTATGTATATGGAAAGTGACGTCATCCGTTGGTGATATGACTGCATCGTGATCCGTCCGAGCTCGAGTCAGAATTAGTTGATGTTTCGCATTGATGATAACTTTCTTGTAATGGTTAAGAAATCCAAACATCCGCGCCAATGGTAGACAGAAATTGAAGTAGCCTTTTTCCGTCACTTTAATTGTTTCACCTGGACACCATCCGGCGTTGTAGAGTAGTTTGCTTTCATTTTCGTTTAATGCCAAATAATTGATTAACGTTGTTGTCGGTCCCACGTACTTGCATTGATCGATTTCCACGTCGTTCAGTTCATATCGTATTTCTTCAAACAGGTACGCCAATGAATTATTGGATAATTCCGCTGTAGTCGATACTGTTTTATCACTCTTCAACAATTGTCCTTCCACATACAGACAACTTTCGTGCGGCAGCAGGATCAGATCTTGGTTTTGACAGCAGATTCGTATTTCGTCGCTGTTTCCAAACGCATTTAGAAATGGCGAATAGCAGTGATACTCGATGTTTGAAATGCTCTCATCGAAATCGATTCCAGTATTGATGCTTAAAATGCTGCTCATTTTCTCCTCTTCAGCTTGAAACCCAATTGTCGAAGAAATTGTTTGTTCTCTCTTGTTAATGGTGGTCGTTGTTGCTTCTTCCTCGCCGATCCGTTCACCTTGGTGGCAAGTTGTAGACTGATCGGTCGCACCACATTTTCGTCTTTAAATACCAACATTTTCACGCCGGCTTCAAATGCAACTTTACTGTTATCGTTTCGCCTCGAAAATTCACTAAATTGCCGTCTTGATCCACAATTCGTAAAACTAGAGATGTTATCCGTCTCACGGTCACCGGCATATAAATAACTGTATTCGGTGATTCGCTTATTTTATACCCAGGTTCCACTTGAATCGAAAACGAATAAATATTATGTGCTGGAACGTTGTTCAGGTAGCTGTTCGTTGTAATGTTTGTTTCAACTTGTATCAGATTCACTTTCATGATATTCGTTGGTTTATCCGAATAGTGGTAATGACCAGCTGCAAGTTTTCGCTTACTGAAGCCAAGTAGCGAGCCAATTGTTCGTTCTTGATCGAAATGAATTGTTTCCGTACATTTTATTTCACTTTTTAGCGTATTGTTATTCGCGCGAAGTATAAGTTGCGGGCTATCACCCGGTTTTCTCTTCTCTAGTATCCGATCTTCTATTTGAAACTCCAAATCTTCCAGATCATAATTGCCGACAGGTATCTCGATGCATTTCACTTCTCTATCACCGTAATGGAATAAATTATTTGTTTCGTCGATATTTGGCACTGCATTGTATGTTTCAAAATTGACCAACCCGCATACATAATCACCCGGCAAATCGATGGGTGGAAAATACTCAGCTGTTAGTATAGATGAATCACCACTTAACGTTAATGTTAACGACATGGTGACTAAGATACGAATGACAGAAACTTCTTGCCACGAGTATATTTAAAGTATAGATGAGAAGTGCAACAAAATTATTGAAAATAATTTGTATTCCATAAAAATTCTAGACATAAATGTCCACAGTTGTACTGTTCATAATTTTGGTATCTGTTATAATTATATTTAATATTATTGCCATGTAAATATTGCACAACTTCTGCGGGTGGTGACAAATTTCCAAAACTATCAAAATATTCGACGTTCTTGTTATCTTTGGCGTACGCTACCCAATGGCTTCCTGGTCCTGATGAATTATCCAAATTGACGACTCCACACTCCTTTCGCCTTGGCCGTTTCGGTAAATCATCTCTCATGAACACGCCACGAAAATTGGATAAATATTTGTTTCCAAACTGATAAATGTCGCGATCAGTTAATGGTCGATCGGGTAGCTCGCTTAGCGGTTTTTTGATTCGATGTAAAGTCCCAAACCTCTTCTGTATGGTTTCAAATAAAGTCCAGTTCCAGATTTGGATCCAAGAGCAATTGCTTCCATCATCCTGTTATGACGTTCATTTTCTTCCAATTGTTTCTTTGCTGTTTTATAAGCATTCACTGCTTTCGCAACACCAGCAGCGCCTCCGGCAAGTGATCCTACAGCAGACAGGCCGGCAAAAAGTGGAACCAGGAATGGTAAAATTCCACCAGTTTTTGGAATTGGAATGATTCTCGGTGTTGTAAACTGACTGTTCTTACACCAAATTACACAAAATTACACGAAAAATACACCAAATTACACCAAAAGACACCAAAATTACATCAAAAAGACACCAAAGAGTCACTCCCAAAATGAGTAACTCCAAAAAAGAGTCACTCCCAAAAAGAGTCACTCCCAAAATGAGTCACTCCCAAAAAGAGTCACTCCCAAAAAGAGTCACTCTCAAAAAGAGTCACTCCCAAAAAGAGTCACTCCAAAAAGAGTCACTCTCAAAAAGAGTCACTCCCAAAAAGAGTCACTCCCAAAATGAGTCACTCCCAAAAAGAGTCACTCCCAAAAAGAGTCACTCCCAAAAAGAGTCACTCCCAAAAAGAGTCACTCCCAAAATGAGTCACTCTCAAAAAGAGTCACTCCCAAAAAGAGTCACTCCCAAAATGAGTCACTCCCAAAAAGAGTCACTCCCAAAAAGAGTCACTCCCAAAAAGAGTCACTCCCAAAATGAGTCACTCCCAAAAAGAGTCACTCCCAAAAAGAGTCACTCCCAAAAAGAGTCACTCCCAAAAAGAGTCACTCCAAAAAGAGTCACTCTCAAAAAGAGTCACTCCCAAAAAGAGTCACTCCCAAAATGAGTCACTCCCAAAAAGAGTCACTCCCAAAAAGAGTCACTCCCAAAAAGAGTCACTCCCAAAAAGAGTCACTCCCAAAATGAGTCACTCCCAAAAAGAGTCACTCCCAAAAAGAGTCACTCCCAAAATGAGTCACTCCCAAAATGAGTCACTCCCAAAAAAGTCACTCCCAAAATGAGTCACTCCCAAAAGAATCACTCCCAAAGAGAAATAGTTATTTCTAACGGTATTACAGATAAAATATAGAATGAATATGTAAGATTTTAGATTAAGATTTAAGCTTTTAGTTTTAACGGTACGGCGTTTAGTAAAAACAGGTAACCTAATATTGATTTTGATGCAGTTTTCATATTTGATATTAATATTGATACTGATATTAATATTTTGATTGGTCAAACCATTTTCACCCTATTTCAAATTTCACCCCCAATTTTATCGTCAAGGCCCCTCTAATAGGTACGACCCTGGATTTGAGTATACCAATAGAAAGGTCTTTAAAAATAAAGGACTATACCAATTTAAATTTTTCTTCTAGTTGTTATAGTTTTCGAATAATTTGATAAAATTAAATTTTTACCCCAAATTTAAGGGTCGATTTCACCCCTAAAATGGCGTTTTTGGCCGATAAAAAAAGATACGTGTCTGTTATTTTTCTTTGTTCTACACACTTACCAAGTTTCATGAAAATCGGGAATTGTTACTTGGAGACCTAGCCCTCTAAGTAGGTATGGGGCCACTTGGCCATCTGGTAGTGAAACTTGGAATTAGGGAAAATTTGGATTCCTAGATTAAGCTAAGTTCGCTTAGGTCTCGTTAGGTTATACGAGATATAGGCAATATAGGCAATTACACCGCGTTGCCAAGTGGCCCCATACCTACTTAGAGGGCCAAAAACGCCATTTTAGGGGTGAAATCGACCCTCAAATTTGGGGTAAAAATTTAATTTTATCAAATTATTCGAAAACTATAACAACTAGAAGAAAAATTTAAATTGGTATAGTCCTTTATTTTTAAAGACCTTTCTATTGGTATACTCAAATCCAGGGTCGTACCTATTAGAGGGGCCTTGACGATAAAATTGGGGGTGAAATTTGAAATAGGGTGAAAATGGTTTGACCAATCAAAATATTAATATCAGTATCAATATTAATATCAAATATGAAAACTGCATCAAAATCAATATTAGGTTACCTGTTTTTACTAAACGCCGTACCGTTAAAACTAAAAGCTTAAATCTTAATCTAAAATCTTACATATTCATTCTATATTTTATCTGTAATACCGTTAGAAATAACTATTTCTCTTTGGGAGTGATTCTTTTGGGAGTGACTCATTTTGGGAGTGACTTTTTTGGGAGTGACTCATTTTGGGAGTGACTCATTTTGGGAGTGACTCTTTTTGGGAGTGACTCTTTTTGGGAGTGACTCTTTTTGGGAGTGACTCTTTTTGGGAGTGACTCATTTTGGGAGTGACTCTTTTTGGGAGTGACTCTTTTTGAGAGTGACTCTTTTTGGAGTGACTCTTTTTGGGAGTGACTCTTTTTGAGAGTGACTCTTTTTGGGAGTGACTCTTTTTGGGAGTGACTCATTTTGGGAGTGACTCTTTTTGGGAGTGACTCTTTTTTGGAGTTACTCATTTTGGGAGTGACTCTTTGGTGTCTTTTTGATGTAATTTTGGTGTCTTTTGGTGTAATTTGGTGTATTTTTCGTGTAATTTTGTGTAATTTGGTGTAAGAACAGTCAGTTTACAACACCGAGAATCATTCCAATTCCAAAAACTGGTGGAATTTTACCATTCCTGGTTCCACTTTTTGCCGGCCTGTCTGCTGTAGGATCACTTGCCGGAGGCGCTGCTGGTGTTGCGAAAGCAGTGAATGCTTATAAAACAGCAAAGAAACAATTGGAAGAAAATGAACGTCATAACAGGATGATGGAAGCAATTGCTCTTGGATCCAAATCTGGAACTGGACTTTATTTGAAACCATACAGAAGAGGTTTGGGACTTTACATCGAATCAAAAAACCGCTAAGCGAGCTACCCGATCGACCATTAACTGATCGCGACATTTATCAGTTTGGAAACAAATATTTATCCAATTTTCGTGGCGTGTTCATGAGAGATGATTTACCGAAACGGCCAAGGCGAAAGGAGTGTGGAGTCGTCAATTTGGATAATTCATCAGGACCAGGAAGCCATTGGGTAGCGTACGCCAAAGATAACAAGAACGTCGAATATTTTGATAGTTTTGGAAATTTGTCACCACCCGCAGAAGTTGTGCAATATTTACATGGCAATAATATTAAATATAATTATAACAGATACCAAAATTATGAACAGTACAACTGTGGACATTTATGTCTAGAATTTTTATGGAATACAAATTATTTTCAATAATTTTGTTGCACTTCTCATCTATACTTTAAATATACTCGTGGCAAGAAGTTTCTGTCATTCGTATCTTAGTCACCATGTCGTTAACATTAACGTTAAGTGGTGATTCATCTATACTAACAGCTGAGTATTTTCCACCCATCGATTTGCCGGGTGATTATGTATGCGGGTTGGTCAATTTTGAAACATACAATGCAGTGCCAAATATCGACGAAACAAATAATTTATTCCATTACGGTGATAGAGAAGTGAAATGCATCGAGATACCTGTCGGCAATTATGATCTGGAAGATTTGGAGTTTCAAATAGAAGATCGGATACTAGAGAAGAGAAAACCGGGTGATAGCCCGCAACTTATACTTCGCGCGAATAACAATACGCTAAAAAGTGAAATAAAATGTACGGAAACAATTCATTTCGATCAAGAACGAACAATTGGCTCGCTACTTGGCTTCAGTAAGCGAAAACTTGCAGCTGGTCATTACCACTATTCGGATAAACCAACGAATATCATGAAAGTGAATCTGATACAAGTTGAAACAAACATTACAACGAACAGCTACCTGAACAACGTTCCAGCACATAATATTTATTCGTTTTCGATTCAAGTGGAACCTGGGTATAAAATAAGCGAATCACCGAATACAGTTATTTATATGCCGGTGACCGTGAGACGGATAACATCTCTAGTTTTACGAATTGTGGATCAAGACGGCAATTTAGTGAATTTTCGAGGCGAAACGATAACAGTAAAGTTGCATTTGAAGCCGGCGTGAAAATGTTGGTATTTAAAGACGAAAATGTGGTGCGACCGATCAGTCTACAACTTGCCACCAAGGTGAACGGATCGGCGAGGAAGAAGCAACAACGACCACCATTAACAAGAGAGAACAAACAATTTCTTCGACAATTGGGTTTCAAGCTGAAGAGGAGAAAATGAGCAGCATTTTAAGCATCAATACTGGAATCGATTTCGATGAGAGCATTTCAAACATCGAGTATCACTGCTATTCGCCATTTCTAAATGCGTTTGGAAACAGCGACGAAATACGAATCTGCTGTCAAAACCAAGATCTGATCCTGCTGCCGCACGAAAGTTGTCTGTATGTGGAAGGACAATTGTTGAAGAGTGATAAAACAGTATCGACTACAGCGGAATTATCCAATAATTCATTGGCGTACCTGTTTGAAGAAATACGATATGAACTGAACGACGTGGAAATCGATCAATGCAAGTACGTGGGACCGACAACAACGTTAATCAATTATTTGGCATTAAACGAAAATGAAAGCAAACTACTCTACAACGCCGGATGGTGTCCAGGTGAAACAATTAAAGTGACGGAAAAAGGCTACTTCAATTTCTGTCTACCATTGGCGCGGATGTTTGGATTTCTTAACCATTACAAGAAAGTTATCATCAATGCGAAACATCAACTAATTCTGACTCGAGCTCGGACGGATCACGATGCAGTCATATCACCAACGGATGACGTCACTTTCCATATACATAAAATTCAATGGATGGTTCCGCACGTTACAGTTGCAGATGAACAGAAACTGAAGTTGTTGAAGTATGTGGAAAATAGTCGAGATATTACAATTGCTTTTCGATCATGGGATATGCATATACAGCCAACGATTCCAACAGCGAGACAAAACATTTGGACGGTGAAAACATCGACTCAACTGGAGAAACCACGCTACATTATATTCGCTCTACAAACGAATCGACGAAATAAAAAAGACAAAGATTCCAGTATTTTCGATCACTGTGAACTTTCAGACGTCAAAGTTTATTTAAATTCTGCGAAATACCCGTACATGGATTTGAATTTGGATTTCAGTAATGATAGATATGCAGTAGCATATCACATGTATTCGAAATTTCAACAAGCATATTATGATTGTAAGAAGAATGAACCGCTTTTAAGCAAAACGCAATTCAAGAATATCGCGCCAATTATATTCATCGACTGTTCTCATCAAAACGAAACTTTGAAAAGTGGACCAGTGGATATTCGAATTGAATTTAAAACGTTGAAGGAGGTGCCAGAGAATACATCAGCATTTTGCCTTCTACTACATGATCGTGTGGTTCAATATAATCCATTGACAAATATTGTTACAAAATATGTATAAAAACATCGCAATCCAGCTATAAATCAGTCAGTTTCGCTCTAGACAACGCACAATGAAGACCGACGCAGCAATTGTTGACTTCCAAGGATTTCCAAATTCGACAAATGGGAAATTCTACATAAAGGAATTGGCTGTGTTGAAATTCGATTCTTCCGAAGAAAATTGTGGTGAAGATTATATACTACAGCACTATGTATTCAAATCACCAATACCGTTTTGCGGATTAAGTGAAAAAGATCAACGCACAGCTCGCTGGTTGCGGAAAAATCATCATGGGTTCTCCTGGATGGACGGACATATTGAATACGAGGAACTACAGTACATTTTAATAAACAATCTGCACGGAACTCGAATCATCTATACGAAGGGAGAAGAGAAAGTACGCTATTTGAAACGACTGCTACCGTCAGCGCCCATTATGAACTTTGAAGAAATAACAATTTGTCCCAAGTTGAGAATCATAACATCAACATACACTAGCCCTCGATGCGGTCATCATTCCGGAGCAACTTGCGCCATGGAAAATGCCATATCCATATACAAATATTATTGTAATAACATTTAAACATTTTTATTGTAAAAAAAATTTTTCTTTTAAAATAAATTTATTAAAATAAGAAAAAATTAAAAAATTAAAAAAAAAAAAAATAAAAAAAGTTTTTATTTAATAAAAAAAAAAATAAATAAAAATTAAAAATTAAAAATAAAAAAATGTGTTTTTATTTAGAGGAAAACCTGTATAAGCCTGTTTTCAGATAAAAATATACAATCATATGATAAAATTCATTTTTGCATATTAGACAGAAATCTTCGCTATTAATAACAGTTTACCTTTAGTGACGTCAGCTGACAATTTATACAAGTTTAAACCTGTTTTCAGATAAAAATATACAATCATATGATAAAATTCATTTTTGCATATTAGACAGAAATCTGCTATTAATATCAGCATTCCTTCTAATGACGTCAGCTGACAATTTATACAAGTTTAAACCCGTTTTCAGATAAAAATATTATAAAATTATGAAAGCAACGCCACCTTTTCATGGAATTTTGAATCTAGGTACAGAATTCGCGGTGGTTCAGACTAACGACGCTATCAAAGGTGACTGCGCCACCTGTTGACAATTTTTCAAACTTACACACAGGAATCCAGACCAGCAACGCTATCAAAGGTGACTGCGTCATCTATTAGGGAATTTACAGGGCTCGAAGGTGGCTGCGCCATCTATTAGGGAATTCTTAGGTTAGAAACAATCTGTTAGGTTACACCAAATTTCCTTAGGTTCTGTTAGGTTGGATCAAGTTCCGCTAGGCTAGAAAAAAATTTTGCTCCACCCACCGCCGGAGGCTTCTAGAACCGCCTCGGTAGTTTTGCCTCCATCCGAGGTCGCTCAAAAAGTCGGATGGAGGGATGGAGGTTCCCAAATGCCCATATTCCTACTACTCACATGATACATAATGTTAATATATTAGATAATTTCCAGCAGAAAAGTTCTAAAATTTTAACTGCGAATGATGAAAAAATGAAAGCTCAAGGTCAGAATTTATTATCAGTAAATGGAGTAACAAATAATGAGGGTATATTTAAAAAAGACAAAGTGGAGGTACATAAAGATTCAGAATTAATATTAGCTGGAAATAAAGAAAATGGATTATACATAGTAAATATACAACAAAATATGAAAGAACGAAAAATAGAAATAGCAAGAGATGTGGTAATAATTAATGAAAATAGTGAAATAAAAGAAGAAAATGACATGAAAGACAACGTGAAAGGCAAGAAAATAGATTACATACATGATGAATATGAAGAACAAGAAGAAAATGGAGATAAGGAAGAATCGTATCAACAATCGACAAATGAAGAATACAATGATATTATAGAAAATGAAACTAATATTGACACATCTACAAATGAAACTGATATTAACATATCTACAACAGGAGAAGAAATTGACGAAAATATGGAAGAAAAGGAAGCTAGAGCAGAAGAAAACACACCAAGAAGAAGTACTAGAATAAAACAAAAGCCAAATTATCTAGAAGATTATGGACTGCTTTCTTATAACGAAGTAATTATGTCTGAAGAAAAGGAAAATTGGGAGAAGGCTATAAATTCGGAGAAGGAATCATTACAAAAGAATAACATTTGGGAAATAGTAGACAAAAAGGAAACTAAAGAAAAGAAAATACTTTCAAATAAATGGGTATTCTGTATAAAAGAAAATAGTACTTACAAGATAAAAAAAAAAAATGAATTTGTGTGTGTTAGAGAATTTAAAACCAGTGTATAATATTTTTAAATTAATTTTTTTTTTAAAATATAAAAAATAAAAATAAAAAAATTGAATTTAAAAATAGGAGAAGGTGTTGGCTGATAAAAATAAATAGATCGAACTAGTGTAGTGATTATAAAAAAGTGTTAGTATCTAGGATATCTGGTTACTAATTAAAAAAATAAAAATTGAATATTAATATTAATAAATAAAATAATTGAATAATAATTGGAAATAAAATTATAAATGTAATGTTGTAAATTTCTATTAATAAAATATAAAATAATATAAAAACAAGAAGAGGAAAATAAATATAATATTCAAGAACATGACCTCAATAGAAACTTCCCCGGAAGCCGACAATATTAAAAAAAATAAAAAACTGTATAAACAAATACATAAAATACAATGATTTAAACACTAATAGATTCAACACAGTTCAGCATGTATGTGTAAAACTGTAAACATACGTACATACTACATATACACTCACATTCAAATCAATTTTATTTAAAAATATAAATAATATTTTTTATGTATTTTTTTATGTTTATCTTAAAATTTTTTATACATAGAAACCAAAAGATTAGTGTGAGTAGGAACACATCCGTGTGATGAATGATGGTAAACATCGCACACATAATGCGTAACCAACTAATCAATATTAATCATTGATCGCGGTCGGCCTCTGGGGAAGTTTTGTTTGGTTTCGAATGCCGAAGCCATGGGACTGAAAGTGTTAATTACAAATATAAATATTTATTTAAAATAAAAAACTTAAACCCATACCAATCGTTTGTAAAGGATTTATGAATGTTTTTGACACCATTCGCAAGTTTTGTGACTACCTATTTATTGAGTAATTCATAAATTAATTGAAAGGTATCCGTTAGCCAACATCATATTTAAAAGTATAGTAATATATGAGTAATATGGACTTCTTGATACTCAATCGATCAGAAATCGTTTGTGAATTCTTAATTTATCAATTAAAACGTTTGTGGCGACGTATTTTCTAAGAAAAACAATAAAAATTGCGAGATGACTGTAGTGTTATTGTTAATATATTATATATCCAAACACTCACAATTTATAGCTAATAACAAATACAACGATATTTTGCTTTTATATATGTTTATTATCATAACAAAATAACAATATGTGTTTTAACAGCGAGAAAGGTACATTCGTTCAATGGCTTGTTCACCTCTCGTCTGAAGTTATCTTCAAAAGTCGTCTATCAGTCGAAAGTATCTCGTTCATGATTAATCACGAGAGTTTGTAGCAATATATGGAATTATTCCGGGTATGGTTCTGTGGTTGAGTTGGTTTAATAAGTATCTGTATCGTGGCGCTAGATTCGTGTTATGGATCCGCCACATCACTCCCCCCGGAATGACTTTCAGCGGGAGCTTTGAAAGTTACCGAGCGTCTTGAATACGTTTTGGCAGGTTTTTCCACGATTGAATCCCAGTGGTTATGTTGGTGCTGAACTGGTGTTGATGGATCGGATATGGTGTCATCAGAATCGTCATCGGTTTTGTTGATATAAGCTGGTTTCAGTCTTTCGATGATGTTTTTTTCAGTTCCGTTGACGTTGATTTTGAAAACTCGATCTGATATTCTTTCGACGACTTTGTATGGACCGATGTATGATGCTCCTAAAGGGGCTTTGACATGGTCACATCTGATGAACACGTGTGAACACGAAAATAGATCTTTGTGGATGAATATTTTCGCTCTGGAATGATGAGCCGTTGGAATGGGTCGTAGTCCTCGCATGTATTCGCGGTGTTTTTGAATGAAAATCTGAGGATCAGCTCGAAGTTCGCCGGAGACGAAAAATTCACCTGGGATTCTGATGTTTGTACCATACAACATTTCCGCAGGAGTAGTTTGGAGATCTTCTTTGAAGCTGGTTCTAAGTCCAAGAAGTACAATAGGTAGAATGTCTGGCCAGGGATTAGGTGAACACATGAGTGCTGCTTTCAAAGTTCTGTGTAATCTTTCTACGATCCCGTTGGACTGGGGATGATAACCAGTGGTTCTGATTTTGTTTGCTCCGATTAATTTTGCCATAGCGTAGAAAAGTGCTGATTCGAACTGACTTCCTTGGTCACTGGTTATGGTGATGGGGGTGCCGTAGTGTGAAATCCAGTGTTCGAAGAGTGCGGTCGCGACGGTATCTGCGGTGATGTCTTTGAGTGGTATAGCAGTTGGCCACCTGGAGAATCGATCAATAACTGTTAGACAGTACTGAAATCCTCTAATATTTGGAAGAACGATTATGTCGATATGAATGTGTGAGAATCTGGTGTCTGGAACATTAATGTGGTTTGGAATAAGTCTGGTGTGACGTTGGACTTTTGCTTGTTGACACGCTAAACATTCTTGAACCCATTTGATCGCATCCTTGCGTATTCCAGGCCATACAAATTTTTCTTTGAGATTACGTGATGTTGTTCGACCACTGGGATGTGACAGATTGTGAATTATGTCGAATGCTGTTTTGCGAAGAGACTTCGGTAGATATGGTCTGACAAATCCTGATGAAATATCACAAAAGATTTTTATGTTCGGTTCAGTGATTACTTCTTGGAGTTTCAACGAAGTTGGATTTTGAATCAGATTCTGTAATTCTTCGTCATTTTGTTGTTCTTGTTGAATGATTTCTGAGCTGAGAACAGTGGGCATGTTGATGTTGTTGACACGAGAAAGAGCATCAGCAACTGCATTGTCGCCCCCTTTCACGTAGACTAGGTTAGTAGTGAACTGAGAAATATAGTCCAGTTGTCTGAGTCTGCGTTCTGGGGCTGTATCGAATTTCTTCTGTCTGAAGGCGAAGGTCAAAGGCTTGTGGTCAGTCTTGATGATTAATTGACGACATTCAAGCATGTGATGGAAAAATTTTACGGAGGCAAAAATGGCAAGAAGTTCTCTGTCGTACGTACAGTATTTTTGTTCAGTTTCACTTAGCTTTCTTGAGAAGAAACCTAGTGGCTGCCAAATGTTGTTCACTTGTTGTTCAAGTTTAGCTCCGATGGCCGTTGATGATGCATCAGTCGTGAGAGCTAGTAGTGCCGTTGGTGACGGATATGTGAGAAGAGTCAAAGATGATAAAGATTGTTTGCACGCAGAAAAATCTTCTTCAGCTTCTTGTGACCAGATTATTTCAGTTTTGTCATGTTTTTTTGAATTTTTTAGGTAGTTATTGAGCGGCTGCTGCAGTTGAGCTGCTTGTGGAATACATCGTCTGTAGTAATTGATGATGCCCAGGAAGCGTCGGAGTTCCTGAACCGTTTTCAATTTCGGATATTTGAGTATTATGTCGACCCGTTCAGTGATTGGGGTGTAGCCTTCAGCGCTGATGGTGTATCCCAAATAGTCAACTTTTGGTTGACCTAGTTTACATTTGGAAGTGTTGATTGCAAGGGAGTGAGTTTTTAGTAGCTCAAATACTTGCATGAGGTGCTCCCTATGCTGTTCGTGATTTTCGGACATAACCAGGATGTCGTCTATATACACGAAGACAAAGTCCAGACCACGAAAGATTGAGTCCATGTGGCGTTGAAAAGTTTGAGTGGCGTTTCTGAGTCCATATGGCATGACAACATACTCGTAGAGACCCCACGGTGTGGTGATGGCGGTTTTCTTGATGTCATCAGGATGCATGGGTATTTGATGGTAGGCTTTTTCTAGGTCGAGTGTTGTAAAAATTGTTTTTCCATGTAGCCTGGTGAAAAGATCCTGTATGAGGGGAGGCGAGTATCGGTCGGGTTCTGTGATGGAATTCAGTCTTCTGTAGTCTCCACAAAGTCTCCAGTCTTTGCCATTCTTTTTTCGGACAATGTGAATAGGACTTGAGTATGGGCTGTTTGATGGTCTGATGAGACCTGAATTGATGAGATCTTGAATGATGGCTTTTCCAGCAGTTGCTTTTTCGCCAGCTACTTTGCGAAATTGAGATGAGACAGGAGGACCGGTTGTAATGATTCTATGACCATCTTCACAGTTTTTGATTTTTGGAATTGGTTGTGGTTTTGTGATGTCCACGTATTGTTGTAGGAGATCATAATATGGCATGGTGACGTTTAGTGTGGAGATGTTGCAGATAGAGGTGTGTGAGATTTCACCTTTGGACGTTAGAGATGTGAGAGCATCAATGAGTTGTTGATTTTTGATGTCAATTAATAGCCCGTAGTGTGTAAGGAAGTCTGCTCCAATTATTGCTGCATGTACATCTGCAATAATGAAAGGCCAGGAGAAATTTCTGCGAAGGTTGAGATCGAGATTGAGAGTTTTTACGCCGTAGGTGTCGATTTCAGATGAGTTGGCCGCGTACAGTGTGAGTGCCGTTTTTTCTCGACCTTGACCGAAGGTGTTCGACGGGATAATGGAGACAATCGAGCCTGAATCAATAAGAAATTTTTGATTCGTCTTCTTGTCGAATATGTGTAAGCGGAACTCTTTATGTGGTAAATTGTTGGAGTTGCTGTCACCCACCGCTCCTATTGGGGACAGCGGTTTTTGTTTCCCGATTGTGATAAAGTCGTTGTGAAGTTGCATGGGGATGTGCAGCGGCGTGCATCTTTTCCCCACTTCTGGTGATAGTAACATATTCCACTTCGGTTAGGCGTTGTTGATCTGGACCTGGGGCGACGAGTGTTTTGTATTCATTTTAGTTCTTTAATTTCTTGTAGGCAAGTGATGACGATTTTTTGTAGATTGTCGACTTTCTTTTCAAGTTCTTGTGTGATGCTTGTCGTATTTTGTAGATTGGGCATTGTTGTAGCCATGACGAAGTGATTATTCGTGGCTTCCAAAATGCGATCTGCCATTTCAGCTAGACCATTGAGATCAAGGTTGTTGGACGTTACCAAGAGTGGTCTGATGTGAGCCGGAAGACGGTTTGACCAGAGTTCATGTAGCGCTTCATCGGACATAGATTGGCCCGCTAGCTGTCGCATCTCTCTTAAAAGTTGCGAAGGTTTTTTATCGCCGAGAGACATTGTGTGAATTAACTTGTTTAGTTGCTTTTGTCGGGAGTCAGACGTTCGTTTAATTATGATATCTTTTAGGTTTTGATATCTGTTATGTGCAGGTGGGTTATAAAGGATATCGGTTATTTGTTCTAGTATTTCGGGGTTTAGAGCTTTTATGACTGCACTGTATTTCGTCTCATCATCGTAGACTCGTAACGTTTTAAATTCGGCCTCCACCATGACGAACCATATTTCTGGATTGTCTTTGAGAAACATCGGTAGTTGTGGTCGTACAAAGCTTTCTTGAAAAATATGATTAGGAATTCTTTGTTGGTGAGTTTCGATTTGCCGCGATTTTTGCTCAAGATGGCCGTTTGGCGGGTTATTGTTAGCCGCTTTTATGTTTTGGTTATTTGAATTATGAATTTGTTTATTTGGTGTACTTGCGTTTTCATGTTTGACAGAAAAATCTTCCGTGATTTTGGGGTTGAAGTCCAGTAAATTGATTGGAAATGTTTTGTTCGTTGCAGGGTTCATGTTGAACTTGCACGTGGTTTTGTTGCCGGTAAAACAAATGACGATTATTAGCAGACGTCGGGGTCACCAATTTGTAGTGTTATTGTTAATATATTATATATCCAAACACTCACAATTTATAGCTAATAACAGATACAACGATATTTTGCTTTTATATATGTTTATTATCATAACAAAATAACAATATGTGTTTTAACAGCGAGAAAGGTACATTCGTTCAATGGCTTGTTCACCTCTCGTCTGAAGTTATCTTCAAAAGTCGTCTATCAGTCGAAAGTATCTCGTTCATGATTAATCACGAGAGTTTGTAGCAATATATGGAATTATTCCGGGTATGGTTCTGTGCTAGTTCTGTGGTTGAGTTGGTTTAATAAGTATCTGTATCGTGGCGCTAGATTCGTGTTATGGATCCGCCACATGACAGCCAACGCTGCGACATCTGCTGACGCTATTTAGAATTATTTTTAATTTTGAAATCGCCTTACTTTTTTTTTTTTTTGTTTACATGATTTATTGACTAGTTCAACGTATAATCGTTATATCATAGTCGTGATGGCAGAAATAAACTGATACGTATAGTGACGTTAAGAGGCAGGTTCGAAAGAACCCCTCGTGGCTGATATAAAATGTGAACTTAATTTAAATTTTTATGATTGGAGCAAGTAAAGATGTTGCGCTGTTATCCGCTTGAGTCGAGTTTCGAATAAGTTGGTGAGGTGATACTTAAGAGCAGCTGGATGATTTGACAAGCCGTTGTAAAATTTCTTTGATATTTCGATGATGAAATTGTTTAGGGGATGAACTTGGAGTCGCGCTGGAGTTGAATATTGCGGACAAACCATGGTGAATTGGTGATAATGCGTAGTATTTTATTTTGGAATGTTTCCAGTTTCTTTAATTGTGTATTACTGGCTGAAGACCATATGGGACATGCGTAGGTGATGATAGGCCGAATTAATTGTTTATATAGTAGTACGCCAGTTTCGATGCGTAGGTGTGATCTGCGATTTATTAGTGGATATAACGTTGCTAATCTTGTGTTGGCTTCTTTGAGTTTATTTTTTATATGTGTGTTCCATGTTAGACGCTTATCTAACCAGACACCCAAATATTTTACACTTTCTTCGTTGAAGTGAATGATTTCATTGTTAATGATTAACTGATTGTGTTGAGGAATCCGTTTTAGTGTGAATATTTTAGCACTTGTCTTGGTAACATTTAGAGTTAAATTCCATGTTTTCATCCAATCGCAGATAGTTACTAGAGATAATTGTAGTCGGTCAATGGCAATGTGGATGTCTTCGTGTTGAGATATTATAACTGTAGCATCGGCAAACATGCCTATTTCAGTTCCATTAACGTTATAAGGAAAGTCGGCCATATAGAGGTTGAAAAGAGTAGGACCTAGTACGGAACCTTGTGCGATACTCGATTTGATAGGTCGTTCTTGAGATTTGACATTACCTATTTTCACGTGAAATGTTCTGTTTGTTAAGAAGGATGCTATGATTTTAGCGAATTTCCAAAACTGGAAATTCAGCTTTTACGCCAGGTGTCATGGTGCGACCTAAGCCCGAGACCATATCAGAAATATGTTTTGAGGTCCCTAGAATACGAAAATGATATTCACTAAAATTTATATATATATATATATATATATATATATATATATATATATATATATATATATATATATATATATATATATATATATATATATATATATATATATATATGTATCCGCGCGATAACTCTCGAACGAAACGTTTAATGCTTATGAAATTTTGTGTGCGAATTCGATTTTCCAAATCGTTGGATGAGTTCGTTAGCCAGACACGTCGGATGCCCAGAAGTAGGTTTTCCGGGCGTTTTTTGTCAACAAAATGAGTTTTTTGCCAGAATTAAGCAATTTTTCAAATTTTTTTTTACACTAAGCCATTGTAAAAGGTAAAACGCATAAAAAATGTTTTTATACCGTTGCTCTAAATTACTTACTTTTCGAGAAAAACTAGAAAATATGTCGTTCTCCATTTCACTCGCACTCGCATTCTTTTTTTTTTCTGTCTCATTTTTTGCGAGCTAAATTCGAAAAAAGCCGCTTTATAAGTAGCGTGTCATGATTTTTTTAATCCAATTTAACGATTCGGCTATATTCTATTTCTCTGTCAGTTAAATGTTTTTATAATGTATCTCTGTTCCATTTTTTTTTACAAAAAAAATCCCGACGATATCTGTTATGTGATATGATCAGAATTTAGATTATATTTACACCTTCCTAAAATTAATAAGAGTTTGCTTCAATCGTATAAAAATTACGTTAAATCATATTCAAACAATAATATTTTTACGTAATTTTTTATCCAATTGACAATACAGTTATGATTAGAATTGTATAATCAGAGCATTCTAATATTAAATAATTTTGCACATTCAATTTTTTTTTTTAACAAAGAAAAATTTTTTTAAATTTTGACACATTCTTTTATGAAATTTCGATTAAGAAATATTAAAAAATTTTAAAGTGAATCATTTAAAAAGAGTTAAAAATAAATTAAAAAGGAAACATTTCTCTATTTTAACATATTTGTAAAGAAAATTTTACAGTTTACTTACAGTTTTTTGAAAAAATGTAATAACATTTTTACATACAATAAAGATTATATTTGAACGGTAGGAAATCCACAAATTTTTTTTTATTTCTTTAATTAATTATTAAATTTGGTTTTAGAAGAAAATCTTCGTCTAATTCGCTCCAAGCCGAAAGTATAGCCACTAATAAGGACATTCCACTGTTAAAATAAATGGAAAATATATTGAAATTTATTTAATGAAAACCATTCATACACATTTTTAAAATATCCTTTTGAATTATATAACAAATAAAATCTGTGTAAAAAAATCTAATTGACGTGTTTTTTCTCAATTTGCTAATATTAAGTAAGGCTCGTTAATTAGGGAGTGATTGTGTTAAAATTTTAATATAAAATATGGTAATTTTAACCCTCTTTAAAAGAACATTTCGATTTTAACAATAAAAAAATTTTAAAAAGTGTTTTCGTTTTTCCCGGATTACCAAAAACTGTTCATAGGCATATCTGTGACTAAAGTTGCCTCCCTTTCTTAAGAAAATAAAGTATTTTTAAAATTTTGTGCAAAAGAATAAAACACAACGAAAAAAAAGTACGCGTTTCCATATTTTTAAGATTTTGTAGTACAAGAAAATCCTTATAAATTCATCATATCTGTTATTGCATTTACTAGCTTTTACGCAATTTAATAAACAAAAGTCTGAAAATGGACGTAGAATCTCACTGTTATTAATTATTATGTCTTAGTCTTTTGAAAAATTATTTTTTGAACTAAAATAAGAATAGGAGGAATATAAACTTAGGGGTAAACGACAGGAGTATATAAACTTTATTTTAGATTCTACGTTTATTTTTACAGAAAATCATCAAGTACCTATTATTTCTTTTTTGAATGTATAAATACAAAAAGTTCGAAATTATTTTATATTAGAATTTCAATTTTGGTCGACCCTACGGGTTGTCCCCATTTACTCTTTTCTCGTCTCTTTTGACCCCAATTTTTCATAGAGAAGAAATTATACGATTTTTGTTAATTTTTCAAAAACCACCGATATTTTTAAATTTTTTTGGATACTGCTATAAAGTGACCATCTTCGCGTAAATTTTTAATATATTAAAGATTAGGTACTCATAAAATAAATACAAAAAAATACGGTGTGAAGTCGGAATGCGTACCTATTCATCCTTGTCTACGGTAGCACATTTTTTATTGACATAAATATTAGAAACGCAGGAAAAGAGACCAGGAATCAACATAGAAGTGGATTATGGTACGATATATTTTCTGAAAAAAGTGCTTAGGACCAAAGTTATAGAGTTCAAAGTGATGCACTTGATGATCTTGAAGCACTTGACTCTCGTGATGCACTTGACTTTGAAGTTGACCTTGAGGTCAATTTCCAAAGTCATTTGAAAATCATTTAATATTTTTCAAAAGGAGTAGTTTACTTTTCATCCCTAAATGGTTCAAAGTATATTCGAACGAATTTCACATGCAAGATAGAAAATAAGTGATCAAGAAGTAATTTTGAAAAATACTTGCTCAGTCGCAATCGGAAAAATAATAGTTAATCATATGTTGAATTGAATTCCTAATATGATAACTATAGAGTAGCAATAAAAATTTTAAAAAATTTTGAAAATTTCTAATATAACATAAAGTTAATGTTTAACTTACAATTGGAGTGATATTAAATCTTTTCTTAACTTCTAAAATTACTTACAAAAATGTTTTCTTCTAATTTTTTCTATAAATTTGCGCCTATTTTTTCATTTCGTCAGGTTTTTATTTTTTTTATTTTAGAAAAATAACGCAACAAATCAATTTTGAAGATAGATTGAGTCAATACATGAAATTACTGCTTATAGGTACAGGATATGGTCAAAGTTCGGCAATGGCTAATCATTTTCAACTGACCTTGAAAATCGATTTCAGGGTCACTATCAAGTGCATCGCTTTAAATTCTACAAATTTGGTACTCAGCCCTTTTTTCAAAAAATATGCCGTTTCAAAAATATTTAGCTATAACTGTTTTCATCTACAGAGGTTGAATGGTGTTTTCTACCCCTAAAAAGCGTATTTAGCCGAAATAAAAAAACACGTATTTAATATTTTTCGCTGTTTAATAAGTATGTTAAGTTTCATTCAAATTGGCAAGTAGGTATTAGTTGGGTAGTGTTATTTGTCAGAATGTTTTGCCGATCTAGTTTTTTCAATATTTCTTTGCTCGTTTTCAGAATTTGTATTTTAATTTCTACGGACAAATAACTCATTCTTTTCTTTGATTTTAGTAACTTTTATTTGCTGATGTTGACCATTAATTGATCGAAACATATCAAATATTTTTCAATGATTTTTTTAGCGAATGTCGAAAATTTTGAAAATTTTTTCACCGTTAGTAAGTTAAAGTATTTGAATTCATTAAGTAATTAAATGATGTCCACAAGAACCTTACGAACTACCATAAGTTATATGAGATCCCTAGGACCCGTTTTTTACTGTTAGGATAAACTTTTTACAAAAATTATTTTAGATGAATAAAGGTTATGTTGTATGATTTCCGCCAGGGTTTACTGTTCCCATTATTGTAAAAAATAAACTAACCGACCGATTTTGAAAATTTTTTCACTGTTAGAGAACTAAATTATTTTAGATGGATACAACTATGCTGCACAAAGTCCGTTCGGGTTCTTGGGTTCCAAAAATATCAAAACTAATTACCCAGCCGATTTTAAAAAATCTTTTACTCTTAGAAAGCTAAACTATTTTAAATAGGTACAGTTCTTAGATGAGATCCGCCAGTCCCCAAAATTTGGAAATTCGCTATGTTATGCAGATGCTGCGACAGGGGTATTTTGAATATAATATGGAATTTGAAATATATTAAGTTTTTGTAGTAGCCCTGCATGCCATACTCGATCAAATGCTTGACATATATCTAGAAATACGATTACTGTGAACTTCTTTTCGTGAAATCCTTGTTCTATTAGGCGAGTTATACGTAATAATTGATGAACTGTGGAGTAACCCGTTCTGAATCCAAATTGAAATGGTGGTATTGTGTCATGTGTGTTAATATGATCGGTAAGCCTGCGGAGGATGATTCGTTCCAGTAATTTTGAAAGTGTTGGTAAAAGGCTTATTGGACGATAACTATCCACTTTTGATTTATTTTTCCCAGGTTTATGGAAAACAATGATTTCTGCTGATTTCCATGAGTCTGGGAAATGGCCGAGTGCTAAACACTTATTAAATATACTACATAGGCACGTAATGGTTTTATTTGTAAATTTTTTAATGAGTATATTGGTTATTAAGTCGATTCCCGGGGCTTTGCGATTGTTTAGTTGTTTGATATATGTTTTGATTTCACTAGGTGTCACTATTTCCAGATTAGCTGTTGTGTTGTTGGTTGGATTTGTGGTATGTTCGTTGTTGGTATTAGTAAATATTCTTTCGAGGTGAGAAGCGAATGCTTCTGCTTTATCAGAGTCATTTTCATGTATTTGAGAGTTGAATTCTATTGGTGGAATAGTGTCACGTTTTTTGGTGATTCTTTTTGTCGCTTTCCAAAGTTCGTTATCGTTTGGTTCTAGCTGTTCTAAATAGTTTTGGTACTGAGTATATCGCATGTGATTTAGTTCATACTCGACTTGATGCGTGAGTTGGTTAAGTAATCTTTTATTCTCTCTGGTTCTATTTCGTTGCCAAAGACGTCGTTGCTTATTTTTTTGTTTAATTAAATTTAAAATGTACTGAGTTGGTCGTGTATTTTGTGCTTGGTGTGGTTTGGGGATAGGTGTTTTAATTGATGATTTAACTGAGTTTTTGATGGTGTCGGTTAGTTTAATTATCGCTCTATCTATTGATATTTTGTCTGTGATGTTTTTTGCAATTTGAGTTGGATGTAGTAGAGTATCCAAATTGGACTGATATTGTTGCCAATTGATTTTGCCGTTGATCAACTTATGTGGGGGGTTACATGATGCTACTTGTTCTATGAATGTTATTAGAACTGGTAGGTGGTTCGAATTAAGCTCAGGTGTTACTTTTTGGTATATAGGACGAGTGAAATGATTAGTTAAGACTATGTCTAAGATATCTGGATCATGGTTAGGATTTGTGGGATAATGTGTAGGTTCGGTGGGTGTAGCGATGTGGATACCATGATCTTCGCTAATTTTTAAAAGTTCACGTCCGTTTGGATTATTGTGTTTACATCCCCATTCTGTTCGTTTGCAATTCAGATCTCCTAATACAAGTGTTTGATGATTGGTATTAAAAATACTTGTTATGTCGCTTTCTAATAAAGGTAGATTAGGCCTTTTGTATGCAGCAACAATTTTGATATTTTGGTTGTTACGAAGTTGTAGTACTATGCCAGTAGCTTCTATATTGTTTAAATGAGGTGCTTGAGTCGAGTGGTGTTTGAGATTGCGCTTAATGAGGATGGCTACCCCGCCTGAACCGATGGGTGAATCTCGATCATTTCGATAGATCGTGTATCCGGCTACTCGAAATAGTTCATTGTTAATAAGATGAGTTTCGGATATGCATGCTATGTCCACGTGATGGCGTTGGAGGTATTCGATGAAGGTGGATCTTTTATTTTTGATTCCGTTGGCGTTCCAGTTGAGAATCACTATTTCTTTGAACATGGTGGATTATTTTGACAGAAGATTTCAGCTATTATGTTAAGGAAAAAGGTTTTAATTGTTTCTAGGTGAGGACGGATAAAAGAAATTATAGTTGAGATAATATTTGATAATGATGGATCATTTGTTGTGTGTGTTTGAGTTTGGGATTGTGTGGGGTTGGTGGATTGATTAGAATTTTCTTGATTATTATTTTTAACGGCTGATGCATAAGATTTGTTTCCGTTGACTAAGTTTCGGGTATTAGAATTGGAGTTACGAGTATTATATCTGTTTTTGTTTAGTTGGTTATTTTTAATTTTAGTATAATACTCACAACCCTTGTAGTTGGCGGTGTGATTTCCATTGCAATTGGCACATTTTGGTTCTGTTTCCGGTCTTTTGGAGCAGTTTGCATGAGAGTGGTCTCCGCCGCACTTTACACATTTGTAATCCAGTCGGCAATAGTTTTTTGTGTGACCGTATCTTTGGCACCGTGTGCATTGTGGTATAGAGTTCGGTTTATTTCGGAGTTCTACGGAGACAATGGCATGATCTAGAACTGTTAAAATAAATATTTCTTTGGCCTCTGGAATGTTGTCCAAATGGCATCGGTTTTTTATTTCTGTTTAATAGTCTTGTCACTTTTTTGACCGGATATTGTTTTTCAATTAAGTATATTATAATGTCTTCTGTCGACATAGAGTATGGGACATTTCTTATAATAACTTGCAGGTTTTTGCTGTCTGGCGGGTGGAACGTATGATATTTGTGACCCTCTGAGTCGTAATAACTTGTTACTGCACGATAATCGTTTATGTTGCTAAGGCAGATTTTAAGTATATTATTAGTCTTTTGTTCGATGGTGAATTCGGCGGTGGTGAGAGAATTCAGATCCTCTTTAACTGCGCTGTAATGATTAGCGTCGTGTAAAAATATCGGAGGAATTGGTTTAGTTGTTTGTTGAGGTGAAGGACTGTTGTTTCTTTTAGCTGGCTCGGTAGAAGTTGTGTTGTCCGGTAACATTTCCAATATTAGGTATTTATTGCTTGTTGAAATGTTTATAACATTTTTTTATTTGGGTGACTACTTTCTGTGATGGACCCTTCAGAGCTTTCAGATAATGTTCTTTTATTATACATGTTTCCGTCTTCAGTCTGTTGATTTTCAATTTCCATAGTGTTACTAGGTGTACTTGAGTTTGGGCTACGTGTTTCGTCATGCTCGACATTATTTGCGTTCATGTTGGTTTGATAATATGTTTGGCTCTCTCTAATTTAGAGAGAGCCAATATTGATGAAAAATATTTTTTATTACTCATGCGGGAGAAGTACTAACTTGGCGCACACATTTCTGTACGCAAAATAGCTGTTTGCCCACTGCATTCTTCCCGCATACTTTTTTGCGTGTGGAAAGTAACTTTAGGTGTACAATTAATTATGCAACAATTAAACTCTCGACACGCCCGTTCTGTTCAACTCACAATATGTTTCTCGCCTTACTTTTTATTTTTTAATTACAAATACAAAAATTTATTTAAAAAGCTTTAACCCATACCAATCGTTTGTAAAAGGTTTATGAATGTTTTTGACACCATTCGCAAGTTTTGTGACTACCTATTTATTGAGTAATTCATAAATTAATTGAAAGGTATCCGTTAGCCAACATCATATTTAAAAGTATAGTAATATATGAGTAATAGACTTTTTGATACTCAATCGATCAGAAATCGTTTGTAAATTCTTAATTTATCAATTAAAGCGTTTATGACAACGTATTTTCTAAGAAAAATAATAAAAATTGCGAGACGACATCCATAGGTACGATATCTGCTGGCACTATTTAGAACTATTTTCAGTTTTGAATTTGCCTTACTTTTTATTTATTAATTACAATTTTTAATATTTATTTAAAAAAACTTTGACCTATTCCAATCGTTTGTAAATCGTTTATGAATGTTTTTGACACCATTCACAAGTTTTGTGACTATCTATTTATTGAGCAATTCATAAATAAATTAAAAGGTATCCGTTAGCCAACATCATATTTAAAAGTATAATAATATATGAGTAATATGGACTTCTTGATACTCAATCGATCAGAAATCGTTTGTGTGTTTGGACATTTATATTTCTAACCATTAATGGGAAACAAAAAAGTAATGGTCAGGGAAACTCGAACCTAAAGTCATGGAAAGTCAGGGATTTTTTTTATGATGGGCTGTGGACACCCTGTTTGTGTAAATATTTTTGAGTACATAATTATTGTTAATAGGTTATGAATTTATGAACAATTAAAAAAAATTAATTTAATTATTCTTTCTAGGTTAAACTAAATGGTTATTGTTAGCTATTTAACTAGACAAATTTTATTAATTTTTATTCAATTTTTGGTGTTCATATGGATTTATAACTAAAATGTATCTCTCTGGAATGTAATTAAATCAAGTAAGTACTTCATATTATGTAATTATTAAAAATAAGTATAATTTTTAATTTTAAATGGAAATTCTTTTATAGGTTAAATAAAAATGACAGAAAAGTCCAATTCGGAAACGAGAATAAAATTTATTTAGGAATTTAGAAATTTTGAATGCCTGTGGAATACAAAATCTCCTTTATTTAAAAATAGGGCCATGCGGGAATCGTCCTATAAAAAAGTCGTAGAAGCAATGATCATATTAGGTGTACCAGAAATCAAATCTAAAATGCGAAATTTACGTTCAACTTATTATAAGGAAAGAAGAAAAATTGATAAATCTATGAAATCCGGCAATGGCACCGAGGGAAAATTGTAGAACACGTCGACATACTGTAATTTCGATGTTTGCCGGAAAAAATAAACAATCTTATTCTATAAAAAATTTATTTTATTTTATATCCTGATAAATTCTAAATAATAATCAAAATGAAATAATTAACGATAAAATGACAATTGGTCATCCAACAAATAAAGTATACCAAGAAAATGATCCATAATCATTTGGTTACAAACTAAAAAAAAAAATTTCGCAGTTTTGTAAGATACTAAAATATGTACGCTGCCAATGGGGTGTAGCACACAGCTTTCTCGTACTCGTAAAAGCATCTTGGTAATTTAATGCCCAATATATCTTTGTGTAATTTAATATAGGTACATAAATTAATAAAAATAAATAAACAAAACGATTAATAAAAAATTGAGCGAAATGGGATTAGCAGTAAATAAGATATTGACATTTAATGGGATTTCATGGTAGTGCCGTGGATATTATTATTCCGAATGCAATGAAATTTGTAGGGGACCATCTAGGAAGCAGATAGCATAATTTCTGATAATTTAATAAAAATGAATTGAATAGTTCAGAAGTTATGCCACTTGGCGCAATTTAGTATATTAATGGAATGACATGGTAACGACGTAGCTACCGTTACTGCGATTTCGATTAAATTCATAGGGGACCATCTAGGGACCAAACTGCATAATTTCTAAAAATTTCAGTACAAACAATCGAATAGTTCAGAAGTTATGTCACTTGGTGCAAACTGGTGACACACAGACGGACAGACACGAAATAAAAATTATTCAGGAAGCTCTGAAATGTAAAATGTGCCTAAAAAAATTTATTTTGAAGGGGAAAAATTTTTTATTTTTCAAAACTGATCACAATGCTTCCGCTGCTTTAGTGGGTAGTCTCGGAAGCAATAAAACAATTAGGCAATTTGATTACACGCTAAAGTAATTAGAATTAATAAAATTATACTTTAAGTATATTTATTTATTATATTTTATTTAGGAAGTGGTTGTAATTAAATAAAATTTGTGTAATTTTATTAAAAACTTTATTAAATACTGTCGTTTTCATAATATGGAGAACCGTTTTAACACGGAACACGTCTTAAAGATGTTAAAATTGTAATAAAATCGGCGATTATTTTGAATATTGAAAAATATTTAAAGTTCGATTACTTTGTCTATTTCACGAATTAAAAATTATTTTTATTTTTACTGAACGCGTTTTCAACCTTTCGGTCATCCTCAGAGTAGAAAGATGAAAATAATTAATGGGAATTTATAGGTAAGAAAGATATATAGGAGGGGTGTAATATTATTGAATTGGGGAAACCCATAAAATTTTGTATCGAAGCAACTAACTATATGTGTAAAGAAAAAGCAATTAAACCAGTTGGTAGGTACCGATATGAAAAAATTTTTATTTTTACCTAATAATATGACTGTTCAGATAAATGACCTGTTTATGAAAACTAAAATAGGGGTGTACAAAATTACTGAAAGACTGAAGTGATTATATTCGTTCAGAAATTTATTTTTAATAGAGAATTATTTAGATCATTTGATCGTTTAAAACTTCTATTTGTGGGTCACTGTTTAATCTATTAATTTCTAGAGCCTCTAAAAGATTCAATTTTAAACCATTATGGCAAACATGTAGAACTTTTGGTTTATGGTCTGTTTTGGGAAAATGACCTGTTTCCAAGATGTGTAGACCGAAGTTAGAGCTGTGTTTTTGTGAACCAATGTATTCCTTATATCTATGTCGAAACTTCGTCCTATTCGTCCCACATATTTGGCGTTACAATGGCAACAGTCTAGGCGGTAGACCCCACTCTTTTTTAGTGGATAAGTTTTTTCTTTGGCGTTGTAAAGGAAACGGCCAAGATTTCCAACAGAATGAAAAGCTGGTGATATATTATATTTTGTAAACAGGTTACCAATTTTATGTGAGATGACACCTAAGAATGGAAGAGATACATAATGTTTTGGGTCTGGGTCAATTGTAAGGGGAGGATATATTTGTTCAATGGTGATTTTGTGCTGTTTTTTACGGATAAGTTCATCAATTAATTGGGTTGAAAAACCGTTGTTAAGGGCAATTTGCTTTATCGTGTTTAGTTCTGTCTTTCGATCTTTTGGTAGAAGGGGAATGGCGAAAGCTCTATGTATCATTGAACGGTATGCTGCTAATTTATGGGATCCGGGGTTAAAGGAGTCGGCAGGTATAGTTACATCCGAGAAAGATGGCTTGCGATAGATATTGTATGTAAATTTATTGGTGTCTCTATGGATGGTAATATCTAGAAAATTGATGCTGTTGTTTTCTTCTATTTCTTTGGTTAATTGAATTTTGGGGTGGATGCTGTTAAGGTATTTTAGATAGTTGTCCAGTTGTCGATCTGTTCCTTTGAAACCAACTAGGATGTCATCTACATAGCGGAACCAGAAAAGAATGTGTTTTTTAGAAATTGGACTTTGTGAGACGGAAGTTTCGAAAAGTCCAATTTCTAAAAAACACATTCTTTTCTGGTTTCTGGCGGTATCACCATGGCGCGCTGATCTCTTTTATTTAAGGTGGTAGGTTCGCCAAGAGTCCTATCCATCCACCATTCAAAACACTATCTTTAGTCACAGAATACTGAATTGTAATTTATTTTTAGTTGCTAAAAGCTGACTGATAATTAATTTTAGTCGCTAAAAGCTGACTACTAATTATGTTGGTCAATAAAAATTTTATTTAATTTGTTAAAGTTGACAACTTTCTTTTTAAATTTTTTAGTTTGTGACAATTATTTTGATTTATATTTTTGGTGTAATTATTTAAAATCACATTACATAACACAATACATATCATATTACATAATTTGTAATTACTTAAACCACAGCTACATAATAAATCTAAATTTATATAAAAATTGTCGGATTTTAAACTGAGAAAAGTCAATTTACATAATATATCTTTTTGATTATATTTTTTAAGAAAAACTTGTTTTAAGTTTGAATCATTAATAATAAATTCGAAGATTGCAGATAAATGAAAGAATATAAATAAAACAAAATCAGTCGGACATTTTAATCCTCCCCTTTGTAATTGATTGAAATACTCATTATCTATCATTACATCACTATTTTCTATTTTAAAAGGGAAAAAGTTTTATGGAATAAAAATCTTCACAAACAAGCATAACCTATAATAGGTTATGAATTTTTTTGTAAAATATAAATAAGCTAGCTGCGACCCGCGGTTTCACTCGCATAAAATTATCTGAATTATACAAAATCAATTATTTATAGCACTTGACCCTGCTCGCCCAATGACTCTAAAATAACTATCTTCATATTTTATTAGCATGGGTAATTTCCGCACCGTAAGAACTTAGTATGGGTACCTATACCAGCAGTTTTAGAATTGTTTCTATTTTAGGCCCTTCAAGGCACCAAGGAAAATCATTTTAACGTCACTTTCATCTTTCGCAGATCTTGGCACAATACAAAATTTTATACAGTAATGGATCTATACTGTGGTGAATTTAGTTCAGTAAATAAAGATACTTAATTATATAATTTAAAAATTTAATTGAGCAATTAGAATAAAATTTCAACATATTTAAGGAACAAAGTTACCATTTTCTACTGAAAAGTATTTTGAAATAGCTATTACTTACTCAATTAAGTTATGATGTTGACTTTTTAAATTTTGTTCGTGGCACAAATATTATTCTTATTTAACGCCTTTAGCGGCTATCCCGAGCACAGCTCGTCATATGAATTATACAACTTGAGTGACTCTCCCGACCTGAACTCGCCTTGTGTTGGTAACTGTAAGATGCTGTCATATGCTATCGTAAAAGCATTACTAAAGCAAAAATTATCGAATGGGTAGGCCATATAATTATGCAATTAAATTAAGTATCTTCAAAGATCATTTTATTTGGTCAGTTTTACAAGAGCCGCTAAAGGGGTTAATGAGGAAATAGTAAACATAGTTGATCTGGTGAATTTCTACACCACCTGGCGGTATCACCATGGCGCGTTTACCTTTTTTTAAAGTGGTAGGTTCGCCAAGAGCCCTATCCATCCACGGTTCAAAATAATATCTTTAATTTAATGCTCAAATATATCATATACATAATACTTGTACGCTAACAACATATATAATTGTCTTTTGCTATTTAAAATCGTTAACGTATTTATTTTTAATCGCTAAAGAAAAGCGACCTATTTATTTTTAATCGCTAAAGAAAAGCGACCGATTTATTTTTAATCGCTAAAGAAAAGCGACCTATTTAATTATAATTGCTAAAGAAAAGCGACCTGTACGCTAACGATTTTTTATGATTTATTGTATTTATGATAATCATAACCTTATTTTTAAAGAAAATAATATAATTACGTGACTTTTTATTCCAGTGGTAAGAGTGAAACAAAAATAAAATTTGAATATTTTGAAATTCAAATACATGTTAACATTTTCGTTTCCTTATTATCTTTTTTAGTGTGCTAATATTTTAACACACGAAAATTTTTACAACTTTTATTCCAAAGAAAAATTTTACAATTAATTTATTTTGAATTCTATAAAAGAAAGGTTATGATAAAAGTGAGGACATCTTCATAGTTAGCACTTTTATAGTTTCCTAGGAAATTCCTCACTACTTCCTTAAAAGATTAATTCAAGCATTCAATTCATCGTCACTTAATTTCACGGATACATATATATATATATATATATATATATATATATATATATATATATATATATATATATATACATATATATATATATATATATATATACATATATATATATATATATATATATATATATATATATATATATATATATATATATATATATATATATGTCCGCGCCAAAGTTTTTTGCCAAAATTTCACATAAAAAGTTTATATATATATATATATATATATATATATATATATATATATATATATATATATATACACATATATATATATATATATATATATATATATATATATATATATATATATATATATATATATATATATGTCCGCGCCAAAGTTTTTTGCCAAAATTTCACATAAAAAGTTCTTTAAACTATTATTCATATCAACTAGTTTCCAAGAAATATAGTGGGATTAGCGAGAGTTTGCGTCTCGGGTATACTCGACTTTTTAGCCCAGGAGTGGCCAACCCGCGGCCCGCGGGCCGCATGTGGCCCGCCTAGAATTTTTATTGGCCCGCGAGATTCATCACACTTATAAAAAATATGTTTATTTTACATTGACCAAGGTAGTGAATACCAATGTATAAAAAAATACATAATATATAGGAACATATAATTTTATATGCGGCCCGCGGAGTTTTGATGTGCTTCCAAAGTGGCCCGTAAGATCATTTGGGTTGGCCACCCCTGTTTTAGCCCTTTCCCTTAAAATTTATTTATGCGCATACGCAGTTAACTTTCAGCCGGCGCACACACTATAAACATGATAATGCGCCAAAATATATAAGGAAGGGGTCAAAAATCGAGTATACCCGAGGCGCAAACTTTCGCTAATCCTACTATACTATTATAAAAATCTAGGTAACAATTTTTTTCTCTATGTGTAATTTAATTGGACTACTCAGGTAACCGTAAGTGAAAATTTCAAATTATAAATGACTAAACAATATTGTTTTATTTAATTTTTGCCGTAAATTAATTTTATTTTTTTGTAAGCTAAAAGTCAGTTTTTTCGCAAAAGTTTTCATCCTACATTCAATATAAATGGATGCAATTTCTTTAATAATTTGCATTTCGTGGATATCTTCAGTTATCAGTTCATTAGTTAGAGGATGAATATCATTAATTAAATTTAAATTCTGGTAAAAATATTGTGCAACACTGGTAACGATAAATAATTTAAAATTACTTTAATGCAAATAATTTTTATACAATCTAAATGTTACTTCAGATTGTTTTATTATTAACAAAACAAACTTTGAAGAGTAAATTAACTGGCCTCGCGAAACAAATTTTGTAAAAGAGTAATATTCGCTGGAATGCGATATAATTTGGTTGTTAGTTATTAAACAAACACAGTATTGGCAAGTTAATTTTCTTAATAATTTTTTTGTTACAAACCCGGCTATATAATATAAAATGTTTTCTTGTATGAAGCTGTTATTTTGTTCAATAAGTGTAATATGATCTTTTAAATCTTCTTCGAAATCATTATTTTGTAATTCATTTATCGATCTTTTATGTGTTCTAAATTCAAATACTGATGCAGTGGATTCGTAGCACAAATTTATACAATTTCCTGCATCGCTTGGGGTTACTGCATTTCTGAACATTAATTTGCGCAGAGCCCATTGAAATTGTAATGTATTAGGATTATTATTCCATCCTCCACGACCACGAATACAGCTAAAAAACAGTTCTTGGGAACATTTGTAACTTAAAACAAATTCAAATTTTTCTTTAAACAAATCTTCTGATAAATTAAGAAGACTCTTTAATGAAATTATAAATCCTAGAGCGAATGTTTTTCTCTGATGTAACAGAATGTTGATTCCATCAATTTTTAAAGAAAGTAAATAACTTTGTATTTTATAGATAACTTCTTCGTAATGCAATAATTTTTCCGGTGTTATAGGAGCTCTCGAATCCTGTGTAAATTGATTTTTACAATTTAAAATATCGAATGCATAATTTATATTTTCAATAAATTCGCAAGTTGCTTCACTATTTTCAAATCCACTTTCATTAACAGAATTAAGAAAAGCAATTGCATCAGCTACACTTTTACTTAAAACTTGAGCAGCAAGACTAACATTCATTTTTTTGTTTTGAAAATAAATATGGCTGGGTGAAATTTTATTCTTTAATTTCAAATCTAAATTTTCCTGAAAATGGTGCAATTTTTGTATGTAATCCCACGAAATGATCCCTTTTTCTGATGTGATTGATTTTTCTACTAGTGCGTTCCGCGCTAATTTCACCATATGGCAGGAGTCTAAAAAGCAGTGAATATTGTTTTCTGAAATTGGATGTTTAAAATTAGGATATATCACAGTACTTGAAATTTCACAACCCAAATTTCTGAGTGTTTGTAAATTGGTAATCAGCCCATCGCAAGTCAAACTTCGAACTATTATTCCAATTTCGTGTAGTTTAATAATCCCTAGTTTCAATAATTGAGCTTGCAAATCTGCATTTATTTTATTAATAAAAAAGTATCCAATTATACACTTAAAATTATTTTTCAGGGAAACAATTTGAAACACTAGTGCCTCATTTGCAGGTTCTTCAGAATTCATATCTAAAATACCACCCATATCTACAAACCCAGAATATTTATTGTTTTTCTTGTCCCATGAAATTTGTCTTCGAATAGACATTGAATCAAAAATCAAACAAACGTCTCTTATAAATGGTTTCTTTTTTACTTCCGCTTCTAAAAAACTGAAAACTTCACTTAAAAAACCAGGATTACAATTAAATGAAGACAACCAGTTCTTAATAGTTGATTCCGAAGGCAAAGCTAAACTTTGTCGAACAAATTTATATGCTTTCGGTGAATAAAAGTATAAGGTTAAAGAAAACTGTTTAATTGTGTCTGAATAGTTTCTACCATTTAATTCTCGGGAAGTAATTTTTAATTCATTTTCAAATAAAGCTAAAGGAATTCCTGAAAAATTTTGTTTCAGTAAGTCAATTAAGTACTCATTATTGGATACTTCTTTTTTAATTGAATTTAATAAATCGTTCATCGACGAAAGTTTTTGCTCCTTTCTCCTAAGTTTTTGCTTCAAATTTTTTACTTTTTGACGAAGTTTTCTTTTTGTTGGAGACGTATAATAATCCGTTTGTGTTTGCTTCTCTGCTGTTGTCTAAAACAATAAAAGTTGATAATAATTACAAATTGTTTATGAATTTTTTTTTCTTCTGAAATTATTAATACATATTATGTTCGTTAGAATTTGAGAAGTTTTATTTATAATTATTTTTTAGCGAATTTACAGAATGAAAATTCAGCTATGTTACTTTTGATGCGACACTGGATTCAGGTGTGGATGGAACATACATAAAGTTTGTTTCAGTAACTTTTTGTGGGGCACTGGATTCAGGTGTGGACGGAACATACATAAAATTAGGTCCAGTAACTTTTTGTGGGGCACTGGATTCAGGTGTGGACGGAACATGCATACAATTTGTTTCAGTAATTTTTTTTGGGGCACTGGATTCAGGTGTGGACGGAACATGCATACAACTAATTGCACTATTAAAATCCATTAATGGTCTCTAAAAATAGAGTACCTACTTATTAAAAAAAATATTACACAATCATTTATGAAAATACATTATCCTTACGTCGATTTGAAAGATAGAAGGAATTGCAGTTGGTTTTAGTCTACCGGTTTCAGAAACATAATCGTCTTCAGTAAAATGCTCCCTGCATATTACTGAATATTTAGATGGCGTCCAATTTGGACGATTTATTTTCTTAATCCATTCTTGCAAAATGTTTGAGTTTCTGAACGGGAACCTATTTATAAACATTGAAATAATTATTAATTTATATCTTATATACGATATATATTATGTAGCACTAATATTAGAAAAGTTTTATAAATTATGTAAAAATTTACGATTAAAGCCTGCATACAATGATAAGCTGACCTCGTCATACTAATTTTCATAAAAAATTCAACTGACGAGTCTAAAACATGTTTTGTCGATAACTGAAGGGAACGATAATACTGTAAAATTAAGTACAGCGTACCATACTTATTTAGAAAAATGAAATACCGTATTTTCCGGCGTATAAAGCACACCGCCGTATAACGCGCACCCCAAAATTTTGAAGAATTTTTTAGTTTTCCTGCATGTTCGCCGTATAACGCGCACTTCAACTTTGATAATAATGAATCTTATAACCTAACTAAAATAATTTTAATACATAAACTTATTATATGAAATAATTTGAAAAGAAAGCAATAAAATAATAAAATAATATTTAAAAGTAACAATATTGCTCTATTGTAATTCTATTTGAAATTTATAAATCTTAGGTATATTTTTATTGGAAAAACCAAGGTAGGTATTATACGTATTATCACTAATTATAGTTTACAGAAAAAAATATCGGCAAATCTGGAATTTAAAAAGAAAGTAATAAAATAATTTTTAAAACACTATTAATATTGCTATTGTAATTCTTTTCCAAATTTGTAAACAACCGATATTTTTATTTTTATCCGGAGTGTAACGCGCACCACGAAATTTAGACAATATTTTTGGTACTTTTAATTTCAAATGTTATCGAGTGCCTGTGAAACATTATTAGTGTATGGCGGATTTTTATCCGTATTTAAACATACACCAATATTCATATGTTCACTTAATGTCCAGCTTTGGCTGATACTTGAACACTCGATGTACTTTGGCAAATGGCCAATTCATTATGTTAATTAAAATTGACATAGTGTTTGAAAAATTACCAAACTGGATCGGCTGGGACTCGAACCCGGATCTCTTGGTTACCAGCCAAGCGCCTTACCAACTAGGCCACCGATCACTTGTTCGAGTGCCACTCCAATTCAGTAATCAATCAAACACAACCTCTCTCTAATGCGAGACGCAGTTTTATACTTTTAATTTCAAATGTTATCGAGTGCCTGTGAAACATTATTAGTGTATGGCGGATTTTTATCCGTATTTAAACATACACCAATATTCATATGTTCACTTAATGTCCAGCTTTGGCTGATACTTGAACACTCGAGGTACTTTGGCAAATGGCCAATTCATTATGTTAATTAAAATTGACATAGTGTTTGAAAAATTACCAAACTGGATCGGCTGGGACTCGAACCCGGATCTCTTGGTTACCAGCCAAGCGCCTTACCAACTAGGCCACCGATCACTTGTTCGAGTGCCACTCCAATTCAGTAATCAATCAAACACAACCTCTCTCTAATGCGAGACGCAGTTTTATACTTTTAATTTCAAATGTTATCGAGTGCCTGTGAAACATTATTAGTGTATGGCGGATTTTTATCCGTATTTAAACATACACCAATATTCATATGTTCACTTAATGTCCAGCTTTGGCTGATACTTGAACACTCGATGTACTTTGGCAAATGGCCAATTCATTATGTTAATTAAAATTGACATAGTGTTTGAAAAATTACCAAACTGGATCGGCTGGGACTCGAACCCGGATCTCTTGGTTACCAGCCAAGCGCCTTACCAACTAGGCCACCGATTACTTGTTCGAGTGCCACTCCAATTCAGTAATCAATCAAACACAACCGTCCCAGCCGATCCAGTTTGGTAATTTTTCAAACACTATGTCAATTTTAATTAACATAATGAATTGGCCATTTGCCAAAGTACATCGAGTGTTCAAGTATCAGCCAAAGCTGGACATTAAGTGAACATATGAATATTGGTGTATGTTTAAATACGGATAAAAATCCGCCATACACTAATAATGTTTCACAGGCACTCGATAACATTTGAAATTAAAAGTATAAAACTGCGTCTCGCATTAGAGAGAGGTTGTGTTTGATTGATTACTGAATTGGAGTGGCACTCGAACAAGTGATCGGTGGCCTAGTTGGTAAGGCGCTTGGCTGGTAACCAAGAGATCCGGGTTCGAGTCCCAGCCGATCCAGTTTAGTAATTTTTCAAACACTATGTCAATTTTAATTAACATAATGAATTGGCCATTTGCCAAAGTACCTCGAGTGTTCAAGTATCAGCCAAAGCTGGACATTAAGTGAACATATGAATATTGGTGTATGTTTAAATATGGATAAAAATCCGCCATACACTAATAATGTTTCACAGGCACTCGATAACATTTGAAATTAAAAGTATAAAACTGCGTCTCGCATTAGAGAGAGGTTGTGTTTGATTGATTACTGAATTGGAGTGGCACTCGAACAAGTGATCGGTGGCCTAGTTGGTAAGGCGCTTGGCTGGTAACCAAGAGATCCGGGTTCGAGTCCCAGCCGATCCAGTTTGGTAATTTTTCAAACACTATGTCAATTTTAATTAACATAATGAATTGGCCATTTGCCAAAGTACATTGAGTGTTCAAGTATCAGCCAAAGCTGAACATTGAGTGAACATATGAATATTGGTGTATGTTTAAATACGGATAAAAATCCGCCATACACTAATAATGTTTCACAGGCACTCGATAACATTTGAAATTAAAAGTATAAAACTGCGTCTCGCATTAGAGAGAGGTTGTGTTTGATTGATTACTGAATTGGAGTGGCACTCGAACAAGTGATCGGTGGCCTAGTTGGTAAGGCGCTTGGCTGGTAACCAAGAGATCCGGGTTCGAGTCCCAGCCGATCCAGTTTGGTAATTTTTCAAACACTATGTCAATTTTAATTAATATTTTTGGTGTTCAAGGTGCGCGTTATGTGCCGGAAAATACGCCGGTATGTAGTAGTAAAAGTAATGTAATACGGTATGAGCCTTAGTAAAGGTGTTAAAATTATTTGTCGGTCGTAGTTTAAATAAAATTACTTGTGTATTTAAGTATATTTGTAATTTTATTTTTCATTAGCATAAAATAAAATATAGTTCTTTGTTTTTCTTTTATATTTTGATGATAATTAATGTTAAAGAAATAAATCGAAATATTATAGTTGCATACTGTTAAAATAACGTTAAACTGTAATACCTTGAACTACGTAAATGTTTACGATAACTATAACCAATTTCCTCAATTTTTATCCGATTTACTTTAAATTTTAACTTTAGCTTAATAATGACAATAAAATTAAAGAAATTAGTAGTAGGTACGGTAAAAAAAAGTAGTTGTTTTATAAAAGCTGCTGCGCTACCGTTACATTTCAAAAAAAAAATATATATATTTTTTACGGTAATACGAAATTCGACTACAGCGCTGAACGGTGGCTATAGCTTCGAATCAGAGCGAAAAGAAAATAGTTTTGAACCAAGACATGTATTTCCGTGTGAAAAAAAACGGAATATCCGTAAGTTTTTCAGTTCTTTTAATTTAATTTAGGAATATGACTATGTAAAATTGTGAATACAAGGTGATATCCCTTAAGAACTACAAAATTTACTTAATTAACACGCAATAATACCTGTAAAATTAGGAACGTAAATTATTCTAAAACTACGATGCTATTTAAGAATTGTTTACTTACGTTTTCTTTTGAAAACTTTCAATAATTATCAAATTTCGGTTGAAAAATTTAATTAAAAAATTTGATGACATTAAAATATCAAAGTTTTCGCGATTAAGCGATTAAATTTAAAAGTACATATGTTCAGTGTTAATATTAAATACCAATTTAACAATTTCTAAAAAAGTGAAATGGACTTGACGGAGTATTAAGGGTATAAATTTTATTGGTCGATTCCGTAACTATTAACAGGCTGTAAAACCTCTGTTAGACTGTTAAATTACAGAATGTTAAAAAATGGCATTCTGTACGCAATTTTTAACAAAAATGTTAGCTAACATTCTGTTATTGCTCTGTAAACTTTACAGCACTCAAAACACTCGCCATAAACTTTACAGAGCTGTTAAATAGGCTAATTACTATGGATATTATTAAATATTGATAATTTTGATTTTTGGGTTTTTTATAAATTCAATATTTTGACGTTTTAATTTGTCATTTTTTGAATTATTTGATATCCGTAAGACCGTAAGTATGTGATCAATGATCATAAAGTATTTTTTGTAGTAGGAAGACTGTTGAGGAAATAGTGCAGTGTTCTTAAATCGGATAGAATGTAATTTCAAATAAAATAAATTTATTATGAATTATAGTTTTTTTATATACAGTGAATGTTCTCAGGACAAAATCGCACTGACACAATTTGTCCACATGAAGCGTTTTACCTTTTCTCGATAGTGCTGCAGTTATTTAATGTATTTCAACAAGTATTCTTATTCATAGTATTGTCAATTCATAATTTGTTGTCTACGTATTTAATGCACAATGCATTGTCTTTTGATAGTGAATAAGCGCTCCTTACTTTACCTGTTTTCACAATTTTTTTTTTTAAATTTTTTACCCATAAAAGTGTCAATAATTTATGAAAAATTTTCCCTAGAGACTTGTTGGGCTTGAAGTATTTCTAAAACTATCGGTGCCGATATCTACGGAAAGCGCTGATGTGTGTAAATTAGATATCGAAATTATAGCATTATAGGTACATATGCCTATTTTACCATTTGACGAGTGGCCTGAAATATTATAACCATTATAAGAAACTGGTTGTCTAGAGAATTCCCGAATATCTAATTTAGAAATAGCTTAACCCATAATCATGATAATTTTACGTGAGTTTCTTTAATATACATGGGTAATACACATAATTTATCTCTCCATTTAACATAAATCGCTATAAAAGAATTAATTTTTTACATTTTATATACACAAATCCGTCGTAATTTAACATAAATAGTTCCACAACAGTAGAATATATAAAATGTAATTGGCATCTTAACATAGTGTCTTACAGAATACCAAATTTTTAACATTCTGTTAAAAACAATTTTACAGAGCTCTGTACTAAAAAATAACAGTCTGTAATAATGTAGTTACAGAATCGACCCATTAATTATAAGCACTAAAACTTATTTATATAAAAATACTAAAAATTGAATTAAAATTTTACTTACCTATGAAAATGAAGATTTGTTTTGATATCTTTTGTATTTTTACAATTTTTAATGCAACAATCATCCGGCATTTTACTGAATAGAAAATAAATTTCTAATTTCAAAAAATATTTTGACACAAATTAAACAGTCGTTAAACGATTAAACAACAATATGTCACTAAAAACGCTAAAAACCATGACAACAATCCAACATAAACAATTGATAGCAGAAGGACAACAACACATTTAGAGCCAGGACACACGAACCACGCCACGACCACGCGACAGCGACAAAATAGTGGCTATTCTGTGGCCGGGTATGTATGCATGTACTTTTCTTATAGAAACACAAATTTCAAGACACACGAGCCACAGCCTGTCGTCGTAATCGGACACTGTCGCAATGTGTCGTCGTATTGTCGTTTTTAGTCGCTAAAACTTGCGACCAATGGACCACTTATAAGCGACAGATACGTACTACTAGTACTACAGTGTCTCTCGAACATTACAAGAAATCATTGAATAATACGACTCAAGCAGGTGTTTTGTAATTTTTGTTTTGTTTAGTTTTCTTAATTGTGTGTATTTTTATTTCTTTTGGTCTTTTTTGATTGTTTTGTTTTTTGTTATTATTTTGTTTTTTTGTTTTTTTCTTTTTTTTTGGTCTTTTTTAATTTTTTTTTGTTTTTGTTTCTTTGTTTTTATTTTCTTGAAAAAATGGCAATGGTTAACGAAGATTCATTTGATACGGAATTATTTATTGAGGAAATCCGGAATTTACCCGCAATCTGGGATTACACATATTCGGGATATAGTAACCGGATGGAAAAAGTAAAGGCATGGGAACATCTTTGCTTCAAATTTTATGATAACTTTGAAAACAAAGAAAAGAAAGAAAAAAATTGAATATAAACCTTTTTATGACACATTTTATTTACAATAAAGGTACCGCTGTTATAAACGTATCCTGTATATATATTGTTTATTGATTTATTTTTGCAGAATTATTTATGTAATACAAAATAATTATTATAAAGGCAAATTGGTCAACAGAATTGAAACATTTTTATGGCATGGAAAAACCCTTCGGTTAAGAATAAAAGCATGTACTAAAAGCTCTCCTGCTGTTTGAACGTGGATTATTGACTATTATTAGATAAATAAGCTATATAATTATTTAAACCTTTTTAGTTTTATAATAATAGAAAAAAATTAAAAATTCAAAGAAATAAAGAGCTGAAAATTTTTGAATTGTTTCATCAAATAATTTTAAAAATTGAATCTGCAAAAATATGTAATACCAAAATACCGATATGTATTTTAAAAGAAATATTATTTAAAAGAAGAATCACCTCTCTGATTAATTTTGTTTAATTTTATCCTAGCGTACCTACTTCACGCTGCAAAATTTTAAGTTCCTTAAATTTCAGTATTGATAAATCAATTATTCTATGAATACTTAACGCAGACACTGTATATAACAAACAGTATTAAGTGGCTTTGATGCCTCCTAGCAGTGACTGTACGTGCTGTACGTCATTCGGCCACTAAAAAGTGGCTCGCAAGTCGCCGTCTAAGACACACGAACGACAGTACAACCACACGACAACCACAAAAAAGTGGTCGTGGCGTGGTTCGTGTGTCTTGGCTCTTAAGGTGATGCTATCTTTTTTTACTGCTGACTCAAAATTAGCACATATTTAACAAATGTATTTTGTCATTCATTAGATAAAGACAAAATATAGTTTAGAAATACAAATGACTGCTGTCATCTTTTTCTTTAATGACTATTTAACTTTTTAAACGATTTTTTAAGTTGCCTCTCTATCTATCTCTATGTATGTATCACAATGTATTGTAGCAAGACGTCGCGTCGTTGTGTTGTATCATGTTTTCCTAATATAATAATTTTCAAATAAATGAAGAAGGCTGAGAAACTGAGCGAAGTGGAATCAAAAACGTGTTCACTATCATCGATATATAGGGTCTGATATCGCCCTGATAAAATATTAACTCAGTGGTATTGGTATTGGCGCGGTATTGAAGCGAGAACGAACCGTAACTGATATCGGACCGATATCAGAGCGATGATGTGAATACACACATTATTTATTATGTAAGAATATTTTATCGAACCGGGAGCGGAGTGATATCGTACTGAGAGCGGAGCGTTAATGTAAATCGGGCCTTAGAGCTCCTAGCGTGTTGTAAATAATAAAATACGTACCTATTGTTTATGGCGCCGCTGTGGCGCCTAACGAGTGGAGTTAATATTTATTGTGTCGCCGTGGCGGCGCCCATCGAGTTATTTGAGGAAAAACTACAAATTATTTTGATAATTAATGTATTTAATTAATAAATTTTGTTTTATTGTAACAGGCTAATGCGAGCATACCATCACTAGTTATTTTGGGTGTTTTGAATGTAAATTGCAAATTATCCGTATTTTTTGTGTTTGATTAAATAAACTTGACCATGGGTTTTGAAAATTAAAACTTAAAAATGCAATTTATCAAAAATATGAAATAAAATAATGAAAATTTTAGCAAAATTGGTAATTTGAAGTAAAAAACTAATTTTTAAAAAACATCTCAACATATGTTTCCATTTAAAAAAAAAAAAAAATTTCCGAAAAAACCGTAGGTCCTAGAAGTCCCGAACAATTTTTTGTGAATGGCTCCCTCTATTTTGAATATCTTTAGAGAGATAAATATGTAGTAGTTTTTTTGATCTGTCAAAACTCAGTTTGTTAATTTGAAAATTTAAAGCTTTGTAGTCAGTTGTGGATGGCCTTCCACCAGCAGAAAATCATTTTTGTGTCGACATTTTGTTTACACGTTTTTTCATGTGAACTTATAAACAAGTAATAACCGTCAAAATAAATTGTTTGTCACTTTGTCAGTGAAATGACAAATGATTTAAGTATTTTACATTTTTTACAATTTTTTACGGTTTTGTTACAGTTTTTTACGTATTTTACAATATTTTTCATAAAAATGTAAAAAACTGGTTTTTTACATCACATGGCACAACTCTGGTCACGACTCTATTTATTAAAGGGACTCTACATCCGGACGCCTGGCAACCCTGCCTATGAGCAGTTAAGTTAAAGTTTCATTCAACGTCACTCGATGGCGAACACCCATTATCTCTTATGTATATTTATTTAGTTTAGAAATGACGTCATTATCATCTCTTTTCAATAGGGATGTGAAAAAATAATCGATTTTTATATTAATCGATTATTTTTTTCTTATAAAAGATTTTTAATAATCGATTCTCTAAAAAATAACAATCGATTTTTAATAAATCGATTATATAAATTACACTCTATTATTTCCTTATTATTTAAGGTGAAAGTTGAAAGGAAAACTTGGTTTGTTTTTTAGTTTTAAAACCAGAAGGTTGTCATTTTGGTTATTTTTGACATTTACCATTTTAACTAATCTTCATTCTAAATAATAATTGTTAATATTAATTTGGTAGCTTTATTATTTTACAGAAAAGTATGCAATTTTTCGAATAATTAAAAATCGATTATTTCTTCTAAAATCTATTTTTTACAAATCGATTTATATTAAAAAGAGAAAAATCGATTATTTAGTAATCGATTTTTTTCACTCCATGTCACATCCCTACTTTTCAATTTATAACGCTAGCTGTTCTTTAAAAAAATTATACGATACTGATCCTTAAAATAGTACATAAATTAAGTTTATTTCCATTTTTTCTTTTTCTCCTTCTTTTCAATTGCCAAATTATATAAGATTTCACTTACGGATTTGTGTATACTGAATGAAAGTTAGAAAAAGAGAAAATACCATTAAATTAGGTATTATTAAATAATTTTTACCAACAATTTTTTATTTGATCCACCCATTTCAATTCATATTTTTATGATACCTTACTGTGTGGTACCGTACTACCTAAGTATCATAAAAGTATGAATTGAAATGGGTGGGTCAAATAAAAAATTGTTGGTAAAAATTATTTAATAATACCTAATTTAATGGTATGTTATCTTTTTCTAACTTTCATTCAGTATCGTATAATTTTTTTAAAGGACAGCTAGCGTCATAAATTGAAGAGATGATGATGACGTCATTTCTAAACTAAAAAAATATACTATATTTCATTCATTGTGTAGAATTCCCATGGAAGAAGGAGAGGTATATAATATTGTAAAGGAAGGAGCATTTCCCAAAATACTGATCAACATCATATTATGAATGGCTGCGTTTGAGCAGAAAAAATTCTTTAAAGCGCTTTAAAGCAAAATGGCGATTTACTAAGAATAACAAAGCACCAAAAAGCAAAATGTCGTCGTAGATATTTAAACAAAATAACCTCAATAAGAGTTATTCATAGGAAAATTTATTATTTCTTTTATATTTTACACAGTATGGATAACATTATAGGTCATATTATTGAAGAATCATCAGAATAAACAACAATTTGGCAGAACTTTGTAATTTATCGCAGTAAAATTTAAATTTGGTGTAAGACAGAACTATGTGTCACGTGATTTCTGTCTTGGCAGAAAATTAGTCAGCAATATGAAGCGGCTTAAAGCGCTTAAAGAATTTTTTTCTGCCCGAACACAGCCAATATTAAGCGGCTTCTACACGATGCTACGAACGTTCCTTCCAACATTCGATCGAACGTTTGAGGCAATTAAGTTCGATAGTTGGTGCGACGAATGTATCTGCTACACGGTGAGTCGAATGTTTGATCCAATACGAATGATGATGTGTTGGTACTCAGTGGGCGACGATGTCATCTGTCTGATGTTATCTCTAATGTTATACACTGATGTTGTCTCTCTTCACATGAACGAGTCGTGCGCAACCAACGAACACAACCAACATTGACCTTCAAACGTTCGAAGCATCCCTTTGACTCGGTGCAAGAATACCGACATCGAACGGGACACGACCAAATGCGAATGTTTGACGCTCGACATTGGACACTCGTAGGTTCGAACAACGGCTACACGATGCTATGAACCATCCAACGTCGAATGTTGGAAGGTGTTCGTAGCATCGTGTAGCAGCGGCATTAAACGTGGGTATTATGAATGACGTCATTTTGTAAATATACAGTAACGGTTTTAATTTAATTAAAACATTGCCATTGCTTTTAAAACAATATATTTAGTATATTTTTCTTATAATTGTGATTTCTATATAAAAACATAAACAATTAATTAATTATTTTTAATATCTGTTCTATTAAATTCAATAATCAACTCCTTAAGAATGCTGTTCGACTATTTTATCACTTAATTTTTCGAATTCTTAATTGTCTACTAAATTATTGTATTTTTTAACGGTGCTTAAAGAATATTATAAATTACCATAAACTGAAAACAAAAATTACTCAAATTAATCGATTATTTACAATTTATAACAATTTTTGTAAAAAGATTACGTTTTGGTTTATAATTTTCCATCACTAATAAGACATATCTTTTTGATAAAAGTAGACACAAACATAAATAAAACTATACAGTTATTAAATTATCATTTTATTAATAAATAAATAAATACAAACAAAATACATAATCTTGAAGTTAAATTTTTATATGCTCATTAATTTTACATATAAAACGCTACTGAAATGAAGGGTCAATCTAACCTATATTTTAATTTTTACATAATTTTATTTTTTACAATATTTTTAAAATTTTTTTCGTTATTATCACATATTTTAACTAAAAAACGAATTCCTTATTTACGTAGAATGATTCCTTTTTCGATATTTCCTTTACTTTGTGTAATGTCAAAATTGGTATTTTTCCGCTTATTATAAACCTGTTTTTTTAAATGAAAAATGTAGAAAAATTAACAAATTTTCCCTAGAAATGGTTGCATTTATTGATCAACACAATATTTACTTACCCAAATATTATATTTACGGTGTATTACGTTTACCAATTTTATTTTAAATTTAATTTTTTGTAGGACTGGATGTTTAGTGCTTATTTGCACGTGTCATAGTGTATATTTACTCTTTTTTTTTTTTATTTTTTGTGGTACATTCAAAAGAATCTACGTATTCATTCTAACATATCATATTAAACTATATCTTGTCCCTCTCTTAAGAAATAGTCTCCATCCATATTCTTCTATATCAATGAGAATTCCTAACTATCACCCATGTTCCTGCCACTTGTTTTCAAGGACCTTTGAATGTCACAGTTTACTACGTGGCGCTGATGGTAGAGGACTGAGGAGCATACTGAAGAGAGTTGGGAAATGTGAGTATTTTTCATCAAATAGATGTCAAAATTAATTATCATATGATTGAGTACAAAAGTATCGTCACCAAGTTATGTGTTAACGAGGAATTAAAATTTTTTAATTTAATTAATCTTTCTAGGTTGAACTAAAATATTTTTTTAAATATTTAATTTATTTCTAATTTATTTTAGATGAATCTTTGATGAAAAATAGCGAACTATCGAAACTCATGTCCCGACTCTAATTTTATACTAGTACATCAACGCCATCTGGTATATTAGTTAGAGCGGCGTCAGAAAACGGTCCATTTCTTTTTATAATCGACTATATGGAAAGTGGCAGGGACATGCAGATTGTATCCGTTATTAGCCAACATGAATTTTAAAATTTTAATTTTCTTAATTAAAACCAATTCCGATCGTTTGTGAATTGTTTGTAAATGTTTGTGACACCATTCACAAGTTTTGTGATTAATTAGTTTTTGAGTAATTAACTGGTTAATTAAAAGATATCCGTTAGCCAACGTAATATTCAAAACTATAGTAATATAGACTTTTTTATACTCAATCGATCAGAAATCGTTTGTGAATTCTTAGTTTATCAATTAAAACGTTTGTGACAACGTCTTTCTAAGAAAAATAATAAAAATTGCGAGACTACATCCATAGGTACGATATCTGCTGGCACTATTTAGAACTATTTTCAGTTCTGAATACCTTTAAATATGATGTTGGCTAACGGATATCTTTTAATTTATTTATGAATTGCTCAATAAGTAGGTAGTTACAAAACTTGCGAATGGTGTCAAAAACATTCATAAACAATTTACAAACGATTGGAATGGGTTAAAGTTTTCTAAATAAATTTTTATATTTGTAATTAATAAATACAAAGTAAGGCGATTTCAAAATTAAAAATAGTTCTAAATAGCGTCAGCAGATGTCGCAGCGTTGGCTGTCATCTCGCAATTTTTATTGTTTTTCTTAGAAAATACGTTGTCACAAACGTTTTAATTGATAAATTAAGAATTCACAAACGATTTCTGATCGATTGAGTATAAAAAAGTCTATATTACTATAGTTTTGAATATTACGTTGGCTAACGGATATCTTTTAATTAACCAGTTAATTACTCAAATACCCCTGTCGCAGCATCTGCATAACATAGCGAATTTCCAAATCTTGGGCACTGGCGGATCTCATCTAAGACCTGTACCTATTTAAAATAGTTTAGCTTTCTAAGAGTAAAAGAATTTTTAAAATCGGCTGGGTAATTAGTTTTGGTATTTTTGGGGACCCAAGAACTCGAACGGATTTTGTGCAGCATAGTTGTATCCATCTAAAATAATTTAGTTCTCTAGCAGTGAGAAATTTTTTAGCATCGGTTCGATAGCTTATTACTGGCGTTTTCGGATCTGCAAGATCCCGGTGGACCTCATTAAAAAATCAGCTCGACCGTATATTCTAGGCGGACTTTATGTAGAATATATATATATATATATATATATATATATATATATATATATATATATATATATATATATATATATATATATATATATATTCAAAACCCGTTGTGTAGCATTCTACGCCGCATTTGCATCCGCAGGACAGTTGTGGATCTCAGATAACACAACCTGAACCTATCTAAAATAGTTTACCTCGGTAATAGTAAAAAAGTTTCAAAATCGGTCAGTTATTTTATTTTTGACACTTTTAGGTTCCACTGACACTGTCAGACCTTACATAACGTAATCTATATGTATCTAAAATAGCTTAGCTCCCCAACAGTGAAAAAATTTTCAAAATCGGTCGGTTAGTTTATTTTTGACACTTTTGGATCCGATGGACCCTGGCAGACTTTACATAACGTAATCTATATTTATCTAAAATAGTTTAGCTCTGTAACAGTGAAAAAATTTTCAAAATCGGTCAGTTAGTTTATTTTTGACACTTTTGGGTTCTATGGACCCTGGTGGACCTTACATAACGTAATTTATATTTATCTAAAATAGTTTAGCTCTGTAACAGTGAAAAAATTTTCAAAATCGGTCAGTTAGTTTATTTTTGACACTTCTGGATCCTATGGACCCTGGCAGACCTTACATAACGGAATCTATATTTATCTAAAACAGTTTAGCTCTGTAACAGTGAAAAAATTTTCAAAATCGATCAGGCAGTTTATTTTTGACACTTTTGGGTCCTATGGACCCAGGCGGACCTTACATAACGTAATCGATATTTATCTAAAATAGTTTAGCTCTGTAACAGTGAAAAAATTTTCAAAATCGGTCAGTTAGTTTATTTTTGACACTTTTGGGTCGTGTGGACGCTGGCGGACCTTACATAATGTATTCTAAATCTATCTAAAATAATTTAGCTCTGTAACAGTGAAGAAATTTTTAAAATTGGTCAGTTAGTTTATTTTTTACAATTATGGGATCAGTAAATCCTGGCGAAACTCATACAAGTCCAGTACTCTAACAGTAAGAAAAGGGTTCTAAGGATCTCATATAACTTATGGCAGTCCGTAAGCTTCTTCCGGACATCATTTAATTAATTAATTCAAATACTTTAACTTACTAACTGTGAAAAAATTTTTAAAATCGATTGGTTAATTAATTTCTGGCTTTTTTAGGTCCCGAAAACCTTGACCTCACATAAAATACCTTAAATCATTTGAAATGGTTTAATTTTTTAACATTATTAATTATTAGTGAAAAAATTTTCAAAATCGATTCAAAATATTTTTCCGTGCATACATATGTACATTGTACATATTTTGTTTTGTTTCATATTTAATAATATTATATCATAACATAATCTTCAATTTCTTGTTTACTTAAAAATTCAATAAAAAAAAAATTCTTCATTACATTAGCTTAGAAAATCTGTTTAATTTTCATTTTTCAACTTGAGATAGAACCATGCTAATTATAATGCAATAAATGAGAAACAAAACTCTATACATGTATGTGTGTTATAACACATGTATGTGAATAGACTTCACTTGTTCTCACAAAGTTCTTTAATAAAAAAGTGAAATATTTTTATACTTCATAAAGAACTGAGATATAAATATAAATTACTTATTAGACTAACAAAGAAAGAAAACTAATATAATGGTGAAAATTTACATTTTCTCGAAAAATACTTAAAATAGAAAGAAAATTATAAGAATATTTTCTTCATAATTTTTTTTTCCTTTTCAACGATGTAAAAATCGAACTGTCTTATGATAGGATCGAATGATAAAAAATGGCCAGAAAACCTACTTCTGGGCATCCGACTTGTCTGGCTAACGAACTTAGCCGAGCCAATTCAGAATCCAGTCCGCACACAAAATTTCATAAGCATTAGACGTTTCGTTCGAGAGTTATCGTGGCGACACATATATATATATATATATATATATATATATATATATATATATATATATATATATATATATATATATATATATATAAGTTTTAGTGAATATCATTTTCGTATTCTAGGGACCTCAAAACACATTTCTGTTATGATCCCGGGCTTAGGTCCCGTCATGACACCTGCTGTGTCATGACGGGACCTAAGCCCGGGCGTATTTCCAGTTTCACTTTTGGAAATTCGCTAAAAGTAATTAGTCATAAAACTTGTGAATGGTGTCACAAACATTCACAAACGATTCACAAACTATCGGAATTGGTTTTAATAAAGAAAATTAAAATTTTAAAATTCATGTTGGCTAACGGATGCAAGCTTATTATATGAGTATATTCCACAGACGAATGAACACTATTATATTATACTACTAGACAAAGCGTAAAGCCAGTTTCTAGGCATTTTTTTGAAGCAGGTAACAAGGGTGAGATGGGTGAAATTTAATGAAATAATATACGTATAATGTCAATTTTTGAGCAAATGCTATTATAATTATTGCAGGACATAATTTGTATACGTACAGATTTTGAAAATAAAGCGAATACCACTTTTTCTCTTTCAAATTTTTGCAGTTTCTTCTCAAAAAATTAAAATTTTATTATCAATATTATATGTTTACAATAATTATTTGAAAGCGTAATTACGGTTACCATCCATTATTATATACTACTCAAAACAAAATAAGGGCCACTCATGTTTTGCTGCATAAGTTTATTTTTATATAAGTTACAGTATAAGGTATGCTTACATTTAATTAAGGAACTAATTTTTTACTAAATAAAATTAATTTTAATAAGATTAAATAAAAAATTAATCCATAATTACATTTTTTTAGGATTTTATCATTTTTATAGTCACTTTTACAGTCATCAACGAACGTTCACGCTTTGAGTAAAAGCACACATTATGCAACTTTTCGGTGATTTAATATCGAGTATGCCCTCCCCTTTTTAAAACACATTCTTGAAGCCTCTTCGGCATGCTTTCAATAAGACGCCTAACGGTTTCATCAGGAATCTCCTCCCAACATCTTCTCAAGACATCAATCAGTCGTTGTTGGGTGTGCACATCCTCTCCGGCTGCTCTGACTCGCCGTTTTAATTGATCCCAAAGATGTTCTATTTGGTTGAAGTCAGGGCTATTTGCAGGCCACGGTAAAACCTGTATATTAGCCTCCCTAAGGACAGTTGTCGTCGCTCGAGCGGTATGCGCTCGGGCATTATCCTGTATCAGGATAAATCCGTCGGCCGCTCGTTGTGCAAAGGGGATCACATGGGGTCTGACAACCTGTTCGATGTAACACTACATATAAAAGTTTTCCTAATTTTTTTTTAAAATTTATTAAAGATATGGATGTTATAATTAATTTATTCAATGATTATGATAATGTGAAAGATGATTACAGCTGTTTGACTTATAGAGACGACATAATACTGAAGTTTTAATATATTGAAACGAAAACTAAAGAATGCATTTCGAATGACTTAATAAAAGATTAACAATTTATTTTGTGGAAAATATTTTAATTTTTATTATTTTTTGAGATCTTATTCGAAAAATTACTAACAAATTTTAGAAAATTTACAAATGTGCCTAATGGGGAAATAACTACATATCTATAGGAATATTTATGACTGAGAAATTTCACATTCTGTAAAGTCACACATGTCCACTGACTCATAATAGTTCATAAATTAATTATTACAATTGATGTATTAATCTATTTTTTAATTTTTATAATGAAAATATGCTTTGATAGAAAGATTAAAAATAGTTATTTTCGATACATATGCGTAAAGAGAGGTATTCTAGTAGGCTTAAATTCGGGCACGAGTCTAAGGGACTGATGTATACACAATGAGATCGAGTGTGTAAGCGCACGAGATCTCGTTGTGTATACGTCAGTCCCTTTAGCGAGTGCCCCAATTTAAGCCTACCGGATACCTCTCTTTACGCATACGTATCGAACATAATTTTTTATAACGACGGCTTCTAAAGTTTAATAGAGAGAAAAAAATTAATTATTTTTAAACAATTTTTATTAATTTGTAGAACGTTATGGTTTTTTTTATTAATTTGTTGATCGTTTCCATGTTAATTTGAATATGATTATCATTGATAAATGAATATCATTATTTTTTATTACTCATGCGGGAGAAGTGTACTAACTTGGCGCACATATTTCTGTGCGCAAAATGGCTGTTTGCCAACTCTACTCTTCCCGCATATTTTTTTGCGTGTGGAAATTAACTTTCCACACGCAAATTGACAATAAAACACGCGAAATTTAATCAAAACACGCAAAGCCACCTCTTAATTTTTCATTTAATAAATATTTCATAATTATTTCTATAGAAACCACCAACAAAGTAATTTAAACGATAATTAATTCAGAAAAAAAAGACGAACACTCAAAAATATTATTTTAAAAAGTAATATAAATGTCAAAAATAATGATAATAATAGAAAAAAGTATGTGAAATTCGTAATAAAAAATAGTATGTGCAACTCGTGCGGGATTGTCGATTGCCCACGAAAGCGAAATTGAGCGCACGAACGTAGTGAGTGCGCTTATTCGCTTGACCGCACTTATTGCACAATATACTATTCTCGCATAGTTTTAGCTACTTTCACGCACACTTGTACTTTCGCGCACAGTTACTGTCATTTGTTTTACAATGATATAAAAAACTGCTCTTTACGCCCACTACACAACGCTCGAATATTGAACTTTAGAAGCAGGTGTTATAAAAAATTAATAAATATTTACATTAAGAAATTTTTCCAAATCCAATTTTTTTAAATATTTTGTTCGCTTTTGTAGTATTGTTATGTAAAAAAAATGTTTTTTGCAAATAAACTCTAAAACTCTCCGTACAAAGTCCATCCGTCAAAACGACGTCGATGTATGATTAACGTTTCTCGTAGACCAACGTATGATTCTAGGGTTAAGTAAAAGGTATCCGTTAGCCAACGCATATTTAAAACTGTAGTAATATATGAGTAATATAGACTTTCTTATACTCAATCGATCGGAAATCGTTTGTGAATTCTTAATTTATCAATTAAAACGTTTGTGACAACGAATTTTTCAAGAAAAATAATAAAAATTACGAAATGACATCCAACGCTGCGACTTCTCATTTGGAACTCTCATAGGTTAAATTGACACTTAGTGACCCTCGTGCGAATAGCCAACATAAATTTAAAAAAATGAAATTTTTTTATTTTTGCTTCGATGAATCGTTTGTGAATCGTTTGTGAATGTTTGTGACGCTATTATTTTCGTTTGTGACTAATTAGTTAATTAATTATTGAATTGTTAATTAAGAGTGTGTGAATAGCCAACATTTTTTAAAATTTATTGCAATATTGACTTCCGGGCACTTAATCGATCGAAAATCGTTTGTGAATTCCAAATATACCATTAAAAACATTTGTGACAACGTATTTTTTACAAAATAATAAAAAAAATTCTGTATACAGCTGTCATTTACAAAATAGTTATTTTTTCTCACACTAGAGGGCATTGGAGTATAGATTTAGCGCAACATAATAGAGTGGCCAATATAAAAAGCTTCATTACTACAAAAAATAATTGATTTTTTTTATTATTTTTTTCGCTAAATTCGCTGTCACAAATGTTTTTAATGGTATATTTGGAATTCACAAACGATTTTCGATCGATTAAGTGCCCGGAAGTCAATATTGCAATAAATTTTAAAAAATGTTGGCTATTCGCACACTCTTAATTAACAATTAAATAATTAATTAACTAATTAGTCACAAACGAAAATAATAGCGTCACAAACATTCACAAACGATTCACAAACGATTGATCGAAGCAAAAACAAAAAAATATCATTTTTTTAAATTTATGTTGGCTATTCGCACGAGGGTCACTTAGTGTTACCGGTGTTACCAGATTTTCGAAGCTATATTATGTGACCAGGGCCGTAGAATTATAGTACGAACCCCAAAATTATGTTACAATTCGAAATTAGATAAAAATTTGACAAAAGATCTAAATTTTAAGTAATTTGAAATAATAAAATGATTTCTAACGTGCTTTTAAACTTTTTTCATGCACAGTTTCAAGTCAATAATGATTTTTTTTCAAGCTATAGCCGTCAATGCATGTATAAATAATAAAAATGTATAGAAAAATGATAAAAATATTAAAAATCACAAAAACATTATTGATTGGAAAGTTATTTATTGGTATTCGTTATATTACTTATCTTATACAATACAAACTGAAAAAAAAAAAAAAAACAAGATTATTATATCATTCAACATTATAACATCATTTTTAAATTTGAAATTTTTAACACTGATTAACGTAATTATTTAAAAATAAATATTTATTTTTATTTTCTAATATTTTTCTTATAATCAAATAACGCTTATATTATCCTTAATGAACGCGGTATCCATATGATTCATTTGAGATGATAATGTTATCAAAGTCACCTTCATCTTCATCACTCTTATTTCTAATTTCTCTTATATTTTTATCACAATTTTGTTTGTAATAATATTTTTTGTTTATGTATTCAAAAATAATCAAATTATAGTACATTAGCGTCACATAGGTACTGTTTGTAGTACATACAGCAAAGATAGAAATGCAATTATATTGCTATCTCTTTTTAAATACAAATTCAGAATATACAGGTTGATAACTACTACTTGCGATTTCGATGTGTATAGAATACAAATGTATATGATAATTGTTTGCAATACATTTTAGTGCAAAATATTTAATAATCAGTTAGAAATTCATACTTTTATAAAAAATAAATGTATTTCGTATTAAAAATGCATTTCATATTTAATACATGAAACATCCTGTATACAAATTATATATTCGTAGTACATGTTTAAATGAATAAAAAATATAGTTCTTTTTTTCTTAAAAAGATTACGAAATATGTTTCTTTCTTTCTCGCACGTGTATTATAAAAAGAATTACTGCTGTACATAGTACATTAAGATGGATTTATGTGACATGTACTATAATTATGTGACGGTTGGGAACACTGTTGACACTTCATTTCAGTAGCGTCTTTTATGTAAAATTAATGAGCATATAAAAATTTAACTTCAAGATTATGTATTTTGTTTTTTAATTTTTTTTATTTATTAATAAAATGATAATTTAATAACTGTATAGTTCTATTTATGTTTGTGTCTACCCTTATCACGAAGATATGTCTTATTAGTGGCGTAAAACTATAAACCAAAACGTAATCTTTTTACGAAAATAGTTATAAATTGTACATAATCGATAATTTGAGCAATTTTTGTTTTCAAGTAATTGTTTATAGTAATCTATAATGTTCTTTAAGTTCCGTTAAAAAATACAATATATAAATACCGTTAAAAGATACAATTGAATCAAATAAAACAGATATTAAAAATAATTAATTAATTGTTTATGTTTTTATACAGAAATCACAATTATAAGAAAAATATACTAAATATATTGTACTAGCTGCGACCCGCGGCTTCACTCGCATAAAATTATCTTAATTATTTGTTAAATGATTAGATCAATTTTAAATTAGATATTCGGAAATTCTGTATAACATCAATTATTTATAATGCCTGGCTCTGCTCGTCAAACGACTCTAAAATAACAATCTTCATACTTCAATAGCATGGCTAATTTCCGCACCTTTATGTACCCGTATCAATAGGCAGGAGTTTTAGGAGTATTTCCATTTTAGACCTTGTTTGGGGCACCAAGACCGTAGGGAACAATTTTAATATCACAATTAATTTGGGTCTTATTTGATGGCCTTGACGGACAATTCTGACCCCCAGGTTCATTCAAATTTAATAATAATTTTAATCCTATTAGATAGTGCTGGGGGTTAATTTTGAACTCACTTTACATTTAAATTAGATATTCTAAATTTCTTTATAAAATCAGTTTCTTCTAGCGTTCCGCTCCGCTCGTCCAATGATCTTAAAATAGATATATTCATATTTACAGTGTATAGTGGAAACTCGATATTTCGTCACTTTGTAACTCATCATATTCTATAACAATTCGTCGCTCCTAAAAAAAAATGTACGTAGTGTAGTTGTTTTTCTAATTAACTTTCGAAATTTAAATAGAAAAAAATTAAAGTGTGTCGTACCTAGTTGTAAAAATTCCATTAAACAAAGAAATACTCAAAATAAAGGGATATCTTTCTTTAAATAAGTAAAAATATTTAAGTAATTTTTCTCTTTGTTTTTCATTTTCAGACATATTTCATAATTCGTCTATTTCTGTAATTCATCACGACTCCGGTCCCGAGCATGTTGAATTGTCGAGATTCTACTGTATTTAATTTTCATGCCTTGAGACTTTCCGTCGACACCCATATAGTAGGGTGCATTTAGACCCAAACTTCAATATCCAAAGTAAAAGTTCCCTTCCAACTCTAAATTGTTCTATACAGTCCATATATTGTTTGGTAAAAAGTTACACCATTTTGAGCGTCGGGTTTGGGAGGGAGGAGGGTAGAAGTAGACAAATTAACGGTTTTCGTCAGTTTTTTTTTTTAATATTTCGAAAACTATGCAGTTTAGCGCAAAAAGTGCCTATGGAAAAATAATCTACATTAAATTGCGAACAAAAATAGTCCTGTGCATAATCTTGCTGAACTGAAGAGTTCCAGAATTATGGAGGGTGTAAAAGTAGAAATTTTTAGTATTTTTAGATTTTTTGGAAAAAATACGGTATTATCACTAAGGAAACTAATTTTTTTTAAACAGGATTGTGTTTTGTAAAAGGAAATTGCGATTAGTCCTCTTCAAACATAGCACCCTCCTCTTCTAGATCTTCGTCTATGATGTTCGTATCCCTGTAACACTTTCAAGTGATTATCAAATAAACTGATAATGCAGACTTTAACAAATAAAAACCATAAATATTATTTCTTCTTTGTTAAGGTGTTTTCGTCTATATCACTATTTTTTTAGAAAATTTTATTTTTTAATCAAATGTATTTTATATAATAAACTAAACGAACGGTAATAATGTTCCAATTACTTTTTAGCGAATTTCTGGAATAGAAATTCAGCTATTACAGCAGCTCTTATTCTTATGGTAAGACCTAAGCCCGGGACTATGGCAGTTTGTATAACGATATAACGAAAACTCTTTATAACGTAATAAAATACCCGGTCCCTTCAATTTCGTTATACGGAGTTTCCACTATATATATATATATATATATATATATATATATATACATATATATATATATATATATATATATATATATATATATATATATATATATATATATATATATATATATATATATATATATATATAGTGGAAACTCCGTATAACGAAATTGAAGGGACCGGGTATTTTATTACGTTATAAAGAGTTTTCGTTATATGGAGAGTAAAAGAAAACAATATAATTTTAAAAATACAACTTACGAATTTAGTAAGTGGCTTTAATTTTGACTGAATTAATTGATACTTTTTCGTCAATACACAAACTCTTTTTTTTACTCGCCATGTTTACAGTTAAAAAGTTTGAAAGCAACTAAGAATATGATAACGTAAAGACAGCAATAAGACAGTAGTACGGAAGTACAGTAGGCAAAAACATGTGCTAGGCAATTACAACAAACAAATAAACGGATTTCTAAGAATCCCTTTGTGCGTACGAAATATTTACGACTCTGTATCACTATTTTGTTTGAAAGTCAGTGAAATAAAATTTTTTTGGCTTAAAAAATGACATATTTTTCGCTATTGAGAGTGGCTATTACGTTATAAAGAGTGTTTCAATATACGAATGATAATGTAAACCAAACAAACCTTTGTAATTTCTATGTTTTAAGGAGTTTTTCGTTAAATAGAAGTTCGTTATATAGAGTTTACACTGTATATGTTCGTTATATAGAGTTTACACTGTATATATATATATATATATATATATATATATATATATATATATATATATATATATATATATATATATATATATATATATACTCCTCAAAACAAAATAAGGGCCACTTGAAAGTTTGTATTTTAAAACTGATTTATATCGATCCACGTCAAAATAACTTTTCTAAATGACTGTTGTTATGATATTAAGTGGTTGAGTAAATGATAACAGTTAGGTTTAAGTGATATTATTGTTGAGGGGAAGATTTAAACGTTTTTTTGTCTCGCACAGCGTCAAGTAGTTAGTTTTACTTATTTTTTTGAATTTGATTTTAAATCAGTTTGCGCTAGATTATTGATTGCTGAGGTTGTTTTTTGAAGTTTGGCGTGTTATTCAATCATTTATTTTTACAATGCCGAGAATTCGACACCATATGGACGAAGCTACTGCTACCAGAGCCGTAACGATGATTGAGGGTGGTCAATCTCAACGTTCCGTGGCTCTGCAGTTGGGTTGTTCACGAAGGGCTATTCAAAATGTTTGGAATCGGTATCAGCAGACCGATAGTGTAACCCGGCGCCGTGGCTCAGGAAGAGTTCGTGCTACCACTGCCCGTGAAGACCATTACATTCGACTGTGTGCACGACGTGAGCCGACTGTTACCGCAGGTACTCTGCAAAATCGCTTATATCGATCTACTGGTACTGTTGTCAGTAATCAGACCATACGAAATCGTTTGCATGAAGACCAACAACGTTCAAGATGACCAGTAATCCGTACCAAACTGACCGGAGCGCATCGTGCAAACCGTTTAAGATTTGCACGTGAACACCTTGAATGGGGCTTGGAGGAATGGCGTCACGTACTCTTCACGGATGAGTGCAAGGTGAAGTTTTTTAGTGATGATCGACGTGTAAGAGTGTGGAGATCGAAGAAGTGGGGAAAGGTTTTCTGATCGTCACATTCATGAACACGACAGATTTGGCGGTCCTAATGTCATGGTCTGGGGTGGAATTAGTTTGCAAGGCAAAACTGAGCTTGTTTTCCTGAACGAGGGTACTGTAACGGCTCAAAGTTACATCGAACAGGTTGTCAGACCCCATGTGATCCCCTTTGCACAACGAGCGGCCGACGGATTTATCCTGATGCAGGATAATGCCCGAGCGCATACCGGTCGAGCGACGACAACTGTCCTTAGGGAGGCTAATATACAGGTTTTACCGTGGCCTGCAAATAGCCCTGACTTGAACCCAATAGAACATCTTTGGGATCAATTAAAACGGCGAGTCAGAGCAGCCGGAGAGGATGTGCACACCCAACAACGACTGATTGATGTCTTGAGAAGATGTTGGGAGGAGATTCCTGATGAAACCGTTAGGCGTCTTATTGAAAGCATTCCGAGGAGGCTTCAAGAATGTGTTTTAAAAAGGGGAGGGCATACTCGATATTAAATCACCGAAAAGTTGCATAATGTGTGCTTTTACTCAAAGCGTGAACGTTTGTTGGTGACTGTAAAAATGACTATAAAAATGATAAAATCCTAAAAAAAATGTAGTTATGGATTAATTTTTTATTTAATCTTATTAAAATTAATTTTATTTAGTAAAAAATTAGTTCCTTAATTAAATGTAAGCATACCTTATACTGTAACTTATATAAAAATAAACTTATGCAGCAAAACATGAGTGGCCCTTATTTTGTTTTGAGTAGTATATATATATATATATATATATATATATATATATATATATATATATATATATATATATATGTGTGTGTGTGTGTGTGTATGTATGTATATATTTATGTGTGTACGCGATAACTCTCGAACGAAGCGTTTAATGCTTATGAAATTTGGTATGCAAACTGCAATCTCAATTCCCTAGGCTAAGTTCGTTAGCCAGACACATCGGATGTCCAGAAGTTGGTTTTTTGGGCACTTTTGACAAAAAGTGTCTAAAGTGCTAAAAACATTAGAATTCAAAGGTTTTTTTTTATACCATTGCGAAAAGCACTCGAAATTTTATTAAAAAGGTCCTCTGAGCTATACCTGTTTGTCAGCTGGTTCTCCAAAAAATTAAAAATAATTTACAAAATTTTGGGTTCAAGATTTTTTGTCCTTGTCTAACATCAGTTTAACATACCCAATATTATTAGTTTAATTACACGCATACCGTAAACTCTGTTTAGACTGCCCTTAATATATTTCAAAAATTTGATCAGATTGATTATAAAATACTAAAAATAATGTCTAATAATTATAAGCGAATCATTATATTTATGATATTTTATCAATTAGACTGAAATTTTTCTTTAATCGAATAAATCTTTTATCTTATCTACCAGCATAAACGTGTCTTTGTATGTCTATTCTATACATAAAGTAGACGATTGTCAATATCATTGTCATTTTGTTTTTAATTAAAAAATATGAGGCGTTCTAAAACGAAACTCGTCTAATTCATACAAAACGAGTTGCAAAAAAGTTAACTAATTAAAAAGATAACTAATGAAAAAATATGTGGAAAAACAGAAAAACTAAGGAATTAATACTTACTTCTGTGTGCTTCTGTAATAGAATATTTTGACTTTCTACTTACATTTTTTGTGTAAGTACCTACGTATTTTTTTTTAATGTAAATATTTATAAACAAAACGGTAGTTTAACATAATATTTTACTATACTTTAGTTAATCTTAATTTATTATTACATTTTCTTTTAGTTGTTTTTCATACTGAAATGTTAAAAATTATCGGAAGCACATTGGAATTACCTATTTAATGTTTTAGACCTTTAAGTACCACAGTTTATGTTTAAAATTATAAAAATCTAAATCATTGACAAAGTTTATATGTATTTTATACTTCTTTTGTAACAATTTTTAATAAATAAACAAATATTTTAGTATGTTATAATTTATATTTTATTGTAACTTCGTAAGTCACTCAGATTACATAAAACTGATGATATAAACACAAAAAAATTATAATACAATTATGTCTATTTACACACATAACATTTATAAAGACAATTCACATTTTGAAAAAATAAAAAAATAATAATATTAAAATAGTCACATAACCCAGTGAACATTTTTCTGTAAATTTTATGTCACAGTGACAGAACTGAAAGTCACATGTTACATAACATGTGAGTCACATGTGACTCACATGTAACTTACAATTTCCCACTTATAAACGTAACAATGTGACGTAACATTGTTATGTTCTTGTTACGTTTTAGGAAAATATAACTTTGATGTTACCTTATAGATAAAAATTACGCCTTCTTTTGCAAAAAGCAAATTCAAAATTCCCTTTTTTTGTTTCTTATTAACATTATATACACATATTACCAACTTATTGACATATACATACACCTAAATTATTATTATTATATTTTTTTCGTTAACTGTTGCAGGATTCGATCCATTATCCAAGCTGAAGCATCTTTTAAATTATCGCCAGTCTTAACCACTAGACCAAACTCACTTATTTATTCTGATCGTTATATATTAATATATATCACAAAATATCATAGTAAATAAAGCCTTACAAGAATTTTCATAAAAGTTTCATTTTTAAATTAATATGTAACAAAATTAACGTTGTTTTAACGACGTATTAATGTTATTTTAATGAAATGTCGCAATCATGACTCTTTTGTTATGTTTTTGTGACTTATCAATATTAATAAAACATTCGTTCATCCATTTCATCCATCCATTTTTGTATAAGTCGATTTATGTTATTTATTATATGGGTTATGGGGTTATATTATATATATTATGGGGTTATATCATATATTATGGGGTTATATTATATAATATAACACCATAACCCAAATAACAAATAACATAAATCAACTTATACAAAAATGGATGGATGAAATTTAATTACATCAGACGCCAACAGGGGATAGATTGAAAAACTGCAGGAATCTTTAAATGGATAATTCCTCACGAATTGATACATTTAAAATTAATATGGTAACAAAACATTTCACAGAACTGACAAGTGAAATGTTTTATTAATATTGATACGTCACAAAAACATAACAAAAGAGTCATGATTGTGACATTTCATTAAAACAACGTTAATACGTCACAAAAACATACCATAAGAGTACTGTTGTGACTCTTTTGTCCAAAGTAACATTGTTAGGTCATCAGGACATAACAAAAGAGTCATGGTTGTGACATTTCATTAAAGTAACGTTGATACGTCACAAAAACATAACATAAGAGTCAGTTCTGTGAGGTTTTATCAAAGTAACATTGTTAGGTTGCGAAGGCATAACATAAGAGTCACACTGTGACGTTTTATCAAAGCAACCTTGATACATCATCTAAACGTAACATAGCAGTCACAAATGTGACATTTTATTACAGTCACAATGGCATGTAACTGTTACGTAACATACAGGTAACAATTAGGTATATAACATAAAATTCTAATTTTATATAATTGTTATGTCACCCATAAGTCAAAAAAGTTACGTAACTTGTTATTTCCTTGTTACATCACATGTACATTTTATGTTCACTGGGTATGTAGTCTTATTATTATCTATTGACGGTCTGTACATAGCGTGAACCTTATGTTAAAAGTTTCAAGGAAAGTAAAGGTAAATGTAGTCAAATGAAGACACATAGTTAGGTAAAATTATGGAAATAGAATATGCGGTAGGTAAATGTCTACAATGAAATAATTAAGAAAAACAGAAATAAAGTGTTGTACGTAAGAAACGTCGAAAATGTAGGTATTGACAAAAGAAAGTCAATTTAAGTTAAAAGAATAAATAAATGTACGTGAAAAATTTGGAAATAAATGAAAATAAATGTGTTAAGGTCCAAATGTAGGTATAGGAAGAAACCCTGGAAAAATGTTAGGATCAGGTAGAATCCTGTAAATGTTAAATGGAAAAATGTTAGGGTCAAGTAGAAACCCTGTAAATGTTGAAATAAATGAAAAAATGTTAGGGTCAGTTGGAACCCTGGACATGTTGAAATAAATGAGAATTAATGAAATAAGGTAAAATATAGGGTTAGGTAAGAACCCTGAATGTAGGAAAATGTAAATAAAAAGGTTAAAGGTGAAAAAGGTAATGCATAAACGTCGAATTAGTAACTACGATGAATGAAGTTGATAAAGAAAGTTAGAGATACTTCTAAAAAGTTTGAAAAAAGCCATTTATCTAGAAAAAGATATATAAGATTATGGAACTTACTTTTTTAGTTAAAGAAATTTGTTTTTTAGGTTTCCTTGAATTTGTTGAAATATTTAAATGTAAGGAACATTTAAGTATAAAAAAAATGCATACTCTTCATGTAATGTAAAACATTGTATGATTACTACTACTTCTGAGTCATTCTATATTAACGCATATTAACGGAATACTATAATTATACATTGTAATTGTGAATATGTGAAAAAAAAAATAAGTAAGAAAGTGGTTAACTTAGGAAATAATAATAATGATAAAGTAATAAATTAAATATGAAATATTTCGCACTCGTAGTTAGGGATGTCGTTTTTTTAAAAAAAAAATCGATTTTTGAATCGATTCGTATTTGTCAACAAAAGAATCGATGCTTAAATTATCGATTGTATTCAAAATCGATTCAAATTTGCTGTTGCAAAAGTGGCGGTAATTTTTAAGTAAAAATTTATAATTCAGAAAGACGAACTTTCGAAGTCTTTTAAGAAAAAAATATTAAACGTGTACATACTTAATTACCAACATTTTTTTTTTTTTAAATCTTATTCTATGGTATAGAATTTTAATTTCAAATATTATCGAGTGCTTGTGAGACATTACTACGTATGACAAACTTTTGTTTGCATTTCAACACACGCAGTATTGATATGTTCACTTATCGTTCAGTTAAACTGAAACTTTAAGCACTCGACTGCCTTGGTTAACATGACCAAAAACCACATATGTAAATTAAAAACCACAAAGTGATTGAAAAAATTATCCGGATCGGCCGGGAATCGAACCCAGGATCTCCTGGTAACTAGCCAGGCGTGCTAACCACTACACCAACGATCCTATATGCTCGACAGGCGTCCGAGCCGGACACCCATTCAATCACCTATGTGTATTAGTACTCTCTCTGATTCGAGAAACAGTTACAATTTTAATTTCAAATATTATCGAGTGCTTGTGAGACATTACTACGTATGACAAACTTTTGTTTGCATTTCAACACACGCAGTATTGATATGTTCACTTATCGTTCAGTTTTTAATTTACATATGTGGTTTTTGGTCATGTTAACCAAGGCAGTCGAGTGTTTAAAGTTTCAGTTTAACTGAACGATAAGTGAACATATCAATACTGCGTGTGTTGAAATGCAAACAAAAGTTTGTCATACGTAGTAATGTCTCACAAGCACTCGATAATATTTGAAATTAAAATTGTAACTGTTTCTCGAATCAGAGAGAGTACTAATACACATAGGTGATTGAATGGGTGTCCGGCTCGAACGCCTGTCGAGCATATAGGATCGTTGGTGTAGTGGTTAGCACGCCTGGCTAGTTACCAGGAGATCCTGGGTTCGATTCCCGGCCGATCCGGATAATTTTTTCAATCACTTTGTGGTTTTTAATTTACATATGTGGTTTTTGGTCATGTTAACCAAGGCAGTCGAGTGCTTAAAGTTTCAGTTTAACTGAACGATAAGTGAACATATCAATACTGCGTGTGTTGAAATGCAAACAAAAGTTTGTCATACGTAGTAATGTCTCACAAGCACTCGATAATATTTGAAATTAAAATTGTAACTGTTTCTCGAATCAGAGAGAGTACTAATACACATAGATGATTGAATGGGTGTCCGGCTCGGACGCCTGTCGAGCATATAGGATCGTTGGTGTAGTGGTTAGCACGCCTGGCTAGTTACCAGGAGATCCTGGGTTCGATTCCCGGCCGATCCGGATAATTTTTTCAATCACTTTGTGGTTTCTAATTTACCTATGGTATAGAGATGAATCACACCATCACAACAAAGTTGACAATTTTTGTTTTCATTTAATATAAAATGTTAATTGTATAAATATTATCTAAATTGTACTAAATGTTGAAAAGTTTTTATTTAATTGCATACAAAGTTTTTTTTATAGATTAAGGGATAAAAAAAGAATTAAAAGTTTTTTTTTTTTTAAATTCCCCGCCTAAACTTTATTGTTTTGTAAGTACATGGTACAGTTGTCAATTTGTAAATTTTGACAATTTGATTTGATACATAGAGATTTATTATATGCATTTGATGCTTAAAATTTAATAATCGTAGTACCGATAATAGATTTAAATTTAAATTAATAAATAAATAGCAACATATAAATAAAAACGCAATTTATATTTTGAAAAAACAAAAAAATCGTTTCACGATTTCCATAAAATAAAAATCGATGTGTGAATCGATCTCAAAATCAATAATCGATTAAAAATAGGTTTTCATTCTTCCGATTAATCGATTTCTCGATTTATCGATTAAAAAAAGACATCCCTACTCGTAGTTAAAAAGTAAAAATGTCTTGATTATGAAAATTAACATTCTATGTTCACTGGGAATACTACATATTTTATAAAATAAATTTATTTGCGACCACGTCTTTAAGTTCTGCATTTTAAACTAACAACTATAATTAGGTACTACGTACTGACATATTCTAACAGTTTAAATAATATTTACAACAAAGAAATTTAAATTTCCAACAAACAGATTTTTTCGTTAATATTTTTTATTTGTTATAAATTAAATTAAAATGCATAATTATGGATACTTTTGTATTATTTTATTAATTACGGCAAAAATATTAAAAATTTTAATTATTTGCTGATAGAATTTTCATTAATTTAAATATTTCGCGCTATTACTGTTCAAATATTTTTCGTTTCTCTGATTGCTTTCAATTGGTGTATTAATTGTAAAGCTTGTATACACCTCATAATGTATCATTATAACTTCAACCTTGTTTTTACTAGGACAATTTTAAAATCTGTCTATGTATTGTAATGTTAAGTCTTAGTGTTAACTTTGGTAAGTTCAATCTTAGAGTTATCTTAACTTGTCTTTATGAATAGCGCTCATTGTTTATAATTTCTAACATAAAATTCTTGAATTATACGTATTTTATTTATGTATTTGACAATTCAGGTGGATTCATTCATGCATACGAAATGCATAAAAATTTTAACATATTCTTTTTCATAATATATTTCTTTTGAAAATAATTAAAACTTGCAGGGTGTGCCGTCGGAAGGGTCTACCGGAACGCTGGAAAAAGTGAATTTTTGAGTGCGCGTTTGGAGCGCTGTATTTTTTCACCTGTACAAGATAGAGAGGTGCTATCGCGGACTTTTTTTGTTGAGAATTCGATTCTCTACAAAAAAGGCCTTAACACTTTTTAATGTATCTATCACCGTTTTCGCTACGTAAGCGGTGAAAGGTAAAAAAACGCTCTTCATGAATTTTTAATATTGTTTAAACAATATAAAAAAACATTTCCGGGAGTTAACATTTTGCACAAATGTCCTCCTCGGCAATCCCTTTTTAAAAAATTTTTATGTCTATTCTAAAATTAATGTACAGATAAAATTTAGTGCTACTTAACTGTCGCACAGTGAGGCCATTGAAGGTGGCAAAAATACAAAAATTAAATTATAAGCTACAATTTATATGACCCCTTAAATCAACAGTTAAAATATTCTTGCAACGACCACTGTAATTAACTTATTATGTATAAAATAGCGCGGAGGGTGCAAATACAGTCTACACTATGAAAGTGTTACAGCACGGGACTAAAATCACAGTTTCATGATGAGATAAAAAAAATAAATAGACGCCAGTAATTAGTTTACTGCTATGTCCTGTACTACGGCAATAACAAAACAAAAGATATCACTTCCTGCAAAGTAGTGATTTACGGGAACGTTATTTAAGTTATAAAAAAAAAAAAAATTAAATCGGTTATAATAGGTGATTTTCCCTATGGGATGTTATTTTTTTAAGTACCTTGCTTTTTTAATATCAGTATTCGTATTAATACTATCAAGCTTTAATGAAACATAGTTGAATTATCTAAAAAAATTCTATAAAAATTAATTTTTCAAAAAATTTTAGTTACGTACTATCCAATCGAATCCAACGAGTATTTTTGTTGCATTTGATAAAGCAATTAGTCTATTTTGGTATTATGATTGCAGAGTTTGCACCAAATTGCACCTTTTACAAAATTTGTTGATTTAATTTTCATTTTGTTTGAGAAAAAATCATCAATAAGAAGCTTAAAAAGTTCATATAAGCTCTCAGATGGGGCATAAAAGTAGTAAATAATTAAATAAAACACTTAAATCCATTCATATTCTATTTAAAATTTACAAGTTGATATCACGCAGCTAGAAACCAGTTACCAGAAATGAAATGAAGTTACATGAAAAAAGCTTCAACCTAGGGTCAAACAAGATCTGCAAATTTAAAATTCATGCGACGAATAGTTTTTGAGATATCACTTGACTAACCGTTATGGGACACTCTGTATACTGGGACACGCAGTATTTTATTAATAAATATCAAGTATAAGTAAAATATATTGTTGTATAACTATTCTGTAGTCAATAAAAGGACTAAATAATTTTTGCATCTTTTACCTACTGCCCCACTGTGTCGATAAAAAAATGTACTATACAAATTAATATTGGGAATCGTAAAAATTGAAGGTTGTATGAAAAATGCGCACATGAAATTTGCTCACACGAAATCTCCTCACACGAAAACTCCTCACAGTGATAAATGCTCACACGAAATATCCCCACACAGAAAATTCCGCACACAGAAAAATGCGCACACAGAAAATTCCTCACACAGAAAATTCCGCACACGGAAAAATGCTCACACAGAAAATTCCTCACATGGAAAAATGCGCACAGTGATAAATGCTCACAAGAAAAATGCCCACGTTGATAAATCCTCACACTGAAAAATGCTCACATTAGTTATTAAACAGGTGACACAAAATTAATATTTCATGAATTTCTCATGCAAATAAGTTGTTTAATAAAAAAATTAGACATCTTAGAATCCAGACTAAATTATCGATCTCATTATATCCCGGTGGAATATTCCCGTAGGAGAAAACACAAATTTATTATAATGAGACCAGATTGGCTGAATCGATACTAATTAAATTTGGTAATAAAGATAGTATATATGATTTGAATTAACAGGAATCATAATTTTATTCTGATGAAGAGTTCCCACGGGTCACCAATGACAAAACAGTTGTACCAATTTATTGAATCAAATCTGGTATAGAAATCTTGGTCTTAATACAATGTGAAAATTTGTATGCTTGGATGTTTGTTGATTAATCACGCCAAAACGGCTGAACCGATTTTGATAAAATATTATATACAGACATTTTATACACTGAATTAACACACAGGATACCTAAACTTTATCCCGGCTCCAAGTTCTTGAGGGTTACAAAACCCCCTGCACAATCACTCCCAAATAATGAAGACGAATTCGATGAAATTTGGTACCCAGATACTATTTACTTGAAATTAACACATAGAATTATGTTATCCCGATTGAAGGTTCCTGTGGGATGCAAAACCAGTTATATAATCACATCGAAATGACTGAACCGAATTCAATGAAATTTGGTACCCAGATACTATTTACCCGGAATTAACACATAGAATTATGTTATCCCAACTGAAGGTTCCTGTGGGATGCAAAACCAGTTAAATAATCACATCGAAATGACTGAACCTAATTCAATGCAATTTGGTACCCAGATACTATTTACCCGGAATTAACACATAGAATTATGTTATCCCGATTGAAGGTTCCTGTGGGATGCAAAACCAGTTAAATAATCACACCGAAATGATCGAACCGAATTCAATGAAATTTGGTACCCAGATACTATTTACCCGGAATTAACACATAGAATTATGTTATCCCAACTGAAGGTTCCTGTGGGATGCAAAACCAGTTAAATAATCACATCGAAATGACTGAACCAAATTCAATGCAATTTAGTACCCGCAGATACTATTTACCCGAAATAACACGTAGAATTATGTTATCCCGACTGAAGGTTCCTGTGGGATGTAAAACCAGTTAAATAATCACATCGAAATGACTGAACCGAATTCAATGCAATTTGGTACCCAGATACTATTTACCCGAAATTAACACGTAGAATTATGTTATCCCGACTGAAGGTTCCTGTGGGATGAAAAACCAGTTATATAATCACATCGAAATGACTAAACCGAATTCAATGAAATTTGGTACCCAGATACTATTTACACGGAATTAACACATAGAATTATGTTATCCCGATTGAAGATTCCTGTGGGATGCAAAACTAATTTCATAATCACATCGAATTAACTAAATCGAATTAGATAAAATTTAGGATACAGACACTAATTACCGTCAACACATACAGCAATAATTTTAATAACACATAGGATAGTTTTATCCAGATTAGAAATTCCTGGGGGATGCAATACCAATTACATAATCACGTCCAAATAGCTAAACCGAATGCGATGAAATTTAGTACACAGATATGATTTATCTTGAATCAACACATAGGTTAACCGTATTCCAGGTGGAGGGTCCTGTGGGATACGGACCCAGTTAGTTAATTACAGCGAAATGACTGAACTAAATTCCATGAAATTTGATATATATCTACAGAAGCTATTTAGTACGAATGTATATAGAAATAATTTTAATATTTATTAATGCATATAATATTTTTATCCCGATTGAAGATTCCTGGAGGAAACAAACAAAAACTACTTAATCACGCGCCAATATTCTTAAAATTGATTTTAATTTCATTTCTTTACTTGTGAGTTGTTGGTTATAAATTGAATTTAGTTCTTTTATATGTAAAAGAACAATTTTCTCATAATTACCTGAAGAACTCTTTGAAGAACTCTTTTTAGAAGAAATTAACTCTTTAAATGGTGTATAAGCACTTTTATTTTAAATATCTAATTTACTTAACAGAAATTTGCGTTTGGGTTTTTTCTTTGTAAAAGAAACAAAATAGTATTGCTTGAGTAAACTATTTTATTTGTAATTAAAATTCTTTCATTTTAATTTAATAAAACACAATGATTATTCTTAATATACTATAGTTTACAATAGTAATATACAATATAATATATACAGAAAAAAATATACATTAAATAGTTTAAAATTTACAATAATATCTAAATACAGTAATTTACAATTAAAAATAATATTTTATTTTTCAGTTGTTTTTTTTTTTTTTTTTTAATTTTATATATCTAAAAGTTTTCTTGTTTTATTTAATAGTTACTGTAAATTTGCTAATCTTCGCAAATATTTTAATTTATCATCTATATTTGGATAATTATTTACTTGTTCTGCAACTGCTGCGTGTAAATTCTCGTATTTCCTTTTTCTTACTTCTAATCTACCTGCTACCACATTCGCCAACGTCAGCTTATGGCAAGACATATCTCTTAGAAGCCCTTCAAATAGTATCCATATACTTGGATGGCTGCAAAGAAAAATCCCAAACGTAAATTTCTGTTAAGTAAATTAGATATTTTAGAATAAAAGTGCTTATACACCATTTAAAGAGTTAATTTCTTCTAAAAAGAGTTCTTCAAAGAGTTCTTCGGGTAATTATGAGAAAATTGGTTTTTTACATATAAAAGAACTAAATTCAATTTATAACCAACAATTCACAAGTAAAGAAATGAAATTAAAATCAATTTTAAGAATATTGGCGCGTGATTAAGTAGTTTTTGTTTGTTTCCTCCAGGAATCTTCAATCGGGATAAAAATATTATATGCATTATAAATATTAAAATTATTTTTATATACATTCGTACTAAATAGCTTCTGTAGATATATATCAAATTTCATGGAATTTAGTTCAGTCATTTCGCTGTAATTAACTAATTGGGTCCGTATCCCACAGGACCCTCCACCTGGAATACGGTTAACCTATGTGTTGATTCAAGATAAATCATATCTGTGTACTAAATTTCATCGCATTCGGTTTAGCTATTTGGACGTGATTATGTAATTGGTATTGCATCCCCCAGGAATTTCTAATCTGGATAAAACTATCCTATGTGTTATTAAAATTATTGCTGTATGTGTTGACGGTAATTAGTGTCTGTATCCTAAATTTTATCTAATTCGATTTAGTTAATTCGATGTGATTATGAAATTAGTTTTGCATCCCACAGGAATCTTCAATCGGGATAACATAATTCTATGTGTTAATTCCGTGTAAATAGTATCTGGGTACCAAATTTCATTGAATTCGGTTTAGTCATTTCGATGTGATTATATAACTGGTTTTTCATCCCACAGGAACCTTCAGTCGGGATAACATAATTCTACGTGTTAATTTCGGGTAAATAGTATCTGGGTACCAAATTGCATTGAATTCGGTTCAGTCATTTCGATGTGATTATTTAACTGGTTTTGCATCCCACAGGAACCTTCAATCGGGATAACATAATTCTATGTGTTAATTTCAAGTAAATAGTATCTGGGTACCAAATTTCATCGAATTCGTTTTCATTATTTGGGAGTGATTGTGCAGGGGGTTTTGTAACCCTCCAGAACTTGGAGCCGGGATAAAGTTTAGGTATCCTGTGTGTTAATTCAGTGTATAAAATGTCTGTATATAATATTTTATCAAAATCGGTTCAGCCGTTTTGGCGTGATTAATCAACAAACATCCAAGCATACAAATTTTCACATTGTATTAAGACCAAGATTTCTATACCAGATTTGATTCAATAAAGTGGTACAACTGTTTTGTCATTGGTGACCCCGTGGGAACTCTTCATCAGAATAAAATTATGATTCCTGTTAATTCAAATCATATATACTATCTTTATTAGCAAATTTAATTAGTATCGATTCAGCCAATCTGGTCTCATTATAATAAATTTGTGTTTTCTCCTACGGGAATATTCCACCGGGATATAATGAGATCGATAATTTAGTCTGGATTCTAAGATGTCTAATTTTTTTATTAAACAACTTATTTGCATGAGAAATTCATGAAATATTAATTTTGTGTCACCTGTTTAATAACTAATGTGAGCATTTTTCAGTGTGAGGATTTATCAACGTGGGCATTTTTCTTGTGAGCATTTATCACTGTACGCATTTTTCCATGTGAGGAATTTTCTGTGTGAGCATTTTTCCGTGTGCGGAATTTTCTGTGTGAGGAATTTTCTGTGTGCGCATTTTTCTGTGTGCGGAATTTTCTGTGTGGGGATATTTCGTGTGAGCATTTATCACTGTGAGGAGTTTTCGTGTGAGGAGATTTCGTGTGAGCAAATTTCATGTGCGCATTTTTCTGGTCACCAAATTGAATACGCGAACTAGTGGTCAAAAAAATAACTACTGCCAGTAGGCAAGGTTTGTTTATTAGATTTTGACAATTCACAAAATTTATGTTGTTTAATTTGCAAAATACAAACGGGCATATTTTTTTGAAAGTTATTTTAATTTTTTCATAATAATTTACTGTTTTCAAATAAAAACGGACAATTCAAAATTGCTACTATTTTCTTAAGTGACAGTTTCTGTCATCTGATGACGAATAAAGAAACTACTGCGAGTAGGCTAAATATTAAACAACGCCTCTATTTGATTTCCCAATAGTCCCAAAAGTCCAAAAAGCGTGGATCAGTTCGTCAGCCAGATACGTTCGATTTTTAGAAGCGAAATTTTTGGCCATTTTTAGTAGCTTTTTGCAAAATTTAAATTTTTAAAAAATTAACTACTTAACCGATTTCGAAAATATTTTCACCGTTAGATAGCTAAACTATTGTAGATAGTTACAGGTTGTTATATGAGATCCGTTAGTGTCCAATCTCTGGAAATTCGCTATGTTATGCAGGTGCTGCGACAGGGGTATTTTTCTATTAAATTTATATTATTTATAATATAAAATAAATATCTGTAAAATATTTGTTTAAATTACTTCATTGAACTGCACTTTTGCACTGTTGGGGTGACAATCCATAGCCATAAATTATATGAAAAAAAAAAAATGTGAAAATTGCACATACCACTTGAACAGAATATAGTTATTTCTGTTTATTTGTAGTTATAATTTCATTTTTTCAAAAAACCTAAAAATACGAAAAATCGCTACTTTGCATCCTTCGTAACTTTGGAACTGTTCACTTTAGCAAGATTATGCAGAGGACTGTATAGAACAATTTGGAGTTGGAGTGAAACTTTTACTTTGGATGTTGAGGTTAGGCCGTTTTTTTGAATAATTCCACCGTACTAATATTAATAACTTTAGAAGCATTTGAATTTCGAAACTTTTTTGAAGTCCGAGTGTTTTGGAGAACATTTCTGAACCTGCATTAATTCGCCCAGTCATTAATTTATTGCGTTTTATATTACTGCAGAATCCTAGGCAATAATTTTAATCTCACTTAATTTTTTCAAAATATTAATATTGTTTATGTAAAATTTAGTCAAGATTCGCCGTCTTTTTTAGACCATTTTTGGGTCCTCAGCACCCTAGGGGGTCATTTCAACTTCACATTCGTTTATTTTATGACCACAGTAATGTTTTAGCAAAATTTGGTCAAGATCCATCCATTCTAGAAAGCTTTCATTTTTTAGGATCTCAATACGATTTCAGCAAAATCTGGTAGAGATTCGTCCAGCCGTTTACCTTAGAATAGTCTATATTAGAACTTAGGGTATCACGTATCCATCAGTGAACCAATTTTTGAAAGTTGCTCTGCTTGTCAAACAACTCCAGCGTAGCCGTATTCTTATTTCAGAAATATAGGTACCTAATTTTAACAGCTTGTGATTTTTCTGTAGACAACCATACTTATTTAGATTTTTAGGAGTGGAGTACTTTTGGTCATTTAGTTTTGCGTAATTTTTATTGCTTCAGACTCAAGGGGATTAATTTTAAACTGACGTTTATTTATTCCGAGATTTTAAAAGGGTTTGTGTAACATTTAGTCAAAACTCATTAAACCATTTATTTGAATTTTTTGAAAATAGTATTTGGTACAGTAAATAAGTAATTTCATAGTAGTCATAGGTTAAATTATTATTGGTGGTATCTATAGAAATATTTATTAATACTTAAAAATTACAAAAATTATTTTTCTGCAATTACTTAGCAACTGTTTAAAATTTGTATGATTTTTTTATAAATTGGCCACAGATTGCTGTATATAGTAATAAAAAATTGATATTTTACGATTTTTCGTAAATTTCGACGGTTAGACAAAAAATTTTGCAAAACGCTTTCTTAACGAGCGCCTACGACCCAATAGGCATCTACATGCCAAATTTCAAGTTTGTAGGTATTGTAGTTTTGGAGATTTCTTGATGGGTGAGTGAGTGGTTTTTCGCTTTTATATATACAGATTAAAAAACAATGGCAATGTTTTAATTACATTAAAACCGTTACTGTTTATTTACAAAATGACGTCATTCATAATACAATAGGTACGTTTAACATTCATAATATGTTGATCAGTATTTTGGAAAATGCTCCTTCTATACGTCCATGGCTCCTTCCTTTGCAATGTTATATACCTTTCCTTCTTCCATGGTCACTACCTAGTTATTGAGTATGGAGGGTATTATTTTTTTGATTTGTTTTAAAGTATGTTCAGTTGTATAAATTCAAAATTTTTTAATATATCTAAGTTTATTCTTTTATGTTGATCTTGTTGTACGTACGGTCATATTAAAAATCAGGAAGTGAAAAAATATGAATAGTAAATTAATTTAATTAATTAAGTGCTTTTTTGGAAAGTCTGTAGAATAAATATTATATAATTGAAAAATTTGACAATTAAGGATAGTTTTAAAATAAATTGAATTCATTTTTGTTATTTAGTAAGGATAATATATCTTTTTAAAAAATGTGTTCATTCGAGGACAGTTGGAATTAAACATACATTTATTTGTATACATACTCTATTTACATGATGGATACTTCATTGCAATAGTCAGCTATCTCCAATTGAAGATAACCGACTATTGCAATGGGGTATCGACGTATTTTGAATGAATAACATACCAATGGCCCAATGCAATAAAGAGTTATTTTTAATTGCAGATAGATCACTATCACATTTCTCATCGACGAGAAAGCTGCAAAGCCAAAAGCAGCCAAAAATCGAGTTAAATGTACGAAATGTAATGTTTTTTGTTTTGTTGTAAACAAAATTGCTTAATTTTATTTCATATATGCATGAATTAGCCAGGTGGTTAAATGTATTTTTTCGTGATTTTCTTATTAATATATATAACTAAGATCACATATCTTGGCATTGCTCAGAAGAAAAATATTAGCAGTAAACGTGATAAATTTAAAAAAGTGGGAATGAAAACATAATAATATGCCTGGAATTTATGTGTTTCTTTCAGTGTGATTGAATGCAGGCAGTGTTGCCAACTTTTTTTTCCAGAGACCACTAGATTCGACTTTGAAATCGTTAAAAAACCACTAAAACCACTAGCTCTTCATCCACAAGCAAAAAAAAATACCCCTGTCGCAACATAGCGAATTTCCAAATATTGGGCACTGGCGGATCTCATCTAAGACCTGGGAAATCGGCTAAAATCGGCTGGGTAATTAGTTTTGGTATTTTTGGGGACCCAAGAACCCGAACGGATTTTGTGCAGCATAGTTGTATCCATCTAAAATAATTTAGTTCTCTAGCAGTGAGAAATTTTTTAGAATCGGTTCGGTAGCTTATTACTGGCGTTTTCGGATCTGCAAGATCCCGGTGGACCTCATTAAAAAATTAGCTCGACCGTACATTCTAGGCGGACTTTATGTAATGTACATATATATATATATATATATATATATATATATATATATATATATATATATATATATATATATATATATATATATATATATATATATATATATTCAAAACCCGTTGTGTAGCATTCTACGCCGCATTTGCATCCGTAGGACAGTTGTGGATCTCAGATAACACAACCTGTACCTATCTAAAATAGTTTACCTCGGTAATAGTAAAAAAATTTTCAAAATCGGTCAGTTATTTTATTTTTGATACTTTTAGGTCCCACTGACACTGTCGGACCTTACATAACGTAATCTATATTTATCTAAAATAGTTTAGTTCTGTAACAGTGAAAAAATGTTCAAAATCGGTCAGTTAGTTTATTTTTGACACTTTTGGGTTCTATGGGCCCTGGCGGACCTTACATAACGTAATTTATATTCATCTAAAATAGTTTGGCTCTGTAACAGTGAAAAAATTTTCAAAATCGGTCAGTTAGTTTATTTTTGACACTTTTGGGTCCTATGGACCTTGACGGACCTTACATAACGTAATCGATATTTATCTAAAATAGTTTGGCTCTGTAACAGTGAAAAAATTTTCAAAATCGGTCAGTTAGTTTATTTTTGACACTTTTGGGTCCTATGGACCTTGACGGACCTTACATAACGTAATCGATATTTATCTAAAATAGTTTAGCTCTGTAACAGTGAAAAAATTTTCAAAATCGGTCAGTTAGTTTATTTTTGACACTTTTGGGTCCTGTGGACCCTGGCGGACCTTACATAATGTATTCTATATCTATCTAAAATAGTTTAGCTCTGTAACAGTGAAAAAATTTTTAAAATTGGTCGTTTAGTTTATTTTTTACAATTATGGGATCAGTATACCCTGGCGAAACTCATACAACTCTAGTACTCTAACAGTAAGAAAAGGGTTCTAGGGATCTCATATAGCTTAATGCAAGCCGTAAGGTTCTTGCGGACATCATTTAATTAATTAATTCAAATACTTTAACTTACTAACTGTGAAAAAATTTTTAAAATCGATTGGGTAATTACTTTTTGGCCTTTTTAGGTCCCGAAAACCTTAACCTCACATAAAATACCTTAAATCCATTTAAAATTGTTTAACTTTTTAACAATTATTAGTGAAAAAATTTTCAAAATCGATTCACTTAAAATATTTTTCCGTGCATATACATACATACATACATATATTATGTATGTTGTTTTGTTTCATATGTAATAATATTTTATCATAACATAATGTTTCAATGTTTCAATGTTAACAAATGTTTCTTGTTTATTTAAAAATTCAATGAAAAAAAAAAAAATTCTTCATTACATTAGCTTAGAAAATCTGTTTAATTTTCATTTTTCAACTTGAGACAGAACCATGCTAATTATAATGCAATAAATGAGAAGCAAAACTCTATACATGTATGTGTGTTATAACACATGTATGTGGATAGACTTCAGTTGTTCTCACAAAATTCTTTAATAAAAAAGTGAAATATTTTTATACTTCATAAAGAACTGAGATATAAATATAAATTACTTATTAGGCTAACAAAGAAAGAAAACTAATATAAAAGTGAAAATTTACATTTTCTCGAAAAATATTTAAAATAGAAAGAAAATTATAAGAATATTTTCTTCATAATTTTTTTTTTTGGCTTTCTAACCATGTAAAAATCGAACTGTCTAATGATAGGATCGAATGGTAAAAAATGGCCAGAAAACCTACTTCTGGGTATCCGATGTGTCTGGCTAAAGAACTTAGCCAAGCCAGATCAAAATCGAGTCTCCATACGAAATTTCATAAGCATTAAACGTTTCCTTCGAAAGTTATCGTGGCGACACACACACACACATATATATATATATATATATATATATATATATATATATATATATATATATATATATATATATATATATATATATACAGGGTGGGCCATTTTAATCTTTGCATCTAAATATCTCGCCAGAGGCGCCACCTATCAAAACATGACCTTTACAAAAGTTGTTAGGTACGAAGGGGGACATTAAATGGTGACCTTAAGTTTGACCTTGAATTTCATTTTCAAGGTCATTTTGAGGTCAAGTCGAATTTTTCAAATGGAACGACCTACTTTTTATTTCGGATTCTGAAAGAGCGTGAAATTTCACGTCGAAAATGCTACGAACGAATTTTTTTTATTGACCTTTAATTTTTCATTTTTAGCTATGAAATTTATTAGTTATGAAAAATTAATTTTTCATAAATTTTTAGTGTCACTTTTTTCTGGATTTTGACCTTAGAATGACCTTCACAGTTCATTAAAAACGAACAGAAGCTCCTATTTTACGTCTCCAGAAGATGCTGACACTTTAAAGTTAGGTTTTTCTTTTAAAATCTAATTTTTGATTGTTCTTTGGTGGTCTTTACACTTCTTAAGGTCAATTATAAAAAAATTCGTTTATAGCATTTTCGACGTGAAATTTCACGCTCTTTCAGAATCCGGAATAAAAAGTAGGTCGTTCCATTTGAATAATACGACTTGACCTCAAAATGACCTTGAAAATGAAATTCAAGGTCAAACTTAAGGTCACCATTTAATGTCCCCCTTCGTACCTAACAACTTTTATAAACGTAATTTTTTGATAGGTGGCGCCTCTGGCGAGATATTTAGATGCAAAGATTAAAATGGCCCACCTGTATATATATATATATATATATATATATATATATATATATATATATATATATATATATATATATATATATATATATATATATATATATATATATATAAATTTTAGTGAATATCATTTTCGTATTCTAGGAACCCCAAAACATATTTCTGTTATGGTCTCCGCCGGAGGTTGCGTCGTGACACCTACTGTAATAGCTGAATTTCGAGTTTTCGAAATTCGCTAAAAACAACAAAAAATTTTTCTAAAATAAAAATTTTTATAATTTAATTTTTATCATTTAATTATAACAAAATAGGAAATTAGAACAATATTATATAAATTAATAATGAAATAACCAGCAGTTTTAGTGGTAAAACCACTAAGATGGTAACGTTGAAAACCACAAACCACTAGAAGAAAATTTTTCCCACTGTGGGACGTTCAAAACCACTAGTTTTAGTGGTAAAACCACTTAGTTGGCAACACTGATTGCGGGTACTTCTCAAGAGTATTTGTCCCATACCCATAATGCATTTTTAAATATGTATACCTGTGAAGACACATGGCCCTATAACTATACTTATGTTAATATTATTAAATAGCAACATTAGTAATACTTAATACTAATTTTATATACAGTACTAATGTTTTCGTATGAGGACATTCCTAATTTTTTTAATAAAATTTATAAAAATCCTTGTACTGGTTAATTGATGATATTTTTTTGTTTCAAATTTTTCAAAGATTAGATTTTGAATAAAAATTTTCAATTTGGAAACAACTTTTTTTCTTCAGGACTTTACGACTACAAAAATTTTGTGTACAGTAATGGACATTAGTACCCACGAGGTTAAAACTATAGTACTATATGAGTAATATAGACTTTTTTATACTCAGTCGAACAGAAATCGTTTGTGAATTCTTAATTTATCAATCAAAACGTTTGTGACAACGTATTTTCCAAGAAAAATAATAAAAATTACGAAATGATATCCATAAATGTTAAAAACTGTAATTAATAAATAAAGAAGTAAGGTGAATTCAAGATTGAAAATAGTTCTAAATAGCGTCAGCAGATGTCGCAGCATTGGATGTCATCTCCCAATTTTTATTATTTTTTTTTTTTAATTTTTTTTTTTGAAAAATACGTTACAAACGTTTTAATTTATAAATTAAGAATTCACAAACGATTTCTGATCGATTGAGTATAAAAAAGTCTATTTGGTCGATTCTGTAACTATTAACAGTCTGTAAAACCTCTGTTAGACTGTTAAATTTCAGAATTTTAAAAAATGGTATTCTGCACGCAATTTTTAACAGAAATGTTAGCTAACATTCTGTTATTGCTCTGTAAACTTTACAGCACTCAAAACACTCGCGATAAACTTTACAGAGCTGTTAAATAGGCTAATTACTATGGATATTATTAAATATTGATAATTTTGATTTTTGCGTTTTTTATAAATTCAATATTTTGACGTTTTAATTTGTCATTTTTTAATTATTTGATATCCGTAAGTATGTGATCATAAAGTATTTTTTGTAGTAAGAAGACTGTTGAGGAAATAGTGCAGTGTTCTTAAATCGGATAGGATGTAATTTCAAATAAAATAAATTTATTATGAATTATATTTTTTTTTTATATACAGTAAATGTTTTCAGAACAAAATCGCACTGACATAATTTGTCCACATGAAGCGTTTTACCGTTTCTCGACAGTGCTTCAGTTATTTAATGTATTTCAACAAGTATTCTTATTCATAGTATTGTCAATTCTTATTTTGTTGTCTACGTATTTAATGTACAATTCATTATCTTTTGATAGTGAATAAGCGCTCCTTACTTTACCTGTTTTCACATTTTTTTTTTTTAAATTTTTACCCATAAAAGTGTCAATAATTTATGAAAAATTTTCCCCAGAGACTTGGTGGGCTTGAAGTATTTCTAAAACTATCGGTACCAATATCTACAGAAAGCTCTGATGTGTGTAAATTAGATATCGAAATTATAGCATTATAGGTATATATGCCTATTTTACCATTTGACGAGTGGCCTGAAATATTATAACCAGTATAAGGAACTGGTTGTCTAGAGAATTCCCGAATATCTAATTTAGAAATAGCTTAACCCATAATCATGATAATTTTATGTGAGTTTAATATACATGGGTAATACATATAATGTGTCTCTCCATTTAACATAAATCGCTATAAAAGAATTAATTTTTTACATTTTATATATCTACACAAATCCATGGTAATTTAACATAAATAGTTCAACAACAGTAGAATATATAAAATGTAATTGGCATCTTAACATAGTGTCTTACAGAATACCAAATTTTTAACATTCTGTTAAAAACAATTTTACAGAGCTCTGTACTGCAAAATAACAGTCTGTAATAATGTAGTTACAGAATCGACCCATAATAAATTTCTACAGTTTTGAATAATTATTACGTTGGGTAAGGGCTACCTTTTAATTAACCAGCTAATTACTCAATGGGCAATTCCATGCAAAAGGCTCCATAATTGAAAAAAATAAATAATTGTTATTGGTAGTAAAAATACGTTAATATGATGGCAACACTATAGTACTTTAAGTTCCCAAAATTTCAATAAAAGTTTGTTTTTAGCTTTTTAGAAATAGTGTAATTTTCAATGTTTTGTCGTAAGTATAAGCTAATAGTGTATTTTATAGTGGTGTTTTAATTAAATTTTCACGGCAAGTATTTAGAATTATTGTAATCCTAATTGAGTCCTTAACGGGAATAGAATTTATTATAAATTTACAGATTTTGAAAAATCTTAAGAAATTTTGTATTTTAGGTAATAAATAATAAAAATAAGTACATTGTTATGGGCGGGGGTACGCACCTTTTCTGTAGGGGGTAAATAGATGTTAGTGGTAGCGTTGAAAACCCCACAGAAAGGTCTGGGTTCGAACTCCTGATCACTACGGTAGATTTGCGGAAAATTTAAGGGTGTTCTTTTTTCTCAATAAAATAATGGTTTCAATTTAACAATTTTATTAACAAAAATAAATAAATAATAGTTACACAAAAATAGGAACATGAATGCAAGTTATAAAAGAAAATGGGAATCGCTTCCCCAAAAGGACAGATATACATATATAAACAAAAGATAGAAAAAGTGAAAGAATAAGGACTCACCTGGACACAAGTTATTCCCGTGGTTTAATTACAAGCTCTTGCTATTGGCCACCAAAACAAACTTCCCAATTACGACCTTGGGTATGTTAAATTACCCTGAGTAGCCCATCCCCCTGCTAGCAACTAGCTACAATTTCCAGTGCTCTTTGCCGCTCCATACTTGACTTGCCTTCTCCCCGACTTCTCCGCTCCTTCTCCCCGACTACTCTACTTTGACTACATCGCTTTGACTACTTCTTCACTTCTCCACTCTGACTACTTCTTTTCGACTACTCTCTTGACTTCTCCCCGACTATCCTCTTCGACTACTCTTTCTCCGACTACTACCCTCTTCGACTACTCTCTTCGACTACTACCCTCTTCGACTACTCTTTTGATTATCATTTTACAATTCTTTTTATATTAATCGTTTGACCCACATAATCACGTCATTTTTATCAGAGTCAGCAGATTAGTAAATCGTCGATATTTTTTGGTTGTTTGTTTTGGTTTACTGGCCTCGTTAACAACTTGTGTCCAAACAAATGGCCCGATTGCAACATTACTCCCCCTTCGAAAAAGATGGTTGCTCCAATGAGCAACCAGCCTTTCCCGAGAGTGTAACCATTTGTCCCTGCGTTCCTCGATGATTCAACCCTTACACTTAAAATACAAATTATATTGTATCTCTGAAAAGCAACATTAAATAAATATATACATAGTAGATACAATATGTGTCTTACGTTAATTATTTCACTTAGTGTCTCTATTTTCACTTAGCGTCTCTAACATTGTCTTCTTCGTAGTTAGTTCACTTTCACTCACACACTCACGATCGTTTCGTTTTGACGTACATTCCACTATTCTCCACATTGGTCGTTCCTCCGCAAGCCTTTGACTGCGTGTATGGTACGGAAGTAGTCGATAAGTGTAGAACCTCCGGTACTCGGGTTTTGTCTTCTTCTTCTACTGGATCCTGGTCACTGGCTGAGTATATGATGGACATCTTTCACAATATTTCTTCTTCTTGTTCATGGTCGCCCAGTATAATTTATTTTGTGTTAACGCGAGTGTTCGCGCAAACCCCCTGTTGACCCGCATGTAGTTGGTCGTGCTGTACCTCTAGCCCTTGTCGTCCCATTGTCGTTGGAATTATTAGCTTGTCATCTAATTTGTGTGCTTGTGTTTTGGTATATTTCTCCCCCTCCCCTACTGTAGTCTTCGTGGATACTTTTATTAGCTTGAACTTTGTTGTCCTCAACACCCTTGGTCAATACCCTTGCGGTTGTGCTCCCGTGTATATATTTTCCCAATGGCTCGATTATGATCTCCGTCCCTGGCTGGAATCCACGCTGAACTCCAATGGTAACACACTCGGATCGTGGAGGAATCTCCACGTCATATTTCAATTGGATAAGGAGTCGGCCAGACTCCGTTTCCTTGTTATCGGTCGACTGTGGCCGCAGCGACCGTAACGTTGAGTTGTCCCTTATTGAAGCCTCCTGTGAATTTCCAGACGCTGAAGATCGAAGATAGCTGTTCGAGGATTCTTCAGAAAAGTTTTATTTGTGTTCCCTAACACACTTGTAACAATGTTCCCATTTTTGGTAGCTTCCCAATTTGAACTGTTTCGTCTATTATTATTCTTTTCCCTCGCTGCAGTGTATACCCTAACATCACCCTTGTTGGTCCATATACCCAGACCCCCATATTTTGCTGTCCGCCCCTGTGGTGCGGCTCCCCATATTTTCTTCTCCGTCGCTGTAGAGCGGCTCCCATATTTTTGTTGTCCGCCTCTGTGGTGCGGCCCCCCATACATTTGTTGTCCGCCTCTGTAGTGCGGCTCCCCGATACATTTGTTGTCCGCCTCTGTAGTGCGGCTCCCCGATACATTTGTTGTCCGCCTCTGTAGTGCGGCTCCCCGATAAATTTGTTGTCCGCCTCTGTAGTGCGGCTCCCCATACATTTGTTGTCCGCCTCTGTAGTGCGGCTCCCCGACAATTTGTTGTCCGTTGCTGTAGAACGGCCCCCCATATTTTTGTTGCCCGCCTCTGTGGTGCTGTCCCCCGTAAAATTGTTGTCCTCTGCAGCTTCATAATTTTGGTAAGTATCCTCTACATCGCACACATAGTCCATTTGTCCCGATAATGGTATTCGCAAATTGTATCTCGGCAAATACATGTCTTTACCCATGAAGTCGATGCTGGTTTGATTCCCCTACGTAAATTTCCTTCCCAGTAGCTTGTCGATAGCAAGTGGCAAGTCACACATGACAAGAATAGTATGTAACTTCAGGCTTTCCATCTCCAAATCAACGTCAGAAGTCCCATAAATTTGAAATTTGGGTCCCGTAACTCCAGTTAGATTGGAAGTGGGTAATTCCAGTTGCAGTTGTAGTCCCATCCCCCTTAGTGCATCCCCCTCATACTCATGCTCATGCTCATGCTCATACTCCACTTGCTCATACTTACTTTGCTTCATTTGCTTACAATAATTTTCGTACTTACGTACATAATTATATACCTACATTTTTTCAAAGTCTCGGTAGAAATGTATTCACAATTATTGTCAATAGTCTTATGAAGGGTCATCTTTTGTTATATTTTTTACAACTTGGGCTAGTGAAGCTACATATTTGTACAGATTAATTTCTTTTATTTAATAAAGACAGGTAAATTTTTAAGAAATTGTTCTAAATAGATATTTATGATAATGTTCTTTTTCGTTTTGACCGCTACCCAAAGTGATGAGGATTACAGGATTTGAGTAAAATCAAGATTCTTGAGTAAAATTAAAAGTCTTGTTTCAAATTACAAATAAACATTTATTCTATATAAACTTAATTCATTATTTCTGACAATGTAAAAGTAGCTTTCTAATTAAGATTCTATGTTGTACATCTGTCTCATTTTAAATTACAAATAAACATTAATTCTACAAACTCAATAATTTTCCACATAAACAAAATTCATTGTTTTCTAATATTATAAAAGTAGCATTCCAATTAAATTAAAAATCATTAACTAAATTTTAACTCTACTAGTTGATTATTGATTCTTCTGAATTGTAAATTTTATCTTATTTAGATTAAACCCATTTGGAAGGTAGCCTCTCCTGAAAAGCGGACAAAATTATAATTAATAATATGCTGACATTATTTCTAGAAATATTTTTATAAAAAAATAAAAAAAAATTTTTTTTCTTATTTTTAAAATTGTTAAGATGTTGTTGTTTTTATATTGTAGATGTAGTTCTTGAAAATGGCGCCAACTGTGCCGAAATATATTGAACGAACTAAATAAATTTTTTTATGGAATTTGTTGGATTATTCTTCAACCCAAAAAAGAAAAATCATCATTTATGATAATTGTTATTTTCTTATTTTTAATATGAATTTATATAAATATAAAATCCTTATATAGAGTCTATGTCAGACTAAACTTTTTTAGTTAGTTAGACTAAAGTTATATAATATTATGATAATAATTATTCATTCAATTATTTGTTGAAAGGTCTATCATTATGTGTGTGGAAATATTTGGATAACTAGCAACTTTTCCTATAAATTAAAATACATCAAAGAATGGACAGATTTTTATTTTATCTGTATTAATTATTTTGAGTTTAAGAAATATTACCCTAATTTTTAAAGTTTTATTTTTGTAAAATATTGCATTTGGACATCGAAATTTGTATGTTTGACTGTATTGCATATTTGTATGAAATTTTTCTAATGCATAATCGTCGATTGTTAATTATCGAAAAATTTTCCAATGTTATTTATGGAAAAGCTTGTTAATTTTAAATAAAAGAAGGAACCGATAGGTTAATTGATTGTTAAAATTTTATGTTACAGATGGGACTAAAATTATGGGCAAGCTTAGTTTTTAAAATTAAACATTTACAGATTGATGGTTTACATGATTTTTTGTTTGAAAAAGACAAAATGGCGGGGCTAACTTTACACCCAAAATAGGTTTTTGGCTTTAAAAATCGCAATTTTCAAAATTGATTTTTATTTATTTAGGGCACATGGTAGCACATGTCTAGCACAATGCAGCACAACCTTTTTTGTTTGAAAATGACAAAATGGCAGGGCTAAGTTTACACCCAAAATTATTTTTGACTCTAAAAATCGCAGTTTTCAAAATTGACTTTTTTTTATTTAGGGCACATAGTAGCATATATCTAGCACAATGCAGCACAACCTTTTTTGTTTGAAAATGACAAAATGGCAGGACTAAGTTTACGGACATGCCTTTCTAACTAAATGGGGATTAAATTTCTAAATTAATCGTATCAATCGTATTAATCTTTAAAAATGTATTTGCCTTAAGTCGACCACCTGTGCCCTAAAGCCGGCCAAAAATGTTCCTAAGGTCGGCCATCTGGATTTTTCATAATATAAATGAATTACCCGATTGTAGCCTATTATGACGCTAAGGAAAACGTTTAGGGAAAACTATTGCACACTTGTGCATTTTTACATTCTATGCAATATAAGGCATTGGTAATTATTGATTATAATGAAAATTACTATTTTGCTACTAAATCATGTAAACCATCAATCTGTAAATGTTTAATTTTAAAAACTAAGCTTGCACATAATTTTAGTCCCATCTGTAACATAAAATTTTAACAATCAATTAACCTATCGGTTCCTTCTTTTATTTAAAATTAACAAGCTTTTCCATAAATAACATTGAAAAATTTTTCGATAATTAACAATCGACGATTATGCATTAGAAAAATTTCATACAAATATGCAATACAGTCAAACATTCAAATTTCGATGTCCAAATGCAATATTTTACAAAAATAAAACTTTAAAAATTAGGGTAATATTTCTTAAACTCAAAATAATTAATACAGATAAAATAAAAATCTGTCCATTCTTTGGTATATATTAATTTATAGGAAAAGTTACTAGTTATCCAAATATTTCCACACACATAATGATAGACCTTTAAATAAATGATTGAATGAATCATTATATTATCATAATATTATAATTATAACTTTAGTCTAACTAACTAAAAAAGTTTAGTCTGACATAGACTCTATATAAGGATTTTATATTTATATATATCCATATTAAAAATAAGAAAATAACAATTATCATAAATATCTATTTAGAACAATTTCTTAAAAATTAACCTGTTTTTATTAAATAAAAGAAATTAATGTGTACAAATATGTACCTTCACTAGCCCAAGTTGTAAAAAATATTACAAAAGTTGACCCTTCATAAAACTACTGACAATAATTGTGAATACCTTTCAACGGAGACTTTGAAAAAATGTAGGTATATTATAATTTATGTACGTAAGTACGAAAATTATTGTAAGCAAATGAAGCAAAGTAAGTATGAACAAGTGGAGTATGAATATGAGCATGAGCATGAGCATGAGCATGAGTATGAGCATGAGCATGAGCATGAGCATGAGTATGAGCATGAGCATGAGCATGAGCATGAGCATGAGCATGAGCATTTTTTAGGATATTATTCATTAAGTAATTTAAAAATGTTATTAAAGTCACTGTTTATTTATAAATTAGGAATTTTGGATTTTTATTATTTATAAAATATAAATTTTGGATTTTTTTGGAAAGAAAAAATATCTTCATAAAGACCTTCCAGTTTACTATATAAGTTCCTTTTTTAATATTTAAAAATAAAACACAAAGGCAATTGGCGGATAAGCATGGGTAGGAATGCCCTCGTACGAATTGTGTTGGCTTTTTCCTTGCTAACTGCTATCGGCACAAAATTGTAATTTACTGAGATTCAGCCCTTAAAAACTTGAAACCTTTTTTTAAAGCCCCAATCAACCGGACACTCATCATCAGTTTTGAAACCACCAAAATGACAAATCGTTTGTGGACTTTCAATTACATTTCGTTTGTAGACATTCAATACCGAAGATGAAAGGAAAACTTCGACTTCCGTGATGGGGCTCCGCTGCTCACGGCGTTTTTTATTTCATTTATTGTGTAGAACAGGGATGGGCAAACTTAATATTCTTATGATCGACATTAATTTTTCTTATTTATGCGCGATTGACTCCAAAAAATGGGTTAAATTAAAAACAAATAAAGTTTCTTTTATATCAAATGTCCACTAGGGAAATTTAATCCTTGCCATAATTCCAAATTTTCATTGAAATAATAATTTAATACGGGATGTAATGTGCAATGATTAATAAATTTCTGGGATAAAATTTTTAATATTTTTTTTTTCTAGTGGTACTTTGTAATTATTCATGTCAAGTGTAGAATAGATACATGTTTAATTTTAAATTCATCTATAATTATAATTATTCCAACTGCAGGTGAAGAAAAATCAAAATTTTAAACGAGGAAACGACAACTTGCAAAACTGTGGGTATAAGGTTAAAATGGAAATTTCACTTTTTTGCTGATTTTTATTCATTTTTTGGGCTTTGTTATGGTCTCATTGAAACTTATATTTAGTTTTTGTCTATTCTGATATTTTGCCTGCCTTTTTCGCTATTGAAAATGTATATTTAAATAATCGAAACATATCGAGCCGCTACTTCTAAATTCGATTTTGATTCTACCCAGTTTTGCAGGTTGTCGTTCCCTCGTTTAAGATTTTGATTTAAGTTCATGTTTCATCGTCTGCTAAATTTTAAGCACACGTTTTAAATTAAAAGATTTTAAATTAATCTAGTAAATTAATTAAGATGTCTGCGATCGACTGTCGAACTGTTCGCGATCGACCGTTTGCCCACCACTGGTGTAGAACCTTACAGTCGATTTTACAAACCAAGTTTAAACTAAGTTTATTAGTTAAACAAAGTTTAAGTAAATGAGACCGTTTTACATATTGAGTTTATTATTTAAACTCAGCTTATATTTAAACTGCCAGTGTAGATGGCTTACGGCCGGTTTTACAAATGGAGTTTAAGCTTAAGCTTAATTAAACCTAGTTTAAAAGTTGAACCCAGTTACAAAAAATTAATAATATACTACGCGTACAGAAGTGACACTCTCATAAAACATAAACACATTATAAGTGTACGCCTGTGGAAAAATCTACCCAAGGATGGCCAGTAGTCAGTACATCTTAAGTATCATCTCATCATTGTGTTTTGTGTTCTCCAGCGTTTGCAGTACGGGAGCTACGGGATCTTTTCCATTAGTAATTATATACATAGTAGGATATAATTTTGATAATAGTTTATATATTGCTTAATGATAAATCGAGCGTCAGACCGCGCGACCTCGGTAAGTAAAGTTGTAGGAGGCTGACGAAGTTGTCGAAAAAAATTTTCAAAATAGTAGCAGTATACACGCTACAAATTATAACATTATTTATTCATGATGTGAATTTAAGAAAAATAATCGTCCGACGTCGATATGCCGGTAAGATCGTCGTCAGTTATGTATGAGTAGTCGTCGGAAAAATCTGCAAATAAAGTAGTAGTATACAATCTGAAATTGATAGTAGTGATAATTTATGATTAATATAACAAGAAAAAAATCGTCAGACTGCATGATAATATGTAGTTAAAAGTTCGTCAGTCGGGCCTCTAGAGTGCAGCGCAGTGTTCGAAATCATTGAGCGCGAGGCGTCTTTTGCGGCCCAACTGACGGACTTTTAACTATTATCATGCAGTCTGATGATTTTTTTCTTGTTATATTAATCATAAATAATCACCACAATCAATTTCAGATTGTATACTTCTACTCTAATCATATTTCTTGAGTCATGAATATAAATACTGAAATGAACACACAAAACATTAGTTTAATAGAGAAAATAAATTTTTTATACTAACCTCTTTTAAGTTTTTGAATGTAATATAATATTTTGAGATTATATTAGAATTTGATTACATGAAATTAAGTAATTGACTAATAAATTAATTATTAATGAATGAAAACGAATAAAGTATAAATTTTTATACTTGCAGTAGGTATTGTGGAAGAATTTATTTTTCTGTCTATATAAAAATTGAAAACTATATTAATTATGATTTTATCGAATATTATGCTTCTTAAAATTAAAAAAACAAAACACTTTTATTTATTTCTTTAATTCATGTATGTATGCTATGAACAAATCGTCGACGCTCTTATAGTCCAGTGCAGTTAGTTATTATTAAGGGAAATTAACGGAATACATTTATAATGAATGGATTTCAATGATTTTTTTTTTTTTTGGGGGGGGGGGTTCTAATGGCATAAAGTAAAAAGTTTACCCATTTAAATTACGGCAATTTTGGAAATTCCTAAATTTTCCGAAAAAATAAAAAAAGTTAGAGATATCAATAAAAAATGCAATTATCGAAATTTTTTGATTATTTTTTTACGAAAATAATGATTGTTATATTTCGTTAAAAGGGCAATTATCTATACATACTCGTATACTAAAACTGTAACGAGACCGTTTCTGTATATGGAATATTTTTTGAAAACTGTACTGGTACTGTAAACAGTTATCGATGTAGATATCAAAACACCGATTTTTAAAATTTTTCTGTATGTCTGTTCACGCATCACGCGAAAACTACTGAACGGATTTTGATGAAATTTGGTATGATGATAACTTATTACTGGGTCAACATCTAAGATACTTTTTATTCCGGGAAAATGTCTCATTCCCACGGGAAAATAGAAAAATCATTTTTAACATGTGCACACATTACGGAAAATTATTGAACGGATTTTGATGAAATTTGGATTCGTGATAACTTATTATTTGGGTCGACATTTAAGATACTTCTTACTCCGGGAAAATACATGATTCCCACGGGAAAATAGAAAAACCATTTTGAGCATCTGCACACATTACCTACGCAAACAGTATTGAACGGATTTTTATGAAATTTGGTGTGGCGATAACTTATTACCTGGGTTAACATCCAAGATACTTTCTACTCTGGGAAAATGTCTCATTCCCACGGGAAAATAAAAAAAAACATTTTGAGCATGTGCATGCATTACGTAAAAATTATTGTTCTATGCAAGTTTGGTATAATTATTACAATTATATACTTCTCATTGAGTTGATAACAATGCGGCGCGCGAACGACGTCGTGAGTACAGCTAGCCCATGTACATGTTAACGTGAGTACATGTTAACCCATTATGCGCCGGCACTAATGTAATTTTTGAATGCAAACCTAACGCATGCGCACACTGAATTTAAGTACCCGACGCATGCGCAGACTGAATTTTAGGTTACAATTTGATAGATGGGGTACACTACCGCATCAAAAATATGGGGAATACCCTAACTCGGGGGTGGCCCCAAACTTTTGACACCGTACTGTACTTAAATTTTTGGTACACTGCCGTGTCAAAAGTGTGGACCCCCCCGGCCAAAAAGGTATCCTACCACTTTTTGAAGCGTGCTGTACGTGCAAACCTTGACCCTAATCCGCGCTTGCGTTAATTGCGTCATTTTAAACGAACTACCGCATCAAAAATGTGGGGAATACCCTAACCCAGGGGGTGGCCCCAAACTTTTAACGCCGTACTGTACTTAAATTTTTGGTACACTGACGTGTCAAAAGTGCGGGCCCCCTAACTAAAAAAGGTATCCGATCACTTTTTGAAGCGTACTGTACTTGTTTTTTATGTGTACGTGCAAACCTTCGCCTTTCATCTCACTTAATTGCATCATTTTAAATTGGGTGCGGTCGCTAACGATAAATTTTGTGTGGGACACTGTACCAAGCGCTAGATTTTAAAATCAGATTCCGGGGTCCAGATTTCTGACCGCTATTGTACTGCTGGAAATTTGGGTGTCAGCTGTACCTCAGGGGATATGTGGTCAGCACTTTATAAGTTGTTTATTTAGTAAAAAAACTCGTGACTTTTTATATGGTTTGAGTTTGTTTATTTAAGATTTTTAGCTAACTATTTGTAATTTCATGATATGTTTGCATCATAGTCGGAGGGGAATTTTATTTAAAAACATGTCACAACTTGTTGAATTCAAATAAATTTGTTTACATTAATGTCCTCATAAATTATTAATATAGCTGTGTGTTTATTTAAGATTTTGCTGACTCATACTCATGTTACGAACCGGTGTTTTGATTATTATTATAGTAAAATATTTTGTTTATTATTGTATTAATAATAAACAGTAATGAAATACATATTTATGTAATATTAATAAATAATAACAAACACATTATATTGACAAACACCGATTTATATACAAAATCGCTGACCACAGCTAGTATGTATAAGCAGGTCAGCACATAGGTATAAATGGACAGCTGTTTGTCAGTACAATCATCAGACGATTGGCATTAGCTGGTCGGATGATCCAATGGTCTCACGACCATTGTAATCATCATTCCCTGGTTACAATAGTTACGGGTAAGCTATTCCTAAATCATGGGGATATATTAAATCATGGGAATATATTAAATTTTAGACTTAGGTTAAGTTCAGTTTATAATTTCCAGTCTATTTCTTTGTAAATATACTTTTATACTTTTATAATAAACCTATGGACTATTCTTGTTTTACCCTACCATGCAGCCATCATGGTTCAATCAGAACCAAGAGTTCGGACCCCTCCGCTCGGGGTCCACGGTATCGCTACTAGGATTCTAGCATTTAGGCCTCCCATACGTAACACTCAGATATTTTTTTTAATTTATTTATATAAGACATGTTTTTATTTTAAAAATGTTTATTTAAGATTTTGACAACACAGCAATTTCTTTGTTTGATCTTAAATACGAAATAATTTTCTCGGAATTTTTAATTTATGGCCTGATAATAATCGGGGGTTTTTTCAATTTGTTTATATAAGGTTTAATTTTAAAAAATGTTTATTTAAGATTAGTCAGCAATTCTTTTATTAGGTTTCAAATGCGAAATAAATTTCTCGGAATTTGACATTTGACCTTCGGTTATTTGCGTTGTAAAAATTCTGAGCCAGCATTTTTTGTGATTTCCCTCCAGAATTTTTCAAGCAGTTAAAATCGTATAAATTGAGGTTCGCGTGTCCCCTCAAATCACTTCTTCAGCAATCTTCAAGCAGTTAATATTGTTATTGTTGCAAGAATTTGTATCGAGATTAAAACACAACAATGGCTTCATTAAACGACGTGACAACTCGAATGGTGGAAAATGTACGAAACGCGCTATCATTACTGGAAATGGATACCCGGGATGCAGATGAATTGGAAAAATGGATGAAACATACAAATACCAACATAAGACTAATCAACAAGGCTATACGTGGAGCGGAAAATTTGGGACAACGGAAACACTTCGAGTCATGTGCGGGAAAAATGAAAGGGTTTCGTATTAGAATGAAGGCGTTACAAAAACATGGTAGTTTTTATTTTTCAAATATAAATTTAATATGGTGCTGGTATGAATTGAAACCAACGGAAACAGTCGGACCGAATCCAATGGGCGGACGTTGAATCAGCATTTGCGAGCCGGATACGAACGGGAGTGGTTACCAACATAACGCACATAGAACCAAAGGACTTTTTAGAAGACGCCAGGTCAATGTTCACCCGACGAATAAAAAATATTCTGAAACAATACCTAACGATTAAAGTAAATACAACGTTTTGCGGGTTATTCGTTAAAACTGATGGTGATGAGGACAAATACGACATGAAACACTTCAATACGCCGAATATCATAATAGATCGTGGAACAGACCTAAAACAATGTTTCGTGGAACACATACAGGAACCAATTCTAAGAAAACTGAGCGAATTTACCGAGTCGGGGAGCGGGTAGGCATTATCCTCCATAATTAACTTAGCCGTGAACATCAACAAGTACACACCATTCCGTGGATCAAGCTACATTGAATTGCCTCAAGAAATAAAACGAAAACAAGCATGTATCAACATCCAAAACTTCGACGATGATGCCTGTTTCGCGTGGGCAGTGGTATCTGCACTTTATCCAGCAGATCGAAATCCTCAAAGAACATCAGCGTACCCACACTACTCAACGGTGCTAAACTTGGACGGGATACAATTTCCAATGACAATTCAACAAGTGAGCGAATTCGAGAAACAGAACCCAACAATATCAGTCAACGTGTTTATGCTAAAAAAACAAAATGGACATTTCGAAACCGTACCTGTTGCGCTAACGAGAGAGAAGAAACAAAACCATATAAACCTTTTAATGATCCAGAACGAGTATTACGAGGATGAAGACAACGAACAGGACAACGATCAAGATTTACGCTACCATTTCTGCTGGATTAAGGACTTATCGCGACTTGTGTCAAGACAACTATCAAATCGTAATGGAAAAAAATACATCTGCGATCGATGCTTAAATTACTTTCGCACAGAAGATAAACTGATAAAACATACAGAAGACTGCGTGAACATGAACAACTGTCGGGTGATAATGCCAGAAGGGAAAAGCAAATACATATCATTCAAGAACTACAGCAAAAAGAAACGTGTTCCATTTATAATTTACGCGGACGTGGAATCATTCCTGCAACCGGTAACGGAAAACGAAAATCGGAAAAACACGACAACGTATCAACAACATCGGGCATACAGTATCGGTTACTACTTTCACTGCTCCTACAACAACCAGTTAAGCTACTATAGATCATACCGCGGGCCAAATTGCGAAAAATGGTTCGCGGAAGAACTGGCAACGTTACGTGAAAATATCTTGGAACCCATATATGACAACATAATACCAATGAACGAGTTAACACCAGAAGAACAACAGCAACTTAAACAACGAAGTACCGGGTGCCACATCTGCGAGAAACCATTCAAACCTGAAGATATTGTGGTTCGTGATCATAACCACTTCACCGGCGAATACAATGGACCTGCACACAAGGGATGCAACTTGAATTATAAGGATTTTCATATGATTCCTGTTGTATTCCACAACTTGAGTGGTTATGATGCGCATTTCGTAATAAAGGATATTGCAACAGCATTCGAGGGACGTGTCGACTTACTACCGATCAACAAGGAACGATACATTGCATTCACTAAACATGTCACGGGCAGCGAAATTACATTTAGATTCATCGACTCTCTCCGATTTATGGCATCAAGTCTGGATAAATTATCTTCATACCTCAACGAATTCAACATAGTAAAATCGCAATTTCCGAACAGAGATTACAAATTACTAAAGCGCAAAGGTGTTTTTCCGTACGATTATATATCAGGCTGGGATAAACTTGAAGAAACATGTTTACCATCACGGGAGAAATTCTACAATAAACTCAACGATAACGATATCACCGTGGACGACTACACACACGCACAAAAAGTTTGGGATACATTCAACATACAGACGCTTGGAGAATATTCGGGTTTATATATGAAAACGGACATACTACTACTCGCGGATGTTTTTGAGAATTTTCGGGATACATGCATGCGCACACACGGATTGGATCCAGCTCATTACTACACGACGCCGGGACTTACGTGGGATGCAGCCTTAAAGTATACAAAAGTGGAGTTAGAACTGATATCTGATGTGGATCAATTATTATTCATTGAACGTGGTATTCGAGGTGGATTGAGCCAGTGTAGTAACCGATACGCGACAGCAAACAATAAATATATGAACACTTACGACCCGGACGAGGAACCAAAATACCTGATGTACTATGACGTGAACAACTTATATGGATGGGCAATGTCACAATACTTACCAACGGGAAATTTCAAATGGATGGAAAATACTGATATACACAACGATTTACCATTATGTCCAGAGAGAATGTGTGCACCCGGTACTAAACAGGAAATGTTACTGGCAACGCTATACAACAAACAGAAATACGTGATACACTATCGTAACCTGAAACAATGTCTACAACACGGGATGAAGTTAAAGAAAATATATAGAGTGCTACAGTTTAATCAATCACCTTGGTTTAAATCCTACATCAACTTGAATACAACTCTAAGACAAATGGCTGGAAACGAATTCGAGAAAAATCTCTACAAGCTACTCAACAACGCGGTCTTCGGGAAAACGATGGAAAATGTACGGAAACACTCGATTGTGAAATTGTTAACGAAATGGTATGGACGATATGGTGCGGAAGTTATGATAGCGAAACCGAATTTCCACAGCCGCACCATATTTGACGAGAACCTTATTGCAGTCGAACTACGGAAAACGGAAGTGTTTATGAACAAACCAATATACGTCGGGCAAGCAATTCTGGATATTTCGAAAACATGTGTCTACGATTTTCATTACAGCTACATACAGCCAACGTTCGGGAACAACAGCAAATTACTCTACACGGATACCGATTCATTGATTTACGAGATAAAATGCCCAGATATTTACGAAATAATGAAACGAGATATTCAATACTTCGATACGTCAGATTTCAGCGCAGATAATCAATATAACATGCCAAGAGTAAATAAGAAAATACCCGGGTTAATGAAGGATGAGCTAAATGGACGAATATTTACAAAGTTTGTGGGCTTAAGATCGAAAATGTATAGTTGTCAAGTGGACGGTGAGGATCACACGAAGGAAGCGAAAGGTGTAAAGAACTCTGTGGTTAAGAAAACGATAACTTTAAACGATTACGTAGACTGTCTAAAACACAATACAATCATAAACCGACAACAAAACCTGATACAATCGAAAAAACATAACGTGTATAGTGTAACTCAGAACAAGGTGGCGCTCAGCCGTATGATACGAAACGATATATTGTGGAGGGGGAAACGGATACTTTAGCATGGGGACATTACTCGTTAAATTACTGAATATCAACAACGTTAAAATTAGTACCCAAGTGGAAATGGCATCGTCATCGTCGGCTTACTGGAAACGGCTACAAATATTTTCAAGTGAACTGGATAAACTACGTAAACGGCTTGATACCTACGAAAAAACAATGCAAATGCTATTATAAAAATGCAAAATTTGAAATTGTTTGAACCTGAATCAATGGACTGGGATAAAATGGATGTTTCAATTGGTGAATTTTTCGAACGTGAACCAATGCTACTGAACGAACTGACTTTGGAAACATTTCTTCAAATCTACAAGTGGATCAGTTTGAATGTGCTGAAAAGTTGTGGTGCGAAAATCATACAACGTGCCTGGATTTGGTTACCATCCGATTATCGAGACATGTTTCAAGAATGTGAACCATGTTTTGAACATTATAATCGACCATGGCAACAAGATCATATTGATGGACCACCTGGTTTGAAAATTCGCTGTGAAATGTGCAAGAATGGCGTGAAAATGGAGGAAAACTTTCAACCGCCCGTTGGTGAACCATTGACATTTGCAACACGGATTTCACACGTTGAAGACATATTTCTGACTCATCCTTATTTGTATACAAAAGTCAGAAATTTCGATATGTTATTATACTTAACAAAACAACTATTGAAATATGATATTTGGGTGCAACATCTGTATGCATATATGATACCCGAATATGCACAACGAATTTGTCAAGTATGGGATCAGTTACCTGAAAACATGAAACAGTTACGTTCGGGTGTTATTAAATATATAAACAAATCATACAATTTTTAATATTTATTTATTGTAAAAAATATTTCATATACATTTATTGTAAAAAAATATTTCATATACAAAACATTTATTGTAAAAAATATTACATATACATTTATTGTGAAAATATTTTGTATTCATACTTATATTTTAAAAATAAAGAACAATAATTATTTACATATATGTGTTATTTATTTGAAAAAAACCTTTTTACCTTTCAGGGTTAAAAAATATAAAAATAAAATATACACTTCAATGACGGATAACTGCTGCTTCTTATATGGCGGTGTTCTTCAAAATTCAGTAAATTCTTAGTGTGGATAATCAATTAATCGTCATCATCATCATCATTATCATCATCATAATCGCTAGCATCTTCTTTATCAGTTTCATCCAGATAATCACCTAGTGGCTCAATAACATCAGCCTTTTGAAGTTCGCGAAGTATAGAGAATATTTCTCGACCAACAGTAGTTTCTTTTAAAGCATTTAACTCTTTGATTAAATCTTCTCGATCGTAAACGTTAAACAACAACATATTTTTATTTTCCTCTAAACTTCGAATAATATTGAGTATTTTTTCACCAGTCTCTGAAGTCTCGTATAAACGTTGTAAGTCATCTATTAAAGTATTAGGATTATGCCAGTATTTTATTTTTTTCGATTGTATGTTAACATTTCTAGACTCTCTCAAGTTGTCTTGCTTAAAATGCTTAGCTAAGGTCCCGTTTTCGACATTTTCATTTGAAGCTATATGACGTTTTAGGCTTATTGGTTTAACCGAATTGACAATTTTCGCTTCATTTTCCGAGTCAACGTTTCGAACCTCTTTTAACATTATAATATCTAAAGCAGTTCCTAAAAGTTTAGTTAGTTGTGAAGAGGAGGTTGTTTCATTGTAATTGTTATTAATTGCTGTTAAGTGATTTACTTGCTTACTTTCATTAGACCGACAATCTTTCTCGTTTTCAGATTGACGACGGTTTTCTCCTTTTTTCAAAGAGTTAAATTTGGTTTGAATGGCTTCAGTTGCAGCAGCTATCCTTTTTTGGTCAAACGGATTCAAGATTGCTTCAGAGTAATCAATATCATGCTGTAGTTGAGATGTATTTTCATCAATATTTTTTGCTTAACATTATAAGCATCATCATTATAATCAAATCTAGATATAGAGATATCATCAGGTGTTTTATTATTAGCATCATATGGTATGAATTTGCTTGATGAGTTATCATTCTTTCCAATCATACCATCATTAATATTGCTTAACGAATTATGTTGAGCATTTAAGTGTCTAGAAAGATTAGACTTTCGCGTAAATGCTTTACCACAAAAATCACAATTATACATCATTCAGCGGGAGGTCTGAAGCGTTCGTTAGTAAATGAATAACTGTTCAAAGATTTATTGCTTCTCTACTTATATATACTTAGCTCATTTGCTTCACCGAGCGACTCATTTGACTCCAACGAGTGACTCATTTTTCTCCCGGAGTGACTCATTTTGCTCCCGGAGTTACTCATTTTGCTCCCGGAGTGACTCATTTTGCTCCCGGAGTGACTCATTTTGCTCCCGAAGTTACTCATTTTGCTCTCGGAGTGACTCATTTTGCTCCCGGAGTGATTCATTTTGCTCCCGGAGTGACTCATTTGCTCCCGGAGTGACTCATTTTGCCCCCGGAGTGGCTCATTTTGCTCCCGGAGTGATTCATTTTGCTCCCGGAGTTACTCATTTTGCTCCTGGAGTGACTTATTTTGCTCCCGAAGTGACTCATTTTGCTCCCGGAGTGACTCATACACCTTATCATGGTTAAAGAGCTCATACACCTTATCATGGTTAAAGGGCTCATACACATTATCATGGTTAAAGGGTATAAAATAGTTAAACTTACACAAAATATTGTCAATTTACCGGTGGTTGTCAGAGAGTTAACATCTCTTTCACTGAAAAACAATTTCGTGGTAAAACAATTGCATTTCGAACCATGATAATTTACAATTCAGAGCAGTCCACCGCTAAACAACCTAGCAAGGGACTTTCGAAACCTAAGATCATTAAACGTAAAACTTTTAAGCGACAACACATTACACCCGAAAATTTAGCATTCCTTAAATCACTAGGTCTTAATGTGAAAAGAACATGGTACTCACCAATGTGCTAATTATTATTAACAGTTTGTAATTTGATGGTCAACTAGCAATAGCTATTAGTATCCATTTTCGGATACATCCCACAAATTAACTAACTATCCTCACCAATTTTAATTATTTTATATAAAGTTGTGGATTGTGTGAGTAAATTCAGTTCTACGGCGGCAATCAAAAATGGCGTTTCTTGATATACAAGGCTATCAAGGAGCTAACAACCAATTTTATTTTAAAGAAGTTGGTATCGTTGCGGAAAATTCGGATGAAATATTACATCTTATATTCGACGCACCGTTTGATTTCAACGAGTTGCCGAAGAAATATGAGCGGGTTGCTGCACGTTGGCTTTGCCGAAACTGGCATGGGATACCTTGGTCGTATGGATTTATTCCGTACAAAAAACTTCATACCATATTGAAACCTATATTAAAGAAGTATGATGTTATATACGTCAAGGGCGGTGAATAGAAGAAATGGATATCAAGTTTGTTTGATGGTACCGACAACCAGCCGTGGATTGTGAATTTGGAAGAAATATTTGATGTACCGAAGATTTCCATTCTGCGAGATGAATATTATTCAAGACCCTGTATGCTTCATTCAGATAAAATTTGTTCATTAGAAAATTATATTCTTTTAAAAAATTTTTATATGGAAAATAAATAGATTTTAAGTAATATATAGATTTAAGCAATTTAATTTTTTTGTATACATATTCTATAAATAAAATTTAAAAAAAAAATTATGTGCGTTTTATTTAATTATTACCCTGAATTCCCCTATTTTTTACACCAAGAAGTTACTTTCATTAACCTATAAAAGTATTGAAAAAAAAAAATCTAATGATATTTACAATGATACACCCTGTATATGAAAACATTCATTAAAACATTAAATATACACCCGTTATATATGCATATGTGATATTGTATGTTAATATAATATATGTATCTATTTGCAAACTTATCATGAAATTACAAATAGTCAGATAAAAAATCTTCAATAAACAAACTCAAACCGTAAAAAAATTCCGAGAAATTTATTTCGTATTCAAAATCTAACAAAGAAACTGATGACTCAGCAAAATCTTAAATAAACAATTTTAAAATTACTACATGATCCAAAATTATATAAATAAACAAATATAACAAAAATCCCCCGCTTGTATGAGTCATACTATAATTATAATTCAGCTAAGATAAACAAACTTATACTGATAACAATTCTTGGAATAAGAATTAACAAGTTTAAACAAGTTAAAAATTCCAAGGTTAATTCTAGTTAGCACGTGTGAGGTCAAAATGTCAAGGTTTATATTTCAACAATTTTTTTATATAATACGACGCAATTAATTTATACAACGCAAAAAAATTTTAAATAAACAATTTATAATCAGATCGCCTACTCAAAAAATAAAATTAAATTTATTGCACAAAATTTATCGTTAGCGACCGCACCCAATTTAAGATGACGCAATTAAGTGAGATTAAAGGCGAAGGTTTGCACGTACACATAAAAAACAAGTACAATACGCTTCAAAAGTGATCGGATACCTTTTTTAGTTAGGGGGCCCGCACTTTTGACACGGCAGTGTACCAAAAATTTAAGTACAGTACGGCGTCAAAAGTTTGGGGCCACCCCCTGGGTTAGGGTATTCCCCACATTTTTGATGCGGTAGTTCGTTTAAAATGACGCAATTAACGCACGCGCGGGTTAGGGTCAAGGTTTGCACGTACAGTATGCTTCAAAAAGTGGTAGGATACCTTTTTGGCCAGGGGGGGTCCACACTTTTGACACGGCAGTGTACCAAAAATTTAAGTACAGTACGGTGTCAAAAGTTTGGGGCCACCCCCGAGTTAGGGTATTCCCCATATTTTTGATGCGGTAGTGTACCCCATCTATCAAATTGTAACCTAAAATTCAGTCTGCGCATGCGTCGGGTACTTAAATTCAGTGTGCGCATGCGTTAGGTTTGCATTCAAAAATTACATTAGTGCCGGCGTATAATGGGTTAACACAAAACCAAATTGTGATAAGTAAATTGTTATGACGCATAATGGGTTAACATAAATTAATTTGGTTGCGGGTAATGACTCATCTCTTACGAATTTCAAGGCTAACAGTATGAGCGAGTGTTGGGGTGAAATGTCAACAACAAATTTTAAATACATTTACTCGGTACGTGCCGGGTCAAAGGTCAATCCATACACGAGGTACAGAGTGTCTCAAACGTTTGGGTACATCTTGCGTCAGGATGTACCCAAACTGTTGAGACAACCGATGTGCTCGCTCTCTCCTAGCCTATCTACTTATAAACTAATTAATTTTTCAATATCTATGTCCATTTAAAAAAAAATTAAGTTAAATAAAAATCTACTATAGACAGGTGGAATGTTTGTATTGTAATGTTTTTGAATAAAACAAATTTCAATGTTTTGTGCCTCTAACAAAAACTTTCTTCTTAAAACGTTTGATTGCTGTGATTTCATGTAAACACACTTGCAAAGCGAAAACGTTTTTATACAAAACATTTTGTTGGGTATTGATTAAGGATTTTTCAAACTGCTTATTTAAAAAAAAAAAAAAAAGAAAACACCTTGAAATAGTCGAAGTTTCAGATACCGTTTCAGCAATTGCAGTAGTTCTATACTTTTTTGGTAAAGCTGTGAATAATCGGTAACACTTCGAATGGTACATGAAAATTGTAGACAATTCTGACGGTAACTTAACATCATTCATGTATAATTCTTTCTCCACTCGAATAGTAAGCACTAGTGTTGTAATATTTCGATACTTTTATGTACTCAGTACAATCGATACTGGTACCTAAAAGTAACGAGTACAAATACATCGATACTTTATTGTATCGATTGTTGCTTAATGTTTATGTATCGATATAATATTTTGTACCAAGTTACCCTTCAAGTAACTAAGAATACATTCAACGTATAAATACAATTAGTACTCATATTTCAATGATGATTCTTTGCCTTTAAGTATACAATAGGCGTGTTTTGTATGGACGTATGTATGTATGTATGTATATAAGTATGCATGTATATATGTGTGTATGTATGTATGGGCAAACATATTGTAAATACATACATAAAAAAAGTTAAAACTTTCTTCTTATTGTTAATAAACAAAACTCTTTTACAATCATTTTCAGTAATTGTTCATTTAATTTTACTGTTTTTGTGGATGGTAATGGCTTGATTACAAAATTTTTCAGCGTTTCTTGTTTTGAATTTTGAACCATTTGATGTGACGTAGAAGCTGCTGGCGATTCAGTATTCTCTAATAATATTATTTCTTGTTTATCATTATTACGTACTGGTTTATCAGACGTTGGTCTTGAAACCGCGTATGCATGTTTTCTTTGCAAATGTTTTCGCAAATTTGATGAAGCTCCGTTTTTATATGAAAAAATTGAAGAACAATATCTATACGTAGCTTTATCAATATTAATTTTATTAAAATGTTTCCAAATATCACTACGTTCCATTGTATAATTTAAGTATTGTTGAATTTTTTGTTTTTAGTTTATTAAATTTCCAAGTATGCTTCTTTTCACTAAGAAACTGACAATATTAACACAAGGAATAACTATTGAATAATGAACAAATTCAAGAGGAAATCAGTTTTTGTAAAAATTTTTATTTGAAGGAAAGGGTATTTTGTTTTAAAATATGTGAGAATCCCTCCTGTGGTTAGGAGTTAAATACATACAATACAAATAAATACCTATCTGAATACTTGTACTAACCTCTTTACTCATCTGCTGTACAGAATACAGATATTATTATATGTATCGATACTTTCGTCTCGATTCGATACAAATAAAGTAACGAATAGGTACATGTTACTTTTAAGTATTCGATACAAAGTATCGAATTCAATACATTATTCCAACACTAGTAAGCACTGCTTCACATTTTTTCAATGTTTCTGGCGTAAATGCTCGCAACGTTTCATTTTTTTTTAAAATAAAATACACAAAAAGGCGTTGAATCAGCCATTTTCAAAATTTGAACGCGTTCACATATATGAGAGGCTACTCGTCAACTAAATTGAGCGGTTCCTTTAGATCCTAGTCCAAGTGTCTAATACGGCAGTTGTTTTACTGAGGTATAGCACAAAGGAGCAGATAGTCGATTCGCAATGAATCTCTTCTACCCAAACAAATTTACACTACTCGTTTCAAAAATATAAATGTCTAATATTATATACATAATCTAAAAAAATTTATTTTCTCTATTAAACTAATGTTTTGTGTGTTAATTTTAGTATTTATATTAATGACTCAAGAAAATGATTAGAGTAGAAGTATACAATCTGAAACTGATTGTGGTGATTATTTATGATTAATATAATACGAAAAAATCATCAGACTGCATGATAATAGTTAAAAGTCCGTCAGTTGGGCCGCAAAAGACGCCTCGCGCTCAATGATTTCGAACACTGCGCTACACTCTAGAGGCCCGACTGACGAACTTTTAACTATTATCATGCAGTCTGACGATTTTTTTCTTGTTATATTAATCATAAATTATCACTACTATCAATTTCAGATTGTATACTACTACTTTATTTGCAGATTTTTCCGACGACTACTCATACATAACTGACGACGATTTTACCGGCATATCGACGTCGGACGATTATTTTTCTTAAATTCACATCATGAATAAATAATGTTATAATTTGTAGCGTGTATACTGCTACTATTTTGAAAATTTTTTTCGACAACTTCGTTAGCCTCCTACAACTTAATTTACCGCCTCCCAAAGGTCTGACGGTTAGTTACATTACTAAAAGTAAGAAAACTACCTATGGTGAAAAATTTATAGTGTATACTTTCACGAGCCAAAAATGCCCGTAGCTCCCGTACTACAATGTGTTGAATATTATTAACAGTTTGTAATTTGATTGTAAACTAGCAATAGCTATTAGTAGCCATTTTCGAATACATTCCACAAATTAACTAACTATCCTCACCATTTTTAATTATTCTATATAAAGTTGTGGATTGTGTGAATAAATTCAGTTCTACGGCGGTGCGGTGGTAAAAAATGGCGTTTCTTGATTTACAAGGCTATCAAGGAGCTAACAACGAATTTTATTTTAAAGAAGTTGGTATTGCTGTGGAAAATTCGGATGAAATATTACATCTTATATTCGACGCACCGTTTGATTTCAACGAGTTGCCGAAGAAATACCAGCGAGTTGCCCGTTGGCTTTGCCGAAATTGGCATGGGATACCTTGGTCGTATGGATTTATTCCATACAAAAAACTTCATACCATATTGAAACCTATATTAAAGAAGTATGATGTCATATACGTCAAGGGCAGTGAAAAGAAGAAATGGATTTCAAATTCGTCTGATGGTACCGAAAACCAGCCGTGGATTTTGAATTTGGAAGAAATATTTGATGTACCGAAGATTTCCATTCTGCGAGATGAATATTATTCAAGACGCTGTATGCTTCATTCTGACAAAATTTGTTCATTAGAAAATTGTATTCTTTTAAAAGATTTTTATATGGAAAATAAATAGATTTTAAGTAATATATAGATTTAAGCAATTTAATTTCTGTATACTTATTCTATAAATAAGATTTTAAAAAAAAATTATGTGCGTTTTATTTAATTATTACCCTGAATTCCCCTATTTTTTTACAGCAAGAAGTTTCTTTTGTTAACCTATAAGAATATTAAAAAAATCCAATTATATCTATTATTCTAATTGAAAAGCATATTTCATGATACACCCTGTATAAGAAAACATTCATTAAAAATACTAAATATACACCCGTTATATACATGATATTATATATATGTTAATAATAAAGTATCAAATTCAAAATGTTCTAGTCTATAAAAATTTTGATTTTACATGTGAATTCTCTAATATAGACACTAATCTATAAAAATTTAGCAAAACTCAATGCTGTTATCATTTTTATATTAAGCGACGTGTTTAAATTATAGTAATTTAAAACCAAAATAATAAACAAATACTTTACTTTGCAAAATACCACGTTTATTTAGTAAAGTAAAATATTTGTTTATTATTTACAAATATGGAATACCATAAAGTAACGCTCAAATCTATTAATATTAAAACCAAAAATTGAACTTTTATTCTGTTTTAAATATGAATAAATACAATACTGTTATACCCTAATATAAATATGTATCAGTATTAAAATGATATACTTTGATTTTGCTGATTAAGCAAATTTTTTGCAATATTTATAAATTATTTTATAATCAGATTCAGTCTAATCATAAATAAGAAATAGAATACTACATATTATTATTAATATACAGGGTTTATACATAATATACAGGTGTGTAGGTATTAAGATAATTTTCATTTGATTTATAAATTATGCGGGAAATAGTTCTGTTATACTCAAATTCTTAAAAGATGTTTTTACAGTCTGGTTTCAAGGTCTGCTATAATAAACATTCAGCTAAAACAAACATTTAGATATTGGTTGTTTGTTTATTTTAAAACTGATAAAAATTCCTGGAAATAAGATTTTCCAAGGTTAAATATACAAAAAAAACCCTCAGTTACAGTTGACACCCAAATTTCCGGCTTTACAGTAGCGGTCAGAAATCTGGAGTCTGGAGTCTGAAGTCTGAAGTTAGTTCTGCATCCAGCGCTTGGTAGAGTGCACTTACAAAATTTATTATTAGTGACCAAGTTAAATGGTTTCTTTGTTCGTTTAAGATGACGCAGTTAAGGCAAGCGCGTGTTGGGGTCAAGGTTTGCATTTACACATAAAATAAGCACAGTACGCTTCAAAAAGTGATCGGACACCTTTTTGGTCAGGGGGTCCACACTTTTGACACGGTAGTGTACCAAAAATTTAAGTACAGTACGGGGTCAAAAGTTTGGGGCCACCCCACTGGGTTAGGGTATTCCCCACATTTTTGACATGGTAGTGTATCTTTCGTTTAAAATGACGCAATTAAGTTAGGTTAAAGGCGAAGGTTTGCATGTAATAAGTACAGTACGCTTCAAAAAGTGATCGCACACCTTTTTGGCCAGGGGGGCCCGCACTTTTGACACCACAGTGTACCAAAAATTTAAGTACAGTACGGTGTCAAAAGTTTGGGGCCACCCCCGAATCAGGGTAACCCCACATTTTTGACGCGGTAGTGTACCCCATCTATCAATTTGTGGCCTAAAATTCAGTCTGCGCATGCGTCGTGTACTAAAATTCAGTCTGCGCATGCGTTAGGTTTGCATTCAAAAACTACGTTAGTACTGGCGGGTAATGGGTTAACACAAAACCAAATCGTGATGAGCAAATTGTGATGACGCATAATGGGTTAAGTACTTGTGTGGTTGTTGAGGTGATGACTCATGTCTTTGGAATTTCAAGGCTAACAGTATGAGCGAATGTGGGGTCAAATGTCAACAACAAATTTTAAATACATGTACTCGGTACGTGCCGGGTCAAAGGTCAAGGTTTGCACATCGATACAGTTTGATGACTCATCAGTTCGGAATGTGTAGTACCGTAAAGTTACACGATTTCAAACATTGGTAAAAGGGTTCAAGTTGGTTAGTTTTGCAGTGCTCCCGTATCGGCCTAGCCATTCTACTCATACGGAGTCATTTATTACAGTATTCTAATGACCTTTACCTAATTTATTTACATTATTTAAGTTTAATCCCGTTTTTGGAGCTGCTAGGAGACTGAGAATTCTTCAACATTCTTTAAAAATCGGCTAAATAATGTTTTATTAAAAAACAAAACAGATCCGCTATTCCAATATAACACATCTACAACTCATACAACTGAAAAATTTCTTATATCCACAGTATTTTTCACGAAAATGCTGACCAGGATACTGAGAAATTGATCTCACTTACAATGTTAACTGAATTAATTGATACAACCTCAAATTAAGTAAAACATGTACTTTATTTTATTTATTATATTTCAGTTAATTACCAGACAAACGATGATTTAATCGGAATATAAATTTTTTATATTTTTTAAGTATTTTGGTTTGATAGGAGAATAATGCAAAGTTTAGGAGACAAAATTCAATAGAATATTTCTTAAAGAAAATATAAAAAAATTTAAAAATTATTTATACAATAAAAAAGTACCAATATTATAGATTACTACTGTAGTGTAAATTTTTTTTTATACATTCAGAAAAAATAATTATTTAGTCTGCTATATTTTCTTTGGAGAGGAGACATACTAGGAGACTGATAATTTTAAAATTTAAGTGTAGTTTTTTATAAAAAACATATTTCGAAACCGGATTATTTTCAGTGACCAGTTAGATGCAGTAATGGTTTAAAGTTTCCATCTAGAAAAAATGGATTTTTCATAATATTAATATACAAAATGAGTTGGGCCGTCCAAAATTCCCTCGTTTGTAGAACTACCCATACATATGTATGTTGATTATTTATTATTGTTTTTGGGTGATTCCATTCTGTGATTTTTTATGTCCTGTACTGTTTGTTCTCACTGGTCATTAATTAGCGATCTATTAATAAAATTTTTGTGTTTATTGTATATTCTTGGACATATTTCATCACTTTTTTTTGTAAAGTATGACTTGCAATCCAAAGGAAACTTACACTTTATCTCTTAAATGTCAGTACCGTGGCATGTCCATTTCTAGAATTTTTATATAAATTGTTAATTTTTTTTGTCGCAATAAACGATTCAAACTAATTACCTAATAAATCTTAATGAGTATGATTAAATTTACAAAAATTAACACATTTTTTCCCAGTATATTAATTTAACATTGAACTCCGGCTCAGTAACTTTTATCTTTAGATTTAAACGAATTTTTGAATTTGAATTTGTATGACTCGCGCGCCATCTACCTCGAAATTAATGAAACGGTTAATGAGCCATGTTGAAAGTACGTCACCTGAGTAATATTTACAAACATCAAGTTGATGGAATAGTGCAATAACTCAATTTCAAGAAAGGTATGTCATAAATTTTCTTGTCAGTACCGTGGTATTGATAAACTTTATCAACTATGAATTTTTTGTATCATAAGTAATACATTTTTGTACTTATGACTAGCCTTAATTATACAGTGAATGGATATTATTAAATTCATAACCAAATAATTACAGAGTTGCTGTTTTAAATGAAAATGTCAGTACCGTGTCTGCTTGACTGATTTTAGATGCATCAGTAAAATATTGTGATGGTCATCGCAAAGCGTGACTTGTGGGACATGGTGATAACCTGGTCTATAATAAATATTTTTAAAATTTTTGTAAAATTATTTCTGTATTATTTATTTTATAAAATATATTAAACTACTGCTAAAAAAATATATTGAAAATACTCAATTTTTCCGTAACCCCTTAAATCGGACAGATTGAATGTATATATTTTCATAGACTCTGACGTAGAATTTTGAATTTAAAAATTTTAGTACAGTTAAATCTACTAAACCTAATTTAATTTGAAATTTGATTGTCACTTTCGAAACTTTAAAGTTGTAACGAAATCCTTTCAGACTTTCATTTTTACAATAATTTATAGTAATAATATGCATTTACAAATAAAAAAAGTTTAATTTTAAAATCCAAAAATTATTAATAAAAAAAGTCACAGTTAGAACGGAATCACCCTTTTATAGTTTCAAAGTATGCTTTGGCAAAAATTTGAACATCTTACCACTGACATTATAAATTTAAAAAAAATTTACAACTTATTTAAATTTTCTTTTAATTATTTATGTTAAATTTTACGAAAAAAAAAATGAGCTCGTAGAAAAAGTATAGTAGTGCAAATACGTGGGAAAAGCTGCAACAAACTCATATTCGTGAGAAATAAGCCTCTTTTCCCATTTATTGTACAATATACTATTTAGATTTGCAATAAAATATTATGTCATATTGGTAAAAAGCCTTCTTTTATTCAAAAATCCTTTTTCCATTTTTGAAAGTACTTATTAAGTAGGTTATTTAACTTGAAGTCCTGTCTTAATTCATAAACAAAAACAGCATGTCAAATTAGATTTGATGATTGTCCATTAAGATATAAAATAACAGATACAACTGGACTTGATAAATAAAATTAAAAATCAAATTTAACTGGGCCTGTTTAATCTAATGAAAATTAAATTATGAGATCCAATCGGATCTGCCAAATAACAAAAAAATTAAATATCAGATCTAATTGGATCTGAAAAATAAAAATAAAATGCTAGATCTAACTGGATCTAATTGGATCAAATTTGATCAATAATTGGATCTACTTGGATACAATTGAATCTGGCCAATTAGAAAAAAAGGAAAAACATCAGATCCACTTGAATAAGCGAGATAAAAAATTAGATCTATTTGGATCAAATTAGATTAAATTGGATCAAATATTGGATCCAATTAGATCCAAATGGATCAAATTAGATCCGATCATTTTTTCACGGGTAATTTAAAATTGATTCAGACCAATTTGAATCAAAGTTTATTTAGAATATGGGTTGAAGTAGATTTAGATTTTACTTTTACTCTTAGAAATGATTTTTTTTTAAATTATTAAGTATAATGCATTAAGCTGTTTGATTTTCTTTCTAGTATTTTCCTTTGCCCAAATTTTAGAAAATAAATGAGTTATTTACCGACTAAAAGCAATCCTCGGTTGAATATCTAATAATATATTATAAGACCAGCTAAATATTGGCCAGGTTAATTCGTAGAATGTTTTGGTAGGAAGAATTAAATTATTATCGTTTAATGAAATTAGTTATTAATCTAATTTATATGAACTGAAAATGATTCATGTAAATAAATTTAGGTTTCAGACAAGCTCGTAATATAGTTATCTCTCACAAGATCTGCTATCTAATATATTGAACAAGGATAGTAGAAATTATAATAACTTTTATATGTGACAAAATATTTTTGGTATGGATCATTTTCATTTAATATTTACTTTTACCTATACTCATTACTTACGAGAATATTTGAGTTTACTGGTAGAAAATTTACTCAAAAAGTGAAAATTTTCAACTTATATAATTATTTTAAGTTGGCGGAACATCAAAATAAATACTTCGTATATGATATTTATAATAGGTACATAATTATATTATTGGTGAGCACAAGTTTGTACCGGATACACCTTCATCAGTTCGATAAGAGGTTGCGAGTTGTTCAAGTTTATATCAAAACTATAACTTCAGTAGACCATTTTTTTCAGGTGTATTAATTTTTATTAAGGCTTTAGAAAAAAAAACCAAATGAAGAATTGTTTTATGACTGATAAGTTTATTATTCAAGTGTTTCAATTAGTAGTATTATACTATAATACTAATTTTTAAAAATTTTTTAAAAATAATTCGAAATGTCGGTTAAAAATATCGATATTTTGCGAAAAAAGTATCGAATTTTCGATATATCGTTATATCATTATTATTTTTAGGAAAGAGAATTGCATGATTTTTATTAATGACATACCTACATAAATAAAATTTTATTTATTTTATGTAATTTTAATTCCAGCTAATAAAATAAACTTTTTTAGTATTACATGATGAAATAATAAACATCAATATTTTTTGTTTAAAAATTACAGTAGGTAGAGAAAGCTTGTCGAATAAGAAATAACAAATTATATTTAATAATGACAAAAAGTAGGTATTTGAAGTAAATGAACCATTAAAAAATTTAATCATAAAAACTTTTGTAATTAGATCGATTTAACACTTTTTTTGTTTTAAATTTAATATTTTATTTTTAAACGATAACAATTACTTACACAATATTTGTTCAGAAATAATTAACTAAAATAATTTATACATAAATACTTATTTTATTTCAAATAGATGCATAAAATAAACAATAAATAAGTCTTTTTTAAAATATAAATTCATTGAACTTTTATTTCAAGGAGCTTAAAAAAGGCTACATGAAGAAGAGAAAGCCAAATGGAAGCAGAAAAGAACGGAAAGCAATAGAAAGTTTAGGTCAAAATTAACCAGAAGTGACTGCTTCATCAAAAGATGCTTCATGCTCAGATTTTGTAAGCATAAAAGCTGGCAATGTTACTCCTAACTTTTTACTATAAACAGGTCGTAATTCAGAAGCAAAAGCACCATCAGAACCTTCTACTTGAAATTCTATTGGTTTAGGGATATCCGGTTCTTTTTCATCAATTTGTGTTTTCTTTTTAGAAAGTTTTTTTTGTTTATTTCGAGACTCCGATCTTTTAAGATCTTTCTTAAGTGGTTTTCTAGTTATGTAATGTATGTTACTTGCTAAAGGTAGTGGATTTTTTTGTAAATCTTCTGTAGATCTTTTTAAAACTTTTGTTGAATTGGATTTTGATGAAGAATGTGATAATGGTGCGAATGTAACTGGGGCAGTGTTTTCTATTGATGCTGCTTTTTTATACTTTCGTTTCTGTTTTTCTCCCGTATCGTTGACTTTATCACCATTAGTATTAGTAATATTAGAAAGAATAGATTTCGAAGCTGAAGTGTCAAGTTTTTTCAATGTCTTTTTGGGTGATTTATATTTTTGCACTTGGTGATAAGCCATATGACTGCTTTTAGGTTGTGATTCAGCAACGTACATACATTCTTCATGTTTCATTCCTTTTTTATCAATACACAAATAACATGTTAATTTGTTTCTAATCACTTTTTTACAATTAGATCTATCCTTTTTAGTAAATTCTGCCAATACTTTTTCAACGTCCTTTTGAGAACTTTCTGCAAAAAATTTGTCAGGATCTTTAAAATCAAAATATTCTTTACTTTGATGGGAAGCTGATTCTTCATCTCCGACTTCTGATTTTTTTGTTGCGTATTCAGGAAATATTTTAGCAAAATATTCCTCATAATTCAAAGATGATGGTTCTTCATGTGTTTCGGAATTTTCTGAACTTTCTTCCTTTTTGTCATTTTTTGAATCTTGTCTTTTGTCATCTTCGTTCTCTTCCTCTTTGTCATCTTCCACTATTTCTTTACTTTTGAGCTCCAATGGCGTTCCGTATAAGTCAGGATCTAATCCAATTCCTCCCGACTTAATTTTTTTCTCACGGTCATTTATATCTTCCTCAAAGTGTTTAGGTATTTTAAAATCATCATTATGGTAACTTTCTTTAGCTGACTTAGTTATTCTGGGTTTGTGTTGAGATTGTTCCGTATCTTCATCTTCTGTAACTTTGGGTTTAGCTAAATATTTTCGCTCTTTTCGATACGAATATTGTTTTGGCGGTGGTTCAGATCTATACGAACATTTTTCAGTTTTTCCACCGGTTTTTGAATTTTTACATATTTTGCAAAGCAGATTGTCTCTTTTTACATCTTCACACACTTCTTTATCTGAGTCAGATTTTTTAGAATGTTGCTTGGAAGATGACTTTTCATCTACTGTTGTCGGTTTTAATTCAGTACCTTCTTGTTCATCCGATTCATCTTCACCATCATCATCGCTTTCATCATCGTTGCTATCATATTTTCGTTCTTTTGTGAAGGCATATTTTTTTTCGTTCGGCTTAGATGTATAGGAGCACTGTTCAAAATTTCCACCAGTTTTAGGATTTTCACAAACCATGCATGTCATAGTTTTTTTGTCTACTTTTTTACAATTTGCCCCTTCTTTTTGCAATTGCTCAAATTGTTGATTTGAGTGACTTTCAATTATAGGATCAAATGAGTAATAGTTTGGGTCATCATATGTTTCATCTTCTTTAGGATCATAATCAAACTCTTTGAAATCTGGTGCCTTGTAACTTGGTGATGCTAAAAATTCAGAAGGTTGTGATTTGTATTTATATGACTTGGCACTATAATCATATGGATCATCTTCTGATTCATAATTTTTATTTTTAGTTTTTCTTGTTTCTCGTTTTTGTCGAAAACTGGAAACTGGGTTCGATTCACTTTTAATATGATATTTTTGTCCACTATAATGTTCAATCTCTTTTGGTTTAGAAACATAAACACACTGCTCATATGTTTGATCAGATTTGGCATCTTTACAAAGGAAACAAACTAATTTCTCTCGTTGAAAACGGTCTTGAGTCGATATTTCTTGAGGATATTGTTTTTCAATTCTTCTGCATTTATTATTACTTAAATCTTCATTATTTTTTTTAGATGAAGTAACTAAATGAATTTCAGAAGGTGAAAATGCATCAAAATTAGTCGAAGACGTACCAGTTGGAAGTTGCTCCTTTTGTATAATTTGGTAATAATTCGATGGTTTGAAATTATGTTTTTCATATGGAGTAATAGTGTTTGGTAAATATCTAATTTTATTTTTAATTGAAGGTAATGGATAGTATTGTGTTTTCGAATTTAATACTTTGTATGTCGCAGAAATTGGATAAGCCAATTTTCCACTGTGTGGTTCTTCGGTATCTGGTATGCTAGCTCCCTCAACATGTCCTGCTGAAAACGAAGTTGTGGAATATGCCTCATTGAATTTCGGTGTATCATAGTCATAATGTTGAGTGTTTAATTCTGTTTCTGTTGTTGGAGAAGAATAACTGGTAGTATATTCTTCACTTGTATTATGTTTTTCTGGTACATCAAATTTTTTATTTTGTAATTTCACCTTCTGATTTGACAATTTTTTATATTTTTCGATTGGTGGCTTAATTTTTAAGCTAGGGAAAGTGTTCTTTGTTTCAACATCTGTCTTAATAGGATTTACTTTAATAGGAGCATTATTTTGTCCTACCTCGACCGGGGGTAAGAAAAAATTTGGAAATTTGATATTTTCATTATTAGATTCAGAGGCTGGAAAATCCTTTGGTTTAAGTCCAGAATTAGATGTAAGCGATGCAATATCAAAAACTGATTTAAATTCACTTGGTAAAATAAATCTGGCGTGATTATTGGTAGACACGGAAGTTTCCGGTAAAAGACCAAATGCAGTATGTGTGTTGGCTGGTTTTCGAACATTGTGGATGTTATTTGCTCCTAGACTTAATCCTAAAAAAGAATATTTAATTTTTAGTATAATTATATATCTATAATATTATGAAATAAGAAATAACAGCTATAGGCTATTGACTATGTAGTTGAATAAGGAACTAATTCGTAACAGCTGTTTTATTGTTTCATAATCCTAAAAAAGAATATTTAATTTTTAGTGTAATTATATATCTATAATATTATGAAATAAGAAATAACAGCTATAGGCTATTGACTATGTAGTTGAATAAGAAACTAATTCGTAGCAGCTGTTTTATTGTTTCATATGTTAATTTGTACCCCAAAGATGGTAAATTCACCAAGTGCTATTAAATTTAGATGTGGGTTTTTACGAATGACGTAGATTTATCGACACTTAAGTTTTTTAAGTATAACTCACATGCACATGATATGATTTTTTGTAGAGAAATAAATTTCCTATCGAAATGGCACTTTATGAACTAAAAAAACTTTTTTCTCAACAAAATAAGTCAAAAAACTATTTTAAAAAAAGCCTAAATTTTTCAATTTTTCTTTTGTTTTTAAATTTTTGTGCCACACTTTTTTCTGAGTGAATTTAGGTATAGGTATTGGTTCACAAAAAAGAAAGCTGATGCAATTCCCGGTGGACTGGGTGGCTGATAAAAATATTTTCGATAAAAACTGGCTGAGATACAGTCGTTTAAAGTTACCTACTTTTTTACAATTTTATTACTTTTTACTTTTATATCAAGCTATTTGTAATTTTTACACGCAAAAATAATTTTTATTCACAAAAATTATTTCTGCTTTATCAGAGATAATAATAAAAGTATTTGTTAAAAATTTTGATACTCATATTATCTTAGGCATAAAAAAAAACTTTAATATTGTACTAATTTATAATTGTTCTAATTTTTTTTTTAAATTACATATCTATCTTATTTTTTCCATAATGCAATTACCGTCAGAAAGGTGACCGATAAAAATTTTTAGAGATGAAAATAATAAAAAGAAACTCATTACATATTTGATGAAAATTATAGGAATTAGCTGCTCCATGTTCTACAAAGAATGTATTGGCCTAAATTGTGAAAACGCGGATCTTCCAGAAGGTACGGAAGAAGATGTCCAAAACGATGTTGATGAAGATATTGATATTGAATTCGAAAACATTATGGGAAAAATATAATAGGTATGTAATTGAAAAAAAAAATTAGAACAGTTATAAATTAGTGCAATATTAAAGTTTTCCTTTATACCTAAGGTCATATGAGTATCAAAATTTTTAACAAATACTTTTATTATTATCTGTGATAAAACAGAAATAATTTTTGTACTGAATAAAAATAATTTTTGCGTGTAAAAATTACAAATAACTTGATGTAAAAGTAAAAAGTAATAAGATTGTAAAAAAGTAACTAACTTTGAACGACTGTATCTCAGCCAGTTTTTATCGAAAATATTTTTATCGGTCAACATTCTGACGGAAATTGCATCAGCTTTATTTTTGTGAAACAATATCTATACCTAAATTCACTCAGAAAAAGTGCTGCGCAAAAATTAAAAAAAAAGAAAAATTGAAAAATTTACGTTTTTTTTTTTTTAAAATAGTATTTTGACTTATTTTATTGAGAAAAAAGTTTTTTTTTTTAGTTCCTAAAGTGTCACTTCGATAGGAAATTTAATTCTCTACAAAAAATCATATCATGTGTATTTACGAAAAATGCATAGTTTTTGTTATAGTTAAAAAACTTAAGAGTTAAAAAACTAAATTTAATAGCACTTTGTGAATTTATCATCTTTGGGGTACAACTGAACATATTAAACAATAAAACACCTGTTACGAATTAGTTCCTTTTCCCCCTATTGTTTTGTACATAGTCAATAGCCTATAATTAAAAAAAGTATTTCAAGAAAAAATTCTGCCAAAAAATTCTTTTTTGTTACACATTGTACCAACGTTTAAGAGGTTAATTGGATTAATACTAATTAGTTTTGATTCCTTTTCTAAAATTTATGCTACCTCAGTACTACCCTGTTACATTAATCTCACGTATCTCAGAAATTATGGTTTTTAGAAAACTGGATTTGAGTAAATTATCAGATTATCTAAATTGGCTCAGACATTATTAAATATCTGAGATAATTGATTTTTATTATGCCTTATAAATTCAACGTTGCAGAATTGAATGAATTACATATAAATATATACTATTTGAAAATATACAACAAGAGAATATGATGCAATCAAAATAATAATTTAAAAATACAGGTTAAATTATAATTAATTATTAACAAATTAACTAATTTTATTGTCTATATATATATATATATATATATATATATATATATATATATATATATATATATATATATATATATATATATATATATATATATATATATATTATAAGGGATTGATTAGAATTCTTTAAACGTTGTTACCCCGTAATTATTATATCTCAAAATACATCAGATCCGTGTGACACGGAAGAGTAACAATGTTATCATGGTAGGTAATATCATTTTTTAGCGAATTTCGAAAACCCGAAATTCATCTATTACGGCTGCTCTCATGACCCAATCTGAGGCCGAGACTATAACAGAAATATGTTTTGAGGTCCTAGAATACGAAAATGATATTCATATATATATATATATATATATATATATATATATATATATATATATATATATATATATATATATACATATATATATATATATATATATATATATATATATATATATGTATATATATATATATATATATATATATATATATATATATATATATATATATATTATATATATACAGGCTGGTCCAGAATTGCTGGAGCTGATAGTATGTTCAAAAATAATGGTACCTTTTCATCTACACTTTTTTTCAAAACTCAATAATAAGGGAGATAAAGCAGAGGGGTGAAACGAAACTGACTTCTTTTTTTTAAAATTTGTTAGGCGCTTCTGATTACTGAATTCATATTTTAGGGGCGCGTATGAATATTAAGATAATTAAATTTATGGTATCAATTATTCGAACACTTATGATTAAGGGATAATTTGGAAATAGATACTTCTACTTTAAATTACTCGAAAACAGTAATATTTTTCGAAATGTAACAGGTATACCTTTTTTGCGTGAAATTATCTGAGAAATTATATTATCAGGGATTTTGTTTAAATAATTGCAAATTAAAAAAGAAAAGACGTGATAACTCACACCTACCACCCAAAACCACCCCTTAGTCATGAGTGGTGGTTTTCGTTTGACCCCTTTACAGAGTTGTATCTCCCTTATTATTGAGTTTTGAAAAAAAGTGTACATGAAAAGGTGCCATTATTTTTGAACGTACTACGAGCTCTACCAATTACGGTACATAATTCTGAACCACCTTGTATATACATATATATATATATATATATATATATATATATATATATATATATATATATATATATATATATATATATATATATATATATATATATATGTGTTCCCACGATAACGCCCGATATGCGTACTGAAAACTAGATTGGCTCGGCTAAGTTCGTTAGCCAGACACGTCGGATGTCCAGAAGTGGGTTTTTCGGGCATTTTTTTGTCAACAAAATGAGTTCTTTGCCAGAATTAAGCAATTTTTCAAAATTTTTTTACACCAAGCGAAGGTAAAAGGGAATATTCGTAAAAAATATTTTTACACCATTGCTCTAAGCTAATTACTTTTTGAGAAAGATTAGAAAATATGTTGAAAGAAATCATTTTTCCTTACAGTCGCATTCACAGTCTTCTTTTTCTGTCTCATGTTTTGCGATGCTACATTCGGAAAAAAAAGGATTTATAAGTGACGTGTCATGATTTATTTAATCCAATTTAACAATTCATCTATATTCTCTTTCTCTCAGTTGAATAAGTTTTTATAATGTATCTATTCCATTTTTTTATAGGAAAATTATCAAGAATATTTGTATTATGTTATATGATCAGAATTTAGATTATGTTTACACCTTACTAAAATTAATAAGAGTATACTACAACCGCATACAAATTACGTTAACCCATATTGAAACAATAATATTTTAACGTAATTTTCTATCCAATTGGCAATACAATTATGATTAGAATATTGTATAAACAGAGCATTCTACTTGTAAATAATTTTACACATTCAATTTTTTTTTTGTCAACAAAACTAATAATTTTAAATTTTGACATATTTTATCATACAGTTTTGAAAATATTAAACATTTTAAGGCGAATTATTTAAAAAGAGTTAAATTAATAACATTTATATATTCTAATAAATAACTACAGAAAATTTTACAGTTTTTTGAAAAAATGTAATGAAATTTTTACTTAAGTATTTGCAACAATTGTATTAGAAAGGTAATTATCGGTAAATTTTTTAATTTTTTTCACTAATTTATTATTTCCTTTTAGAATTTTATTCTTCACGGAGAAAATCTTCACCGTCTAATTCGCTTCGAGCCGAAAGTTATACAAAGTTTTGATTCCTTTTCTAAAATTTATGCTACCTCAGTACTGTTACATTAATCTCACGTATCTCAGAAATTATGGTTTTGAGAAAAGTGGATTTGAATAAATTATCAGATTATCTAAATTGGCTCAGACATTATTAGATATCTGAGATAATGTATCAAATATATCACGTACATATCAAATGATTATTTAAGAATTTATCAGAACATTTTGCTATTATAGATGAATGGAAAATATATTAAAAAGCTGAAATTTGTTTAATAAAAGTCATGCATCTGCTCATTTTACTTCAAAAATGTTTGAAAATAGATTATTTTTCAATAATTAACCCAGAAAAAGCATGTAAGAGGTAACTTTTATGATATTTTTTTTTGAAAATTTCAAAATAAAATGACGTTTGATAGTAGGGTTACAAATGTTTTTTTTTTTTTATTTTGTAGAATCTGGTAAATAGAAATCGTAATAACTATTCGCCTTGAAAAAATCAAACAAGTATTTAAAACAAAATACTATTTCTTAAAGAAAATATTAAAATTATATACAAATGCCGGCCTGATAAACTGATATAATATATTTGTCTATCTTGAGCGCTGGAGCCGATTTTGAGGAGTTGGATTCCCTCCAAGCAAAAGCTCATAGCGAATACACACATTTTTAAAATATGCTTTTGAATTTTGTAACTCAGTCATTACAAATAAAATCTAAATAAAAAAAATCTACATGACCGGTTTTTTCTCAATTTTCTAGCACCAAGTCTAGGGGTACCGTAACTTGGGGTAAGATTGGCCCATTTTTTGCGTTTTTTTACGTAAACTGCCTTATATTTGTCATATATATTTAGGTAACTTCCTCTACTATTAGCTATTGAACTCTGCATATTTCAAAGTATACATTGACTAGTTATTAGAACTCAGAACTTATTTAATTTTTATTTTAAGATGTTCTGAAAATTTGGTACAATCTTGCCTTTATTTGGGGTAACATTGTCCCAAATACAAAATGTCATAGTAATTAATGCCAAATATTGTTTGGGACAATGTTGGACATTTTTAATTGTGGTTGTACGTAAGTAGACAGTGTACAATATGTTAGGGATAGGGCCAAGGGCGGGCAACCCGGGCATTTCACCGGGGCGGCAAATTTTAAGGGCGGTAATTTTGTAAATTTTTGTAAAAAAGAGTGGCAATTTTTCAACTTTACGAGTAAAAAAAATAGATTTGTTGGGGGTAGAAAATTTAAAGGGTGATAATTTTGTAAAAAAGGGGCGGCATTTTACAGGTGACGAGCAAAAGAAAAAAAAGGTCGCCGGTACAAAAAAAGAGAAAGGAGGGCGCGATTTTCACATCCAACGACCAAAGTAAATGTCACTAATTTTCGTGCAGGGGCGAAATTATTTAATAAATATTTCATAATTATTTTTATAGAAACCACCAACAAAATAATTTAAACTTTTTTTTTAATTCAAAAAAAAGACAAACATTCAATAATATTATTTTAAGAAGGAATAAAAAATAGTAATAATAATGGAAAAAAGTATGTGAAATTCGTAATAAAAAATAGTATATGCAACTCGTGCAGGATTGTCGATTGCCCACTTGAGCGAATGAGCGCACTCACTACGATCGTGCGCTCAACTTCGCTCTCGTGGGCAATCGACAATTTCCCGCACTTATTGCATAGTATACTGTTCTTTTAATGGAAATTTAAAAAAAAACAGGGTGGGCCAATCTTGCCCCAATACTTGGGCCAAAGTTACCTCAGCTTACAAAATCACATTTTACAAATAAACAAGGTAAGTATCAGAAAAAACAAACTTAAAATATTTTGAATATATATTAAATGAAAGCTGTTATACACTTACCAATCAAAAATCTTAAGTAGTTCTGGATGTGTAAGCAAAAGTTGGTTTGCATCAAAACATTCACAAGAAGTAACGGTGAAGTTGGAGTAGCACTGAGCAGTGGCAAAAGATGGAATTAAATCAATCCTAGCATTCGAGTATAGTCAGTGCTGCTACCTGTCATTTACCACAAGAACCAAGTTGATAGCTGTATTTGGTAACTAATAGTAAATCAAACTGTCTTTTTCCAAGACTTGGGCCAATTTTACCCTTAAGGGCCAATCTTACCCCAAGTTACGGTAATTAACTAGTGGGTGATTGTCTCGACATTTTAATGTAAAATATAGTAATTTTAACCGTCTTCAAAAGAACGTTTCGATTTTAACAATAAAAAAAATTTAAAAAAGTGTTTTAGTTCTGGCAGGATTGTCAAAAAAGGACTGAAATGTTTTTAGATGTTGATATATACAAAAAATATTAATGTGTTAAGTACTTGCTAGATTTATAGGTTTTACGGGTGGTTTTAGCGAATTTCCAGAATGGAAATTCGCTAAAACCACCCGTAAAACCTATATTACAGTACCTATATTATTACCCGTAAACCACTATTACAGCCACTGTCATGACGCGACTTGAGCCCGACACTATGGTACAAAGGACAATTGGCAAAATTGCCCCCCAGCACCCACTGGTGAGATATGTATTTCCTGAAAGCTCTTTCCTAGTAGGTCACAAATATACCCATCTTAGGTATGGAGAACCTGGTCTTCAAAAGTTCTGACGTGCAGTAGGTTTTGCATACTCCACGTGGCCATTTCTTAAGGAAACGATGTGTGTTGACCTGCAGCGGGCATTAGAGTCCCCTTCGGGAGGGTGCACTTCGGACTACCTTATTTCGACAATCTACCAAGGGATCTGCCAGAAATCGCTATCGGTAGGACTCCAAAACTTCTCTTCGGATACTCCCAATGTACAGGTTTGAAGCCGCTCGGTACGTCTTCTGCCATAAGCCACGTGAAGAAACGAGGTTAGGCCACTTAGCAGTGAAGTGGTTTTACACAGTAATAGGCCGGCCCACGACATGTCCCATAACCCATTTGTAGCTATACAAAGTATCCCGTTTGGCTATGACCAAGTGCAGACTTTTTGTACATTTGACGCCCTATAACTTTTGAAAGCCAGGTTCTCCATGAACGTGCCCATTGACAAAGTTGGACTACTTGACCAGTGCTATCGATCGGCACCGGTCTCAACCTTGGGCGCTAGGGGGCAACTCTCCATATAGTTTTGTCCATTGTCCTTTGTTTTGAGGTCCCTAGAAACCGAAAAATAATATTCACTAAAATTTATATATATTATATTTGTATTTAGTCCCACACCGTTGGACAAGTTCGTTAGCCAACCATGTCGGATGCCTGGAATATGGTTTTTTTGGTCATTTTTCACAGAAAAACGGATTTTTATAAACGGAAATTCGCTGTGTTATGCAGGATTCTGCGACAGGGGTATTTACTTATTATAATTACATTGGCAAGGGATTTAACCTTAATTTTTAACAAAAAGTGATCGTGAGCATTTTAGTGGCATTTTTTCTATAAATCAATTCAAAATTTAAAATGTAATAAAAAAAAAAACAGATTTTTTTTATTAACTGTCGGCATCTTAAAATAAGATTAATGAAAAAAACATATTAGTAGACATGATTAATATAGAAATAAATGAATTTGTTTCTTTCAAGAGAGAAAAACTATTGACAATATGATATTTTAGAATGAATATGATATTTTAGAATGAAATTTGTTGTTTAGCAATTAACGAGAAGAACTGTTGACTAATAAAAATATGATAATGAAGCTGGAGCGTTTTTGGGTTGACAGTTCTTCAAATTAAATTGCTTTTAGGCAATAAATTTGAGTACTAAGAGACACAAATTTATAATACATATTCAGTAAAAAACTGAAACTTAGGTGTAATATGACAATTTAACGAATAAAAGAAATTAGTATAATTCATATTATTATTTAATGTATTGCTACTATAGTTTTGAAATGGGAAATAATTATTTGAGCAGTTTTTTAAACATTTGGTCAGTTACCTTGGTCCGTTAAAAAATTCAAACGGTCAGTATTATATTTTTTGAGCGGTATTAAATAAACTCTAGCAGTAAAACGTGGCCAGTAATATAAATGAATTTGGTCAGTTATTTTATCCTACAATGGTAGGTAGTAATTATTATTTGGTCAGTAAAATAACTTAATGATTAGTAAAATAAATAAATGGTCAGTAAAATAACCAAATGGTCAATAAAATATCTAAACGAGCAGTTAAATAAACAGTTTGCTAGTTCCCAGCCACAGACCAATAAACACTATTATATTATACTACTAGACCAGGGGTGGCCAACTTGTGGCCGACGGGCCGCATGTGGCTCGCCTTGAACTTTTTTTGGCCCGCGAGATTCATCACACTTATACAAAATATATCTATTTTATAATGACCAAGGTGGTGAAAATCAATGTATTAAAATAATACATAATATATGGGAACGCAAAATTTTATTGTGGCCCGCGAAGTTATGATCCGCTTCCAAAGTGGCCCGCAAGATCATTTGGGTTGGCCACCCCTGTACTAGACAAAGCGTAAAGCCAGTTTGTAGGCATTTTTCTTGAAGCAGATAACAGGATGAGACGGGTGAAATTTAATGAAATTATATAATGTCAATTTTTGAGCAAATACGGCTATAATTATTGTAGGACATAATTTGTATACGTACGTATTTTGAAAATAAAGCTAATACCACCTTTTTTCTTTCACAATTTTGTAGTTCCTTCTCAAAAAATTAAAATTTTATATTATCAATATTATATTTTTACAATGATTATTTGAAACCGTTACTACGGATACCATCCATTAATATATTATACAGGATACTATTAAAGTTGAAACTTGGTCGTAACTGGTTGCTTCAGTTATACATTTATATAATTAGTATATATAATATAATATACCGGGCTTTCATTATGTATCGATACCCACGTAATCAAATTTTTTTAGAGCGCTTGGTAATTTGTTTACTGTATGTTGATGGCACTGTAGTGAAGTTAGTTGCTAGCTGAAAACACTAAAAATAAATAACCGAAATCATTCGTATATTTCAGTGATTCGTATATTACATTAAAAATTTAGTTGAAGAATATAATAAATTTCATAAATAATCTTAAATTAAGTTCTTATTATATAAAATAGTATTGTTATATAACAGATTTTTAAATAATACCGCATTTAGGGTATTTTTTTAAAATAATTACCGTACACACAAATTTGGCGGAAATTATATTTGGTCACGTGGGTCTCGATATATAATGAAAGCCCTGTATAATATGTTCATTGGTCTGTGTTCCCAGCATATAGTAAAAGCTAAACGTTATTTTGATTGAAAATAATGGACAATTTGAGCCAAAAATGAATAATATTTCGTGATAACACAGCACGCAAATTTAAAATAAGGTTAGTTAAGGTTAGGTTAGTTTAGTTAGTTTTGACAATGTACTTCGACTTTGGTATAAAAACTAGGTGGTGAGGTTAGTTAGGGTTAGATTAGTTTAGTTAGTTTTAACAATATACTTCAGCTTGATATAAAAACTAGGTGGTGAGGATAGTTAAGGTTAGGTTACTTTAGTTAGTTTTGACAATATACTTCTACTATGATATAAAAGCTAGGTGATGAGGTTAGTTAAAGTTAGGTTAGTGTTCTTAATTTTGACCAGTGTTGGACAAAATGTAATCAAATTAAAAATTACAAAGTACGATTACAAAGTGTAATCTGTTTTTTCCGATTACAAGAATCAAACCTTTTGTAATTGGTAATCATGATTACAAATTACATTTACAAAATGTAATCTAGGATGTTTGACTACATTTATATTTTGTAATCGTAATTTGTAATCCTTTCGGAATTATAAAATATGTAATCGTTTCAGTAATTACAAAATGACGGTTAATTTAATAATAAAACTGCTATATATGAATTAAAAAAATTCGATAGTGAAAAAATTAGGTTAAAGAGGAAATAAAGGTAGGTCCCTTAGCACCCGGTTATAACGAACTTCCGGTTATAAGGATCTAGAAAAAAAATCCCGTTCTTTTTTCCATTAAATGCAATAATAGAAAAACTCGGTTATAGTGAACCCGGCTATAGCGAACATTCGTTTATAATGTACCTATTGGAGTCTGTCCGAAGTGCATCGAATAACGAATTTGCAGGAAATTGTTACTCTTGTCAGTTAAGAACTGACTATATAATTATGTTATTTCTTTAATTAATTTTTGTGCTTCATTTCGTCTGATTTTATGTACGAGTAGTTTTCTTTAAAAAAATTTTTTTTAAAATAAAAAGGCAATATTGTATACCTCATTTCACATACAATTGATCATGAGTTATCGTTAAAAAATTAAATAATTCTTTTATTCGAAACAAATAAATCTCCTATTCTTTTCTAAAAACAAACTGCAAATCTAAAATTTACGTAAATGCAATAATGAAAGAGATAAAGCCAAGAGAACGGAAATTATTTAAATTCAAAGTTATGAAGCATGGTTAAATTTAAATGAAATGGACCATAATTTAATATTAAGGGTATACAGCTGAACCTTTTTTCATACGGTGGATAGGGACCGCATAAAAAAAATCGCAAAAAAAATATATTTAAAAATATCATAAATAGCTATAAAAAGATTAGTTCGGTCCAGATTGTAAAGGGACTTTTTTATGCGGGGCATCGGGATCGCATAAAAAAAGTTTCATCGAAAATACATAACTCAAAACGCTCAAAACCTCACAATTTCAATAGAAGTTGAATTTCTAAACAAAATAAAGCCTTAATTTGCATGTAGAAACATTTTATTTCATTTTTATAATATTATGAAAATTTTGAAAAATACATAGGGTAAGAGACCCGATGACCGATCACTATTTTTAGCTGTATCATTAAATTAGCTTAAAAAAATTAAAAAATAAACAAAACACCCATTTTTTTTTTCTTAATAAGTATGAAACCAAGTTTTTTTTAATCCAATAGATATGTTTTTAAGAAAATATAACCCAAAAATTTTGATTTATTAATGATTTTGTTTTATAATTTGTTGACGTCTATTAAAAAGCATACACAAAATATTAACCTCCTTTGAAAGATCAATACACTTACCCCTATCAAAAATCACCGATTAGTCCGATTACTAATGTACATCAGTACAGTAGTAAATCTTATACTATCGAATATTTGAACCATTCTCTTTCAGTCACTTTGACACTCTATCCACTACAAGAGGTCAGTCTGTGTCATAGAGTATCACAGAATGACACCTTGTGAAACATAGCAGCAATGACAGAAGGGTTTAAATATTCGATAAAATAAACCACTAAAATACTGTATTTTCTTTCGCCATCTATAATTTTGCTTTAAAAAACATTGTGTACATTGTGACATGATTCTAACTTACCTATACGCCATTGTGAATTTTTAAACAGTTAAATTGACGATAGATGACGTCAAAAATGTTTATAAAATAGATTTGGAATATCTGTATGATTCTCAAAATACCCAACTCGAAAACTTGGATCCCAACAAGAATCAGTCATACAAATAATATTTAACACATATAAAATTTAATTTAGCTATCCTAATCTCTTAAGTGGACTAATAACAATTATTTGTATACTTTTATTATGCTAATAACTTTAAAAATTCGGTGAAAAATGTTACAATTTATAACCCATGTGTTTTGAAAAATGATCATCCACCATATTAAAAATTCATGAATTCAACAAAAATTGTTATATATATATATATGTATTTCTTAAATTAAGTGAGGAGACATTAAATGTGATGTGAATTTAAATTGAAAAATAATCATTGTATTAACAATAATTTTTTTTATCAAAGGTTTCTTTCAGAAATAACTTCATTAAAATATAAATGTCAAAACTGATCGGACTTATAACCCCGATCGACAATGGGGTCTTTTACCCTATCTGTAAAAAAATTAAATGATGTAATAACTTATGTTCTTATGCAATGTATTGATTAAAAGGTTAAAAGCGGTTGAAAAGTATTTTTATCAAAGAAAGTTATTATAGTAAATATTTAAGTTTCTTACTGTCTCTTGATCTTGATTCTTATTAAGTATGAATTTTTATGGCAATTTTTTTAAAAACCGTATAAAAAAAATCGTACAAAAAAAAACGCACAAAAAAAGATCGCATAAAAAAAGACTTAGCTGTATATTAAATTAAAATTATTTTAAAAAATGGTTAGAAATAGCACAATATTTGTAACGATTAAGTATAATTTGATAAAATCAACAGTGTTAACAATTTGGAGAAGACGAATATCGCTTGGTTTCTAGAAATTTAGCAATTTGGGAAATTCGAATGTCGTTTGATTTTTCGAATTTCAACAAATTGGAAAAATCGAATTAAATTGTTTGCACACTAAAGCACAAAATCTAAAAAATTTAGAAAAATCACTTTGTGTTGTTTAAATAGAAAGGTACAAAATACAATACGAATAAAAATATCCTTATCTTTCTTAGTTTTCTTAAGATCAATGGAAAGTTTTCTTAAGATCAATGTGACCAATCCCCTTTGACCAATCATATTTCGTTTTTTAATCGTATTATTATCGATACAAAATATTTTGATATTATATTAGATGTTATATTAAATGTATTAGATATTACATATAGACAGTACATATATCTTTATTTTATCGACTTCGCAGTAAGCTAAGTATGCTTGTTTTTAAGCGTGTGCTTGCGAGCAGTCGAGCGATATATGCTCTCAAGCCGTTTGCAAGCGGTGTTGTCATGAACAGCCTCATTTTAATTGTGAATGTAGTAGTCAAATGTTAGGAAAATCTTCCCTATCACATTTGCATAATTTTTAACAATTATTTTTTATTTACCAAAACGAGTATCAGTAAATAGACCTGTAAAATCCAAAGGTGTTACGAATCCTGTACTATCTTCTTGTTTTACACTATAACTGGAGCTACTAGCTACCGGTGTTGATGATTGATGCGTATAATATTTTGTATAGTCTTTTTGTTTTGTTTCATTTCCTTGATAAGTTTCTGGGTTGTCATCCTCGACATCATCCGTTGTACGACGATATTCTTCATCGTAATGCTGGCATTTTGCTGTAATCAGTAGTCGTACTAATACGATAACCTAAAAAAAATTATAAAATATAATAGTTAATTTATAGTTATTTAAAGAAAAATTAAATAATTAAAAGGAGATAAGCAAAATTTCGGAGAACTTTTAGTTCCTACAGAGGGTATTTTTCATACAAAAGTTTCAAAATTTAGATTTATTAATTAACGATCTTATATTTTTGAATTTCTTTGTGATCAAAAGAAAATAATTTCAATTGCATATTTTATTTTTGTGTTAAAATAGAAATTACTGGTACAAAAATATCGACTAGTCATAATTAGTTCCAGTAGAACATAATTAATGTAAAGGAAGGTTTTTAGGTGGTGAATATGATTTAATTAGGGTAATTTTTGGAAAAAATTATCACCAATACACTAACTGAAAAAATTATCTTATTACACGATATACATCAGACTTCTATTTGATAAAACAATAACATATAAAGAAATTTTCACTTTTTTAGCGAATTTCCAAAATTGGAAATACGCTATTACGGTCGTTCTCATGATGCAACTTGAAACCGGGACTATAACAAAAATATGTTTTGAGGTCCCTAGAATACGAAAATGATATTCACTAAAATCTATATATATATACAGGGTGGTCCAGAATTATGTACCGTAATTGCTGAAGCTGATAGTATGTTCAAAAATAATGGCACCTTTTCATCTACACTTTTTTCCAAAACTTAATAATAAGGGAGATAAAGCAGAGGGGTAAAATGTAGAGGGGTGGAACGAAACTGACTTCTTTTTTTTTAAATTTTTTAGGCGCTTTTGATTACTGGATTCATATTCTAGGGGCGCATATGAACATTAAGAAAATTAAATTTATGGTATCGATTATTCGATCACTTAGGATTAGGGGATAATTTGGAAATAGATACTTCTACTTTAAATTACTCGAAAACGGTAATATTTATCGAAATGTAACAAGTATACCTTTTTTGCGTGAAATTGTCTGAGGAATTATATTATCAGGGAGTTTGTTTAAATAATTGCAAATTAAAAAAGAAAAGACGTGTAACTCACACCTACCACCCAAAACCACCCCTTAGTCATCAGTGGTGGAATATGTGTTGACATAAATTTAATCCTTCTAACGCAAAATAAGTGCCCCTAAAATATCAATCCGTTATTCAAAAGCGTTTGGAAAATATTTAAGAAATAATGGTTTTTGTTTCACCCCTTTACAGAGTTGTATCTCCCTTATTATTGAGTTTTGAAAAAAAGTGTACATGAAAAAGTACCTGTACATGAGAAAGAAAGAAAAGGGTGTGCCAAAAAAACAATTATATTTTTTCGCGCTCTCCTGACAAAAGCGGAGCTCATAATTTCAATTTTTAGAGGTCCACCATCAAACCTAAAGTTTTCCCATTTAAATAACACAGAAAAAGCGATTTTTTATGTTATTTACTCCTGCAAGCTACAAAGAATTTTTTTTTTCCATTAAATGAATCAAAGTACCTTATTAATAGTTAGGCAGATTAATGCAAAATATTGGTTAGATGTGGACACGCCGAACAAAAGCACCAATTTTGGTTTGCATATTGGTTAAGTTCTAATCTTTAAGTTTTGAGTAGGATCCACTCAATTTCATCACCTACAAGGCGGCCATCTTGAGTAATGTCCTCGAAGAACCTGTAAAGTTATTGACAAGAAAATATACTTGCTAAATGTGCCCGCGACGTCGTTCGCTTTCTCAAAAATTGTTGTTTTGGTACATCCATATCGGTCACTATCTACACCAGTGTTTCTCAACTGCTGGTCCGCGAAAGTATTCCGTCAGTCCGCAGAAAGTTTTGAAATTATTCATTACAATTTTTGTTTTAAATCAGCCAATCAAAAAACATATTTTAATGTTATCTGCTACTTCAATACATACATTTTGTTACTTCGTCATTTTTAAAATTTAATTTTTAATTGTTTTATAAAGCCGGAACTATCGATTCTGATGAAATTTGAATATGTTATAGAACAAGCCTAATTTTAATAATACCTTATTCTAATCGTCTTAAACTACTTTCCGTCAAAAAGTTCTTGAATTGCTCGAATAGTACGATTATGTCGATACAATTACCTTCTAATTGACTAACCCTAGACTTAATATTAGGAAATCAGGCAAAAACAAGTCAATTAGATATTTTTACGCAGGTTTAAAATCTGTAAACAAAATTTTAATATATTTTATTTTTTACTCCCTTTTTGAAAAATTAACTTCCAAAGTTTAATCCGCAACCACCTTCGTTGATGAAGTTTCAACAAATTTCATATGAATAACTAGGTCTTTAAATATGGCAATATGGCTAATTCAAACTTTTTATCTTTGTCATACCATTTTCAAATATCTCGAAAATGGTATGACAAAGATAAAAAGTTTGAATTCAAATGTGGTATGACTTCAAAGTCATACCAGTTTTGTGTATTGAGCTTAATTTGACTTCTGAGTTATTATGTTTATAAAAAGGCTTTATGTTGTATTAAATTTCATTTTATATAATTCAAAGTGCTTTGTAAAATAAAGTAAATAAATCAAAGTATGAAAAGTACAAAGTAAATCGATTTTTTTTTTCCATAATTTTAATGGAAAACGTAAAAATAAAGTTGAATGAAAATTCCTAATGGTTTCGGAGATATTTACATAATTATAATTTGTAAACAAAGTTAGAGAAAGGGGAAGCCTCTTTTGTGCGCGCGGAGCTTCCGCGAAATAACTTTTTTTAATGTGGTAATACTGATATCTCAAAAAGTAATTAATTTATGAAACTAAATCTTGGTTTACTGTATTCATTAATGTATTGCTCAGTATGCAAACTAAAATCGTGGGCTTAATAGGCACTTGTTCAAAATTTATCACCTCCCCTAGATGAATTTTTATGCCCTAAAACGTGATATTTTTTTTAAAGGCACGCCATAGTTACAATTTTTAAAATTTTGACTTTATTATAATTCGCATACTAGAGAACACAGTTTGTAAAGTGTCTTGGACCGAACTTATCTGCGTCACAGTTTCACCTTTTTTGCGATCTCCACTTTAACGCCCTTTATAATAAAAATGAGGGAAAAGTAAAAAAAAAAGATTAAATATAAGGAAAGAAATGTACCTCTAGTTATAAAATCACTAAGAAAAAAATGATTGGAAATTAAGATTTTTTTGGTAAAAAAATAAGAACAAACACCCCCTTAATGAAGGTACACAAACATGGGTTACATTTTTAATGAGATTACCTGTTGCATTGAAAGGCTGTAGCGAACTTGTAACCTGTAAAATAGCAAAAATGGTTGTAGTGGAAGCTGCTTATGTAAAAAGAAAGACTGGAAGTGCACAGAACATTACAACTGCATATGTCAAGGTTTTTTACAGTATCCATGGCTAATGATTATCGATTGGTTATTTTTAAATTTACATATTTCTAAAAAAGGAAAAAAAAATTTGGCGGGAGAAAAGCTCCTATAAACCCCTTTTGCATCATTCAGTCTTTTTGGTTTGCGGGCTTAACCTAGTGACATTTCATGTTTACACCAAGTTTCATAAAAATTGTACATTTCCCTATGGGAAAATTCAATAAAAATATTTTAAACAGTTAAGTGGATCCTACCCAAAATTTAAAGCTTAGGGTATGAGTAGTTAGTAAAATAAAATTGGTACTTTTGTCCAGCATGTCCACATATTTTTATTAATCTTCCTGACTATAAGCATTAAATTTCGGACAAAAAATTTCATTGAGTCAAATTTCTTTCATCAATATTTCACTTTCTGCAGAGCCTTAAAATCTAATTTTTTTGAAGTTTTTTTTTACATTTTTAAGCTATTAAAGATAGCACAAAGAGTTAAATGACAATTCTGTAGTCTAACTGACGCTTTACAAAAGTTCCTGATAAATTTTTTGTACTATAAATAGTTACAAAGTTACAGACCCTCAAAGTTTGTTTTACTTGTATTTTTAGCGAATTTCCAAAATGGAAATTCAGCTATTACAGCGGATGTCATCAAAAGATCTGAACCCGGAACTAGGGCAGAAATTTGTTTTGAGGCCTTGAGAAGCCAAAAATGACCTTCACTAAAACTTTATATTGTTTTATTGGTCGCTATATATATATATATATATATATATATATATATATATATATATATATATATATATATATATATATATATATATTTATATATATATATATATATATATATATATATATATATATATATATATATATATATATATATTTATATAAGCTGAGTTTTCTGAGAGTTGCCATTTTAATTACAGCCAAACCGTTTATTTAATCGAAAAATTGTTCAAATAAGAGTTGTAGATAACGACGGGGGCAACCAATTGCTATAATCAGGAGCTTTATAGCTTTTATAGTTTCCGAGCTATGATAAAAACTTACCTTTTTTTAAATGGAATAGTATACTTATTTGTTGATAAAAATTATTCAATAAAGCAACAGAAATAAAAAAAAAATAAAAATTTTTATCTTAATTTTTTTTTTCAATTTTGCAACTTCCGCGCTTAAAAGTGATTTATTTAAGTTTTTTGTGGAATTTAAAAGTGCTTTATTCAAACCGCCATTGTTAGTTACGTTAAATAATTGTGCAGCTAAACAGTAATTGTATTTATACTACATAGATGGCTTTACCGTATAGTTTGTTTACCACGTTCACCACACAAATGACTAATTCAAAATCTCAGCTATTTAAATACCCAAATTTTATTAATTTTTATTCAATATTTTGTGTTTATATTGATTTAAAACTAAAATGTATCTACCTGGAATGTAGCTAATTAAAAAAATGGATTGAAAAAACGCGAAACGTCATTAAATGGTAAAAAAAGCTGACCTTGTTTTAAGCTATTTTTTTTAAATTTACAATATTTCGATAATTTATGTAATTCAATTATACTTTATTGAACTATTTTAGCGAATTTACAGAATGGAAACTCGCTATTACAGCGTTACTCACGATGGAAGTTCAACCCGAAGCAATAGTTTCGGGTTGAACTTCCATTCCCTTCGGGTTATTGCAGAAATTTGTCTTGAGGTCCCAAGACAGCACGATAACTCTCTAGCAAAATTTTCAATTTTTTCGAAATTTGGTGAGAATGTTGGAAGTCCAAAAATCTTGGAAGAGTTCTTCACCCCCATACGCCGGATGCCAGGAACATGGTTTTTGTTCTTGCAAAAAGTTAGTTTTTTGCCAAAATTTTTGAAAAAAATCACATAAAAAAAGTTTTTGAACTATTATTCTAGCTTAGCTAGTTTTTAAGAAAATAAGAAAAAAAGTCAATCTATTATTGTATAATTTTAGTGTGTTTAGTATTTATGTTGCATGTGATGTGTATATTGTCTATGTACGTATCGGACAGAAATATATATCTGAAGATATCTGTAAAAATGGAGCCAAGTACCTTTTGTGTTAATGCTTCAATATTTAAAAAATACCTCTGTCCCAGCATCCTGTATAACATAGCGAATTTCCATTTACAACGAGTTGATATAGAAACTAGTCGATATAGAATAATTGTAAATAGAAACAATCTTTATGTGATTTTTCCGCCTCATTCTGCCAAATTTTTTTCACGAAAAATGTCAAAAAAACCGTAGGTGAAAAAACTAAAATTGACATATATATATATATATATATATATATATATATATATATATATATATATATATATGTATATATATAAACTTGTATATATATATATATATATATATATATATATATATATATATATATATATATATATATGTACATATATATACACGTTTGAGAATGGTCATATAGACCGAAACATGTCATAAGAGTTTTATATTCAATAAAAGTGGTATTTTGCAAAGTAAAGTGTTTTTATTACTAATATCAGATATGGAATATCATAAAGTAACGCTCAAATCTATTAAAAATATTGAATGAGTTCCTTAGCCAGACACCTGAAGCATGCTTTTTGGGAATTTTTCGTGAAAAAAACTAGTTTTTGCCAAGGTTTTCCCAAATTCAAAAGTCTGCGATATTTTTTTACACCATTGGAAAGAGGAGAAAAATTACATAAAAATGGTTTTTAAACCATTATTCTATGTAACCATTATTCTAATTTTTGTAAACGGAAATTCGCTATGTTATGCAGGATGCTGCGACAGGGGTATCTAATAACTTATTATTGTGTTTACTGAAGATAAAATAACGATTTTATTCTCATATTTAATTCAGTCTCATGGAAGTTTTGGAAATGACATAACCTCTTATATTACCGAAGGAACATATTCATTGTTATTTTGAAAGGTGAGGGTAGTTCCACAATTTCAAAATAATTATTTACAATGTAAGTAACGAAAGTTTTTGTTTCATAGGATTCTGTAAAGCTTCAGTGAAACAGGTTCAGTATGAAGTTAATATAAAACTGCTAGAGGATGGTACTGCTGAGGAAGAAATTCAAGAAAGAGAAAAATAACGCGAGGAAACTACCCCTAAAAATTTGCAACCCGGGGCCTCTGCCTAGCGTGCCCGTAGTGTAAATCCACCACTAGTTATATGTAACCACCAGCAGGGCTGGGAAAAATGGTTCATAGGAACTAAATTAGAAAATGGAAAATGGTTTTCAAAAATGCATTTAAAATACAAAATGGAAAATGGTTATGCTGAACATATTTAAAATAGAAAATGGAAAATAGTTATTTAAAATGGATTATAAAATGCCAAATTTTTACTTTAAATTTATTCTATAAATTTTTTTTATCTATATTAAAAAAAAAAGAAAATTTCAAATGTACTGAAATTAAATAAAGGTAGTCTTTTGAGAAAATTTTGTAAAGTTTGCATGATATGAAAACGAAATTTAACTCTTAAAATATTGTCACTTTAAAATATTGTAAAATTTAATTTCGCCTTGACATATTCAAACCTTGACTACGCTACAACTGCGACTTCTAAATTATGAAAATCATCTACCTGAAATACAAAACATTTCTTATCGCCGTGTCTTAAAGATAATAGTACACAACTTGAGTCAGAAAAGTTTGACTTAAGAGAACTACAACTTTAGTAATAAATTTAACTTAAGTGACATTGCAACTCGAGTTATAAAAAATTTGAATCAATTAAATAAACTAACATTTAATTTACAATTTGTTAGACTTCAGATCGTTCAGTTCGAATTCTATAATTTGTGCTCATAAATTTGAGTATATATGCATTTTCATTTTAAATGTAAAATGGATTCAAATTTTCTTTTTAAATACAAAATGGAAAATGGTTTGACCGAACTTATTTAAAATAGAAAATGCAATATGCCATTTTGTATTTTAAATGCATATTTAAGATGAAATCATTTTAAATAGTTCCCAGCCCTGATCAACAGAAAATAATAATGTAATCTGACTGTATATATCTATAAATCTTTAAAAGTTATTTGTGTAAAAAAGAGACAGTAAAGGGTCTAACGTCATAAGTATAGTGAAATGGCCCCCGAGAGATATTTTCAAAATAATGTTTGTAATCGGAAGGGGGTGTCATTAGAAAATAACACATATGGTTTTTGGACCTTGACCTTGAATCTTTCTCGAGATAATAAAAAAAAAGTGTAATTTTGAAGGGATTTTTTAAACTCATTTTTCTCGTGAACTAGATAAGCTAGGAAAATGAGCCAAAGTTCAATCGTTAGGGAATGCTTCAAGGAGTATTTTGTATATTTTTAAGGATTTTTTATTGAAAAGGGAATAAAAGAAATGACAATATATATTTTTTAAATATATATTTTATGTGGTTCCCGTAAAGTGACAATCACCAAACAAATATATAATGTTGGTATTCATGAGTACTTATGCCACCATAAAGCCCATTAAATAAAAATAGGTGCAACACTTTCAAAAAAAATATTTTTTACTAAAATGTGAACATGAAAAGTGACGACATACATTATTTAGGTACATATTTTCTATGATTCCTTTTAAGTGACAGTCACCAAAAGCTCACATAATGTTGCCATTCAGGATTACTTACAGTACCATAATATCCTTTAAAAAAAAAACTGGTGGAACACTTTCAAAAAAAAAAAATTTTATTAAAGGCTGAACATAAAAAATGACAACGTACATTACGATATAAAAAACATGAAGATCAAAATTGACATTGGTGCAACACTTTCAACGACATTACCTACTTACACATATTGCTTAACCCTTACCCAAGTTTGTTATGCAAGAACCCAGGTATTTTGCACAGCAGTTCTGTTGTGTTTTTGAATGTGGTTTACAGAATGTGTCGTACTTACAGAATATGTTGGCGGAACTTAAATATAAAAAAAGTCCCAGAAGGGCAATATAATGTTTCCTGCTCTAGTACCTGATGCAGTACTAAAAGATGACTGATATTTCCAACATAGAACCTACCTAGCGCCATGTGTGCTTGATATTTGCCGCGAATTTCGCCCGAATGAGATTTTGTCAAAAATATTTGCCGTCGAACATGTACCTGTAGTAATAGATGAGAACAATGATAAGGACCACTAAGATTTCTTTTTATTTATTTGCCTGTTTATTTTTTTGTAATGTTGCACCAGTTTTGTTTTAATGGATTATATGGTGCTACTGACGACGCAAAGATTTTCATTCGCGCCTCTGATGATAAAATTGGAAACTCTATCAAGTAAAAACTTAGGTATACGTTTAATTGACAAAAAGTAATCTAGTAATTTGCACATAATTTGGATAATACAAAACTGTGTATGCCAATTGAGCGTGTACGTAAATCTTTCACTGGCTAAATCGAATCTTGTTGGGTGTATAATAAAGTTTTATGATTGAACCCAAATCACAGCAGGAGAGATCGTTTACTTTTTGCAAAACGAAAAAAGTCCTTTGAAAATCAATACATGTGTAGGTATACTAATGTATTATTTTTATGTGCGTACCAGGTGTTACAAATTATTCATCTAGTAAAAATTGACCTACTAAAATAAATATATTTGTAATAAATTTCATATACGTAATTAACTTACTTTAATTAATTATAATTGTATAAATAGTATTAAGAAAAACTGCTAAATCAAATTAGTGAATTGTTGCTAATAATTTGGCAAGTGTATTTTATTTGTTAAAGGAGGTAATATTATTTTTAAATTGAATTAGTACCTATTTTTGAATTCTTAGTTGAAGTTTTCCGAAATATACCTAATCAATAATTTGCTGTAAATTATCAAACAATTGAAGAGGTGGATTCCAAAACGCGCTAAGTCACTTTTTGCAATTTTTCAGGAAATGTAAAAAACTATCTAGTAATCTGTTTAAATTATTTTCAAGTTCTTAGATAATAATTATTATTGATGTTATTTATTTGTTCTTATTCAACCATAAAATTTTCAATAGATTATATTGAAAAAAAAAAACCTTTAAAAAGTTGGGTTGAGTTGGTTAAAATAAACCTAGTTTGTTTAAATACAGATATATTTTATTCAAGAAACATTTTAAACAATGCATTATTAGCTATTTCATGTGTTTGACATAACAGAAAATCTGTCTACATGCAAATTTGGAAAAAAATACCAGCTATTATTGGAAAAAAATGCAATGGTTTACGAGTAAATTTGACTTAGAGCGTTTTGAAATAAAACTGCCACTGACTTAGCGCTTTTTTGGAAAACATTCCATTTTTCATCATTCATTTTACAGTAGACTAAGCTCATTTTGAAAGGTGGCACTACGAAAATCGTGTAGAGCTGGGCTTGAACATTCTGCATCAACTAAAATCTCACATTAGATAAAAAATGACTTAGCGCCTTTTGGAATCCACCTCTTCAATTATATTATAAATTAAATAAGTAATGTGGTAATTTACAATATTTCATATAAGGATTGTATTTTAAATTTATTATTCTTAACTCAGAATGTGGAAACTCATAATGTAGAATATACTCTATGCCACCAACCATATAAATATGATACACATGTAAAAATAATTGCTGGGAAATCAAAAATGTTTATACAACAGGTAGATGTCCTTATTTAAGTATTTTAATAAAAGAAACACTTTGATAGTAACTATTGCGGTGTAAGCATTGCTGAGTTATTCATATCAGAAAATAGAGCTTTTTCAAAATTTAATAAAGTGCAATAATTACCTAAATCAAGTTAGTATTTAAAAGCGAAAAAAAGGCATATTTTCATGATTTTTTTTTGGAGATATGAATAATGTTGGCTTATTTATTTCATGTACACGTTATAGTATAACATCTGAAGTATCTTTAAAAAAATTATCAATTACAAATATCGATAAGTAAGTCCGTGACAGCGAATTTCCGGAAGCGCCTCGAAAAAAAGTTGTTTTGCGGTGAACACCATAACTTGGTACCGGATCATCCGATTAAAAGGCGATATGTTTCCCTAGGGAGTTACGAAGAGTTTTTTGTATTTTTTCGATTTTTTTATTTTTGGCAGCATTTTGAAGTGAAAAACGCAATTTTCGCTAAAAATTTCGGTTAATTTGTTATTATAAACTGGAAAAAAATAGCAAAAAAAAAAAACTCGATCTGATTACCTGTTGATTTATGTGTAGAAACAGTGTACAAAATTTCAACAAAATTGGTGAAGTAGATTTTGAGTTATGATGTTCACGGACTTCAAAAATGTTGTTTGCGAGAAAATGGATTTAAAGTTTTTTATACTCAAAAATCCAAAACTAAGCATCAATAAAATGATATAATTTTTTATACTTACGCGGGTAATTATAGTAAGTATTTGTTCTGTATAAGATTTGTAAGTATAAAATTAAAGTAATTTTTATACTTACCAGGTAGGCGCGTCGCGCAGCTACCAGAGAGGTATAAAAATTGAGCATGAGGGCCGGTCGCTTGAAACGCTGCATCTTCATTAGTTTTGCTCGGATTTACTTGAAATTTTGACACAACACGCTCGACATGTTGTACATTCAGAAAACAAATTTTAAAAAAAATGCAAAAAAAAAAAATTTTAAAAACCTTACCCCCTCCTTAATTTGATTTTAGTAGATTTTCTTAATACTGTTTATACAAATATAATTAATTAAAGTAAGTAAATCACGTATATGAAAATTATTACAAATATATTCATTTTAGTTGTTCAATTTTTACTAGATGAATAATTTGTAACACCTGGTACACACATAAAAATAATACATTAGTATATTACATATGTATTGATTTTGAGAGTACCTTTTTTTCGTTTTGCAAAGAGTACACGATCTCTCCTGCTGTGATTTGGGTTCAGTCATAAAACTTTATTATAGACCCAACAAGATTCGTTTTAACCTCTTTCACTTGATGCTACTTCTAATATTACCACCAGAGGCGTACATCTTATCTTTCCTTCGCCAATAAGTAATTATGAATAGTAATATTTCACATTTATTCGGTAATTGTTACTTTAAGGAAACTGTATCGAATGTCTATCTAAATAATATAATATAGTCTTTTTTGTGTTCACATTTTAGAGAAAAAAAATTTTTTTTTTGGGTATCATTTAAGAAATTATTTTTAATGGACTTAGTACTATAAGTAGTCCTGAATGGCAACATTATATAAGCTTTTGGTGATTGTTACCTTTAAGGAACTATATAAAATATGTACCTAAATATTGTAATATAGGTTGTTATTTTTTATGTTCAGCCTTTAATAAAAATTTTTTTTTTGAAAGTTTTCCACCAGTTTTTTTTAATGGATATTATGGTACTGTAAGTAATCCTGAATGGCAACATTATGTGAGCTTTTAGTGACTGTCACCTAAAAGGAATCATAGAAAATATGTACCTAAATAATGTATGTCGTCACTTTTCATGTTCACATTTTAGTAAAAAGTATTTTTTTTGAAAGTGTTGCACCTATTCTTATTTAATGGGCTTTATGGTGGCATAAGTACTCATGAATACCAACATTATATATTTTTTTGGTGATTGTCACTTTACGGGAACCACATAAAATATATATTTAAAAAATATATATTGTCATTTCTTTTATTCCCTTTTCAATAAAAAATCCTTAAAAATATACAAAATACTCCTTGAAGCATTCCCTAACGATTGAACTTTGGCTCATTTTCCTGGCTTATCTAGTTCACGAGAAAAATTAGTTTAAAAAATCCCTTCAAAATTACACATTTTTTTTTATTATCTCGAGAACGGTTCAAGGTCAAGGTCCAAAAACCATATGTGTTATTTTCTAATGACACCCCCTTCCGACTACAAACATTATTTTGAAAATATCTCTCGAGGGCCATTTCACTATACTTATGACGCTAGACCCTTTATTGAAAACATGTTAATAAAACTGGAAAATTTTTATTACATTTCAAACCAGGTATTTAAAAAAACGCCGTGAGTAGCGGAGCCCCATCACGGAAGTCGAATTTTTCCTTTCATCTTCGGTATTGAGTGTCTACAAGCGAAATATAATTGAAAGTCCACAAGCGATTTGTAATTTTGGTGGTTTCAAAACTGATGATGAGTTTCCGGTTGATCGGGGCTTTAAAAAAAGGTTTTAAGTTTTTAAGGGCTGAATCTCAGTAAATTTCAATTTTTTGCCGATAGCAGTTAACAGGGAAAAAGCCAACACAATTCGTACGAGGGCATTTCTATCCATGCTTATCCGCCAATTGCCTTTGTGTTTTATTTTTAAATATTAAAAAAGGAACTTAAATAGTAAACTGGAAGGCTTTTATGACGATATTTTTTCTTTCCAAAAAAATCCAAAATTTCTATTTTATAAATAATAAAAATCCAAAATTCCTAATTTATAAATAAACAGTGACTTTAATAACATTTTCAAATTACTTAATATGTATGTATTTCATTTGTTAAAAAATTGTATTCACTTTTTTTTAAATTTTTTAAAATTACTATTCGCCTACTTGTATTTAGAATAAAAGTAATGCATTTAAAACACATTTAACAATAGCATTCAATTCCGATGTAAAAATGGAAGAAGTGGGGGGAAAAGTAATGTGGACTCCCTAAAAGGTACTAGCTGGATACTAACTGAATACACGTACAAAATTTCAGCCCTCTAGGTTTCCTTAGAGAGTCTCTAGACGTGTTAGAAAACAAGCAAAAAAATTAAGGAAATATTGGCGTAAAAATCGTGGGGGTAAGGGTTAAAAGTTGAAACCCCCAAAAAAACAGTGTCTGGCTATTAGCTTAACCTGTACACAAAATTTCAGCCCTCTAGGTTTATTTGGGGAGATTTTGACCCGAACGAAACTGTTAAAAAACAAGAAAAATCATGTTCTTTTGGGTATAAAAATGGTGGCGGTAGGGTTTGAAAGTCGAGACTCCCAAAAGCACCCCCTTGATACTAACTCAATCCGAATACAAAATTTCAGCCCTCTAGGTTTATTTGGGTGACCTGTGCGAGTGGTACAAACTTCGAAAACGTCGAAAATGCATGAAATTGTAACTTAAAATGAGGGGGGTGGGGGTAAAATATTAAAACCTCCAAAAAGCACCACCTCGGTACGAACTTTATCAACACACCAAATTTCAGCCCTCTACGTTAATTCTGGGGGGCTGGGGGCCTGTTAGATCCAGCGAAAATCGTTTCCCTCCTCTACTCCCACCAAATCATCCTAGGAAGTTGAATTTTGGATATGTTGTAGATAATTGACCGAAACATTATTTCCAACCGGTTTGGAAAAGTTTTATTGCTCTTCCGCCCCCCACCACCCCCTTAAAAGTTGGGTCGGATCAAAAATTTCCCCAAAATTTGACCCCACTTTGATAGTATGAAGTGCCTCGAAAATGAGCCCCATTTACCAAATTTCATCTCTTAACTTTCATAGGGGGGCCCTACACAAATTAAAAGGTGGCGGGAATATATATATATATATATATATATATATATATATATATATATATATATATATATATATATATATATATATATATATATATATATATATATATATATATATATATATAGGTAGTTGCAAAGTTTCTGGGCGACTAAAGTCCACTTCCAGTTTTACTACAGTACTCCGTTAAATAAATGAAAGTAAGGGTCTACACCATTAAAAAAATCGTATTTATAAATACCAAAATATGTTATTATTTCTATGTAAGGGTGTTTTTCATAAAAAAATTTTCCTGTTAGTATTTAATATTTTAAAATTGGTAGCGTTAATTCATTTTGAAACATTAAATTTCTTATCATAGGTATTTCTAGTTTTAATTATATTACATATTTCTTGTAGTTTAGAAACGTTTAATTTTTAATATTTTATACTTTCTGAACAATTTACTAAATATTGCAAATAATAAAACGGTCTACAATTTTCTCTTTTAAAGTCTGTACTTTTCAGTGGTTAATTAATTGAAATGTATTCAATTTTATTGAACTACCTGATACAGTCATAAAACCTGCATAAAACCTACCTTTGTAAATATTGCTATTATTATGAATTTTTCAATAAAATCTGTTTATTAGTTTTACAAAATTTGTATGTTTACAAATAAATTTGTAATTTTTAGAATCAGTACTTTTACTTAGCTTTGGCGAGATACAATTTTCGATATTTTAACAATTTTTTTTTAACTTATCGTATTCTTGATTATTATTATACTTTTTTATACCCTCTATTTTAATCGGGTTTTTATCTATTGGTATTTAATTAATATAAAAATATGGAAATGAATACGAGTATTAAAAATAAAATGTTAAGTCCACAAGCAAAACTTATCATTTTAAATGTGTTAGTGTTTATGAAAAGTGAAAGTGATGGTGTGAAAATCCCATTAACTCAAGTTAACAATCGTGTTACTGCAGCTACGGGTATATCGCTGGCAACTTTAACTAGAATAGCTAGTGAAGCAAAAAAAAAATGATGGATCGGAAGCTATTTTTGTGTGTGATGAAAGTTCAAGTGATAGTGACTAACAATAAGATAACAATAACAACTACTTCATTTTTTTACTTCGAAGTATTCAGAGTTAGTAAAGGTAATTTCTTAATATTATTTATTTAATTTAAAATTACTTATTTAAGTAGGTACATCATTGCATTACTACATATATAAATAAGCAAACTATTTCAAAATCGATTACTTTTTTTTACAACGTAGTGTATTTTTATACATTGTATGTATCGTTCAATATTACCTGAGTGAGAGATATAACAACTAATAGGGGGAGTTTAGACATAATTACTCTATATCCATCTTTATTGCAAAAGTATTTTATCTTCTTAATATAATAAAATATGTATATCTCTTACTAAAAATACATCTTTCCTTTTTGTTGGACTTTGATACCTCAAAAACTCTGCAACTAGTTATATATATATATATATATATATATATATATATATATATATATATATATATATATATATATCAGACATTTTTTTCTACATATTCGTGTTCTACGGGTCCGAAAACGGATAGCGCCCCTACTCTCGCCTCTCACCGTTCTTGTCGTATCGACTGTATAAGTCTAATTTTTTCAAGGAAAAATTCGACTAAAAAAAAATTGTACCGAAATTATGATTTTTTAATAAAACAGTAATTTGAGTTTACATTGTATATTTATTTTTATTATTTAATAATTTGACAATCAATATATTTTTCTAAAATTACAGCCTTAATTAATTTTATTTATTTTTAATAATAGTTTTTAATAATGGCACATAATGAGATATGAATATAAGATATAATGGCAATCGAATTCTCCCTTAAAAATGCCCTGGACGTTATATCGGCTGTCCGCTATATTGAATCTCCACTTTCACACAAGTCCAGATGACTCCTTTCAATTAGTTGCCGATTACTTACAATTCCTCGGTATGCTTCAACTATAGAACTGTACTCAGTGGCGCAGCTGAGGTGACTGGCACCCCTGGCCAAACTTGAAAGTGGCGCCCCTCTTTGATAAAAAGAGGTCGAAGGGTTCAGTTACTTAAAAAAAAACCGCCTCCTACCCACAATCACATCATATGTGTTCTCTCCTCTTCTGCCCAAACTACAGCCACTTGGACTTCTGGGCATGACTACTCGAATTTCGCGAAATTCCGCGATAACAACGCCCAGTTCCTTTGTTTTTCAGACTTGCAGAAATGCTAGAAATCCTTTTACTTTAAACTTGTAGCCTAGTTTAAGACTGGCCAGTGCTTTTAAGTAATTTTTTCAATGTTCTTACAAGTAAAGGTCCCGAGGCCGGACCCATCGATTTTGATGAAACTTAAATATGTTGTAGAACACTAAAAACTAAGGGACACGTATTTTTTTTTATCTGCGGAAAAACGGTTTGAAGGGGTGAAATCGCCCTCCAAAAATTGGGGTAAAAATTTAATTTTTCAAATATCTCGAAAACAGTAAGAGATAGAGCAAAAGTTTAAATTGGCGATATTACTCTTTTTTAAAGAGCTATCTATTGATATGCAATTTGTTCAAATTACATCAACAGGGGTGGTTGGGGGTTAAAATTTGGGGGTTAATTTTGCAAAAAGGGGGTGAAAAATAAACAATATAAAAATTTTGTTTACAGATTTGAAATCTACGTCAAAAAATCTAATTGACCTGTTTTTGCTCAGTATCCTAATATTAAGTCTAGGGGTAGTTAACTAGAGGGTGACTATGTCGAATAATCGTACTATTTGGGTATTTCAAGAAGTTCTTCTTCATGGAAAATAGCTTAAGACAATTAGAATAACGTAGAAATGAAATTCTCGAATTCAAAATTGAGTTTAAGCAACATTGGAGAGGGGGTTAGTCACCCTCTTAAATTACATACTAGTTTATATACACTAATTTTTGCTATTAACACACTGATAGTGGGTAAAATAATGTCACAGTAAGTGGTTCTGAAGTTGGACTAAAATGAAATTCTCGAATTCAAAATTGAGTTTGAGCAAAATTGGAGAGGGGGTGAGTCACCCTCTTAAATTACATACTAGTTTACATACACTAATTTTTGCAATTAACACACTGACAGGGGGTAATAATGTCACAATAGATGGTTCTGAAGTTAGACTATCGTATGTAAGGTTTTTATTAGGTTTCGTTATTTTAGCTGAGGTTATGTAATTTTCGGTATCGATAATTTTCGATAAGAAAAACTATAATATCCATTAAAAAACAAACCTAATAAAGACCTTACATATGATAGTCCAACTTCAGAACCACTTATTGTGACATTATTTTACCCACTATCAGTGTGTTAATAGCAAAAATTAGTGTATATAAACTAGTATGTAATTTAAGAGGGTGACTCACCCCCTCTCCAATGTTGCTCAAACTCAATTTTAAATTCGAGAATTTCATTTCTACGTTATTCTAATTGTCTTAAGTTATTTTCCATGAAGAAGAACTTCTTGAAATACCCAAATAGTACGATTATTCGACATAGTCACCCTCTAGTTAACTACCCCTAGACTTAATATTAAGATATTGAGCAAAAACAGGTCAATTAGATTTTTTGACGTAGATTTCAAATCTGTAAACAAAATTTTTATATTGTTTACTTTTCACCCCCTTTTTGCAAAATTAACCCCCAAATTTTAACCCCTAACCACCCCTGTTGATGTAATTTGAACAAATTGCATATCAATAGATAGCTCTTTAAAAAAGAGTAATATCGCCAATTTAAACTTTTGCTCTATCTCTTACTGTTTTCGAAATATTTGAAAAATTAAATTTTTACCCCAATTTTTGGAGGGCGATTTCACCCCTTCAAACCGTTTTTCCGCAGATAAAAAAAAATATGTGTTCCTTAGTTTTTAGTGTTCTACAACATATTTAAGTTTCATCAAAATCGATAGGTCCGGCCTCGGGACCTTTACTTGTTAGTATCAAAATCAGGCGATACCCATGCCTTGACGATTACGAAACCGTCGCAGTGGCGCTCCTCTTGCTCCGGCGCCCCTGGCGGGAGCCATCTCTGCCACCCGCTTGCTACGCCACTGACTGTACTTTCTCTATATTTCATGTTATAACACATGGGTGTCAAAGTATAAAAAAAAGCTCAAATTTTTCAGTTTCCTAACCCGTGTAATAATGATAAGCCTGTTTATCACCTCTTAATTTTTCAATCGAAAGTCAGTTGTCTATATAAACTGTTTGTGTTGAAACTGTTTTCAAACTTAATTCTGTTTTATCACCCGGAAACGGCGCAGAGATACACGAATTACTAGTTAAATTTCACTGCCTATTTTAGAAACACTTAATTTTTTCTGGCAAAAATCAGAATATACACAAACACAAGTGTATTTGACAACTTGTAACCTTCGATTATGTGATACCAGTCAATCCAGTCACTAGAATGGATACATTTCAGTATATTCCAGTGCCGGTCTACATTGTTCCAGTATTATACCAATATCAGGAATATCAGGATCCACTTGTTTTAACACTTTGTAAATATAAATAGCATAACTTTCCTTCCTTTTACGTTTCTTGTTTTCATCAATTTTTGAAACATTTTTTTGAGCTTTTTCAGCATTTTTGTAGCTTTTCTTTAAACTTGTTTTTAAATGTAAATGCTCTAATTTGAAAGTAAACATCCTATAAAATAATCTCTTTTTGATGATTCTTACTGGAAAAGAAATTAAGTTTATGAATATGTTTAAAATACATGTCTCAGAGACGTACTGTTAAAAAACATACTGCAATCTCCAAAAATGTTGTATTAAAAATATGTTTTGGACAATTATTTCACTTTTTTTTTAAAAAAAAATCGTTTAATAATTTGACAAATGATATCTGTGTCTAATCTATGCCCTCTGTCATTTAGTTTTGGAAAGGTAATAGGTAATGCCAGTTTCACACGTAAGTAATTTTGACTTCTTTAATATGGTGTAATATTAAATATTACAACCGCAGTTGTAATTTATTAACCTGTTTATTAAATATTAAGTTGACTATTTGAGGAAAAACTACAAATTATTTTGATAATTAATGTATTTAATTAATAAATTTTGTTTTATTGTAACAGCTTAATGCGAACGTACTAGTTATTTTGGGTGTTTTGAATGTAAATTGCAAATTATCCGTATTTTTTGCGTTCGATTAAATAAACTTGACCACGGGTTTTGAAAATTAAAATTCATAGATGCAACTTCTCAAAAATATGGAATAAAATAATGAAAATTTTAGCATAATTGGTAATTTGAAGTAGTAAATTAATTTTAATTAAAAAAACATCTCAACATATGTTTCCATTTGAAAAAAAAAATTTTTCTATTCCAAAAAAACCGTAGGTCCTAGAAGTTTGGAACAATTTTTCATAAATGGCCCTCTCTATTTTGAATAATTTTTGTATAAACTTTTTTTCGATTAGATGCATATTTTAGGAATAAATCGAATGGCAACTCTCAGAAAACTCAGCCTATAGCAATTTGACTATAGCAATCGGTTGCCCCCGTCGATATCTACAACTCTTATTTGAACAATTTTTCGATTAAATCAACGGTTTGGCTTTAATAAAAATGGCAACTCTCAGAAAACAGCCTATATATATATATATATATATATATATATATATATATATATATATATATATATATATATATATATATACTGTGTGAGTTTTTCGAGAGTTGCCATTTTTATTAAAGCCACACCGTTGATTTAATCGAAAAATTGTTCAAATAAGAGTTGTAGATATCGACGGAGGTAACCGAATGCTATAGTCAGATTGCTATAGGCTGAGTTTTCTGAGAGTTGCCATTCTATTTATTCCTAAAATATGCATCTAATCGAAAAAAAGTTTATACAAAAATTATTCAAAATAGAGAGGGCCATTTATGAAAAATTGTTCCAAACTTCTAGTTTATTTAATCGAAAAATTGTTCAAATAAGAGTTGTAGATATCGACGGGGGCAACCGATTGCTTTAGTCAGGAGCTTTATAGCTCTTATGGTTTTCGAACTATGATACAAACTTATAGATTTTTAAATGGGACTATATATTAATTTTTCGATAAAATTGATCTAATGCATTAATTAACAACATAAATGAGCAAAAAAATTTTTTTACCAAAGTTTAATTATTTAATTTTTCTTTATCAGTTAGGCGGTAAAAATATACAGATGTACTTGAGGCTACTTCAACCAATAGTGTTTTCTTGGTTACATTTCCATTATATCCAAGAAATGAACCTTTTCAGTACCATTTCTATCATAAAAATTTGGTTGTAATAGAAATGGCAACTCTCAAAAAACTCACATGATATATATATATATATATATATATATATATATATATATATATATATATATATATGTGTATCTATATATATATATATATATATATATATATATATATATGTGTATCTATATATATATATATATATATATATATATATATATATATATATATATATATATATATAAAAACGACCCCTTTAGGAAATTTTAAAAACTATTTTTTTTGAATTGCTTTTTGAATGGCATGAGCTTTATACGTAAAGGAAATACAATTCATTTTCCAAAGATATGAAGGGGTATCGATAAACAAGGAAAATTAGCCCCAATATTTGAGAAATTAAATTATGAATTACATCCATTTTTATTTAGATATTAAAAAAATTCGCTAACTTCAAAACAAAAAATTGGATGTAAAACTGAATATTAGCTGCTTTAATTGCAGTTCACATTTGAACAAATTTCTAATGTTTTTTCCTATTAAAAGGCTGGGTGCTGTGCCGTGCGTTGTGTTGAGAGGGTGTCAAAACAGAGCTGCAGCAAGTGCAGTTCAAGTAGAAATGACCATATAAGTATTCAATTGTCTATAGCAACGTTATATGTAACAGTGAATATGACTTACTGTGATTTATGCTCTGTGATAACAAGACTCACAGTGACACATCAGGTACAGTTATTATACTGGATTATGCATACGAAACAATACATACACAGAACAGATACAAGATACATACTATATAGGTGCAACGTACAATTTTAAATAATTCCTATATTTTTAACAATGAAATTTGAGATATTGTGGCAGAATTTTTCTTTCATTCAAGAGTGAAATTTAAATTACAAATTGGTATTAAATTTGGCTGTACAGTGTCATTATTTAAGAAAATGTGGTGGTTCTGCAACTCTGCAGCACCTATAGACGAGCCGCTACTGTAATATATATATATATATATATATATATATATATATATATATATATATATATATATATATATATATATATATATAGAGAGAGAGAGAGAGTTCGTCCCTGTGTTGCAACGTAGTAAGACGTGCTAGAAAGTGGTCTTGCTTAGAAAATAAAAAAATATTGCTATTTTAACACTAAAATTAATATTAATTCTATAATAATACGTAATTATTTACGGTTCAAAGAAGATTAAATGAAAACAGTGTTTATTATTGATTTTTCTTGTGTGTCTTTGTCAAGTTTATATCATATGAAATTCAGAATACAATTTTGATATTTAAGCTAGTAATTAAATTTTGGACAGTGGCATCTGTTAAGTGCAATTAAATAAGTGATATAGGTTTAAATCTCTACTGCTAATGTTTAAAAATAAAATAAAATAAAATAAAACAAATTATTAAATCAGCAAAATTTTAAAGCACTCGTAAAAAATTAATAATAATAAATTTAACAAATTACAAAATTAATCTGAAACATTATTAATATTATATAAACAAATAAATAATTAAACAACAGATATTTATTTTTCTTAATTTCAAAATTTACAATGGCATCCAATCAAGACGTCATTAACTTTATTAACGAGATGAAAACCGAACTAAAAAAGGATATCAGTGAGTTAAGAAATATGTGCATAGATACAAACGCAAAAGTTAAAAGTATAGACAATGTTCTTCAATCAATTATTGAGAGACAAGATAAATTAGAAGTAAATAAGGCCCGCATTGAATCTCATTTGAATTCGGTAGAAAGAATGTTAAAAAAATATAACATTATTATTCACGGTTTAGATGACGGTGGGGAGAAAAGTTCTTATCAAGAGTTGGAATCTCAAGTTTTAAAATTTTTAAATGATAAATTAAGTATCACATGTACAATTGAGCATATTAATTACATGAAAAGAATAGGACGCATATCGTTAAATAATCCTAGGCCTATTCTAGTTTCCTTCATAGCTTATCGGAAAAAATTGGAAGTGTTGAGTAAAAGAACAAACTTAAAAGGTTCCAACATCTATATAAATGAAGATCTTATTAAAAAAGATAGAGATGAAAAACGGGAGCTACTAGTTCATGCAAAAAGATTGAGAAATGAAGGTAAAATGGTTTCTATAAAGGGAAGCCAATTAGTAATCCACGGAAACAACTACACACTAAAAGAATTATCTCAAGATTTTGCGGAAGTTTCAAGTAATGCCATTGGTGAATTGGATATTCCATCTACACTGTTAGCAGATGAAGAAATTCGAGGAAAGCTAAACAAAGTCAAGCCAAACATGAACACTGAAAGTACATTGCAAAAGGCAGCAACATTTGCAAATGACAGCGCTACAAGTTCCCCATTAAAAAAGCTGGCATCAACCGCAAGAACAAACACTCCGTCAAGATCTTCGGGAAATGAGAGCGGCAAAATAGATAGGTTTCTCCGATTGAAAAGTACAGTCATTCCCAAAAGTTAAAACTATTACTAAAAAGGAGCAATTATCTAATAATATAAATATAATGTTTTGGAACGTTCAAGGGACTGGGAATTTAAATGATATAAACCTAAATAACGAAAAGTACGACGTGATTTGCGTACAGTGTAGCACCGATAATGGAAACATCAGTTTTGGAAATTTTTTGAGAGCATCAAATTAGTCAACATCACTTTTGGAAAGTTGCATTACATTTTTGATGCAACTTTCCAAAAGTGATGTTGACTAATTTGATGCTCTCAAAAAATTTCCAAAACTGATGTTTCCATTATCGGTGTAATTTAAATTTAAAACAAATATTCTTGATAATTTTTGTATAAAAAAATGGAACAGACATATTATAAAAACTTATTCAACTGAGAAAAATAAAATATAGCTGATTCATTAAATTTGTTAAAAAAATCATCACACGCCACGTATAAAGCCTTTTTTTTCGAATGTAGCATCGCAAAACATGAGACAGAAGTAATTTGACTGTGAGTGCGAGTGTAATGGAAAATGATTTTTTCCAACATATTTGGCTGACGTGACGTATCTATCTATCTATCTATCTATCTCTATATATATATATATATATATATATATATATATATATATATATATATATATATATATATATATATATATATATAATATGTCATATTTATATAAATTTTAATGAATATCATTTTCGAATTCTAGGGACCTCAAACCTTTTTTTGACCTTTTTCTGTTATAGTCCCGGGCTCAGATCGGCCCATGACGACGGCTGGAATAGCTGAATTTCCAGTTTTGGAAATTCGCTAAAAATTACAATATTCTTAATGGGACTTGATACTTATAAGTTACATTGTCACTAATAATGGTTAATGTTAGAAAGTTAAGCAATTTTAAATGGATTTAAGGTATCTAATATGTGATCCGTCAGGCTACTGGGAATCTAAAAATGCCAAAAATAAACGAGCCGACCGATTTTGAAATATATATATATATATATATATATATATATATATATATATATATATATATATATATATATATATATATATAATGAAAAAGAATAAGCAGTCTGTGGCGGCGATGCTTTGAAATTCGGGGTTTGGTCCGATTGATAATAGTAATCAACGATTATTGTTGAATGTTTGTTTATTTAAAAGAAAGTATTATAATTTTAATATTATTTTAAATATCGTGAACATTAATCAGTCGCCATATTGGTGGTATTTCAAAACATAAAACAATTTTTATGACAAAAGTTTTAAATGTGAGATTTACGATCGATCGAAATTCCCCTTTTTACAAAATTCGTTTACAAATTCAATATGAAAGTACCAAAAAATAAGTACAAAAGTATTATGTAGTTAAATTCTCAAAATAACTGATTTGACACGATAAACAAATAAAACAGTTCATAATACGTTACTGATGAATTATTTACATAAATAAAAAAAAGGAAATTTGTTTCACTTGAATTAAAGCACTTCAGCCCGCCACGGTGTAGTCGAAAGGTTTCGATGTAGTCGCAAGTCCCAAATTTGATGGTTACGGTTGCTTCAAGTCGAATTCCCAAAATGACAGAATTAAATCATTCCGTCACTAGTTGATGGCACGCGGTTGGTGATTCCACGGAATTTCCACCAGGCCACCAAAAGAATGAATTACGATACTAATTCCACATTGACACAGAAATGAAGATAATTCGATTAACCCAAATAATGTGACTCAAATAAATAACTTGAATAAATACCCCAATTATAATAACTTCAATAAGAACTTGAATAAGAAACTTGAATAATTAAACACAAATAAAGAAACCAGGTATATAATAACTAGAGTCGAGATTCTTATGGGCAACAACAGGATCGTATTTGTTTTTGTAAGATATGAACTATACATGATATAACCATAACTCATTATTAGTCATCATAGCGTCGAGAATAGTTGGGCAAAGTCAGAGACGAATTAATAAAAAATCAATAAAATGTTTGCAAAATTTTTACAAAAATATATATAATAAACAAAATTATAGGTTTTTAATGAAAAAATTTACTCACCTGATAAATAGTTGTAAAATAATTGAGAATATACTCGAAATTAATATAAATTGACCAAATAAAAATACAGTAATCCCCCGAAGAGCACGATTAATTGGTTCCGTGTTCTTTGAAACCGTGTTGTTCGAGACTCCAAAAGATAGGCATTTTCTATTACAAATGTGAAAATAAAAAAAATATAAAAAATTTTAAAGAAATAACGCAACGGAATTTGAATTACATACTTGCATACACATTTGTATGCAATGCGTATTTATTTCGATTAAAATAGAATGGAATTGAGCATTCATTAGTTCTGAAGTCGGTCTATCATAAAAATTTACTGAAAACCTAGATCCTAAGTGCCTCGTAAACGGTGCATCGTAGCTCAAAAATAACGAAATATTTGAAGGTTTAAGCGAAGCAAGTTGTGGGTATTCCAAACATATTGCGACTGTTAAAACCTACTTTTCGTTATCGAAAATTATCGATAACGAACTACTTATCATAAATTCGTTATAATTGTTTAATTTAAGTTCTATTAGACCCTCTGATTTGGTCATCAATAGAATATTTTCGAAAAAATTAATTTTCGATACTTTTCGTAAACGTAAACTTTTGATCGTAAATATCTCGTAAACGGTGCGTCGTAGCGAAAAAATAACGAAATTTTTGAAGGCTTAAGCGAAGCAAGTTATGGGTATTCCGAACATATTGGGACTGTCGAAACCTACTTTTCGTTATCGAAAATTATCGATACCGCGTAACTTATCATAGATTGGTTATAATTGGTTAATTTAGGCTTTGTTAGTCCCATTGATTTAGTCACTAATAGAATATTCTCGAAAAAATTAGTTTTCGATACTTTTCGCAAACGTAAACTTTTGATCGTAAATATCTCCTAAATGGTCCGTCGTAGCGAAAAAATAACGAAATTTTTGAAGGCTTAAGCGAAGCAAGATATGGGTATTCCGAACATATTGGGACGGTCGAAACCTACTTTTCGTTATCGAAAATTATCGATGTCAATTTAAATATTTTCAAAATTTAAATATGTTAATTTTTACATATTCGTTATACTATGAAATTCTCAAAAATTTTAGTAGTTTTTATTTCCAGCATTTTTTTTTTATAATGGCAGATTCAATTTACACGATTTTTATTTGTGTAAATCGAATCAACACTTGATATACATATTCGCGTACGTTGAGGACTTTGAGGACATTGAGGACGGTATTTAACTATTTACTTATTCACAACTTCTCTTTTAATTCATTCATACCTACGATGTCGTCAAAAATTATTTTTTGTATGTGTTTGAATGAAATGGACGACTGTATCATGTAAAGTCGTGTAAGTCACTTTATGTAAGTGTATTTGTGTATCTGTGTACAATTAAAAATTTAAAAAATTGTAAGCAAGGTAGGCACATTAAATTTTAAAAAGTTAAATAGAGATAAAGCGTTTGTTTTTCTGCTCAGACTTAAAGGAATGTCGATGGTGGGTTTGACACATTTTGACAAGTAATATTTCATTTTGTATATATACGCTTAGCAGGTTAGACAAACAAATACTGCAAAACTTTAATGCAATAAAATTTGGGGCCCTTTTTTTTTATATAAATCTCACATAATAAAATTTTTTAAAAAATTTTTCGCTTCTTTATGTCGAATTTAAAAAAAATTAAAGGATTCTGTAGTTTTTGGTTTTAATTTGCAAAATTTTTGCAAAAATTTTCCAAACATTCGATGTCAATTTATTGATTTTTTATTAATTCGTCTCTGACTTTGCCCAACTTTTCTCGACTCTAATAATAACCTTAAAATATAATAACTCGAATAATCAATAAAATATCCGAATAAGGAACTTGAAATAGGTAACCCCAAAATACACCTAAAAAAGAGCAATACAAAAAAATTAAATTTATCACAAAAGTACGAACTTAAAAAAAATTTTACTTGTCCTTTAATGACCAGGTCATTTTTTTTTTACAATATATACAGGGTGGTCCAGAATTATGTACCGTAATTGCTGGAGCTGATAGTATGTTCAAAAATAATGGTACCTTTTCATCTACACTTTTTTCCAAAACTCAATAATAAGGGAGATAAAGCAGAGGGGTAAAATGTAGAGGGATGGAATGAAACTAACTTCTTCTTTTAAAAACAATTTTGGGCGCTTTTGATTTCTCGATTCATAATCTAGGGGTGCGTACGAACATTAAGATAATTAAATTTATGGTATCAATTATTCCATCACTTATGATTAGGGGATAATTTGGAAATAGATACTTCTACTTTAAATTACTCGAAAACGGTAATATTTATCGAAATGTAACAAGTATACCTTTTTTGCGTGAAATTGTCTGAGGAATCATATAATCAAGGATTTTGTTTAAATAATTGCAAGTTAAAAAAGAAAAGACGTGATAACTCACACCTACCACCCAAAACCACCCCTTAGTCATGAGTGGTGGAATAAGTGTTGACATAAATTTAATCCTTATAACGCAAAATAAGTACCCCTAAAATATCAACCCGTTATTCAAAAGCGTTTGGAAAATATTTCAGAAATAATGGTTTTCGTTTCACCCCTTTACAGAGTTGTATCTCCCTTATTATTGAGTTTTGAAAAAAAGTGTATATGAACGGGTACCATTATTTTTGAACGTACTACCAGCTCTAGCAAGTACGGTACATAATTCTGGACCACCTTGTATATATATATATATATATATATATATATATATATATATCTATCTATCTCTCTCTCTCTCTCTATATATATATATATATATATATATATATATATATATATATATATATATATATATATATATATATATGTATATATATGTGAGTTTTTGGAGAGTTGCCATTTTCATTACAGCCAAACCGTTGATTTAATCGAAAAATTGTTCAAATAAGAGTTGTAGATATCGACGGGGGCAACCGATTGGTATAGTCAGGAGCTTTATAACTCTATTGGTTTTCGAGCAAACTTATAAATTTTTAAATGAGATTATATATTAATTTTTCGATAAAACTGATCTAATGCATTAATTAACAACATAAATGAGCAAAAAAAAGTTTTACCCAAGTTTCTTTTTTTAATTTTTCTTTATCAGTTAGGCGGTAAAAATATGCATATGTACTTGAGGCTACTTCAACTGATAGTGTTTTTCTTGGTTACATTTCCATTACATCCAAGAAAAGAACCTTTTCCAGAACCATTTCTATCATAAAAATTTGGTTGTAATAGAAATGGCATGGTATATAATACTCACATTGTATATATATACCGTTTACGCGTGAGAGGAGTTCAAAGTTTACTTAAAAATTCTATTAAAATTCACATAGTGTTTGAAAAATTATCAAACTGGATCTCGAACCCGGATCTCTTGGTTACTAGCCAACCTTACCAATGTATGACGAAATTCTTTTCGTATTTAAACACACCAATATTCTTATGTTCACTTAAAGTCCAGCTTAGCTGATACTTGAACACTCGATTTACTTTGGCATGTATGACCAATTCATTATTCAAATAATAAGGTTTCACAGGCACTCGATAACATTTGAAATTAAAAATATAACTGCGTCTCGCATTAAAGAGAGAATGTATTTGATTGATTACCAGATTGGATTGGCACTCGAACAATCAGTCGGTGGCCTAATTGGTAAGGCGCTTGACTAGTAACCAAGAGATCCGGGTTCGAGATCCAGTTTGATAATTTTTCAAACATAAGAATACTGGTGTATGTTTAAATACGAACAAAAGTTCGTCATACATTAATAATGTTTCATAGGCACTCGGCAACATTTGAAATTAAAAATTAAAAAATCAAATTTTTGTACTTTGTTCAGAAACGCGTGAACCAATGTTAATGAAATTTGGTACCTGCGCAATTCCGAGAATGCCACTACTTTCAGTAACTAAAGAAATCCAAATAAAATTGGAGAAGGGTTAAAACTACCCCACCCCTAGATTAATTTCTTGAGAATCTTTTTAAGGATGATGATATGGCCTTAAGATTTTTTTAAGGGGAAGATTTATTAATTTTCTTCATTTTTTTTTCTTTCTAAGTCCCAAAAAACTTTGTACTTGTTTGACTGTAGACGGCTTGGGAAACTTTTTAATCGCTAACATCTTCTCTGTGGACGGTTGTATAGTCTCGTTTTCTACAATATGTCCCAGAAATTCCACCCGTCGTTTAAGAAATTGACATTTCTTTAGATTCAATTCCAGTCCAAATTTAGCGGAAGTTTTTAGAACAATTTTCAGACGGTCAACTGCTTATTTTTCATCAGTGGAAGGTATGATAATGTCATCTAAATAAATTATAACGTATCCCATATTCATTGTCGGAAAATTTGATAAATATACCGCTGGAAAACTGAAGGACTGTTGCATAACCCGAACGGGACCTTGAAAAATTCATAGTGGTTATCTAGCGTGATGAATGCGGTATATTTTATTCTTTCTTCGTGTATCGGCACGTGAAAGAATCCATTTTTGAGATCTATGGTAGTGAAAACTTTGGCATTTCCCAGTTTAGCTAGCACGTCCTCAACAATTGGTAACGGAAAACGATCTCGAACTATTTTCTTACTGATTTTTCTACAGTCTATACATGTTCTAATGGTGCCATCCTTTTTTCGTACTGGTACCACTGGACTAGCAAAATCAGATATACTAGGTCTAATGGTACCATCTTCGAGCCATTGAGCTATCTGTTTTTCGACTTCCCGTTTTTCTTTTTCCGGTAACTTTCTTGGACGTTGGTAAATCGGTTTTTCATCCGTTAAGATAATTTTCATCGTAATATTTACGGATTCTGTCTTTTCTGGCTTGTAGTTTATTATGATATTCTGTACCTTCTCCTTGTACTCCTTGTTGGTAATGTGATCAAGTTCGACAACGTTTTCGTCATCCTTAAGAGATATTTGCATTAAAAAACTCTCTGTCTTCTTTTTATGAATAATAATTCCCTCATCCGTAATAATAATGTCAGCATGTGTAGATAGTTCGTTTCCAATTATGGCCTTAAATCCCGAAGTTGTTCTTGGAATTACATTGAAAGTTAAATTCAGTGTTTCGTTGTTTATTTTTACACTAGCTGTGACCTTGGGCTTCGCCCGCTCTGTATTCGACTCTTGTCTTTAATCTTTAATATGAATATAAATTCTAAAAAAAAATTTTTGTTTAATATATATCTTTGGTTTGATTTTGATTCAATTAGTGGATTCCTATAGTAAGGTTATGGAAAAAATTTTATACCTAACATTTTATTGCAATACTCTCGGTGTATGGTAATAAATAAATAAATGTGCGTATACTTAAACTGTTATTATTTCAAAAATCCATTGCTTACTTTTATTACTATTATGCAAATCTCTCTTATGTTTTATTTTCATTAGCTTATGTATGACATTCATATTTTGAAAATCCAATATTATTTTAAAACTGTTAACCACATGTCCTACAACAGAGAGTATTTTCCCAAATTATGGATTATTACAAAAAAAAAATTTTGAACATAAGTTCAAGTATACCAGTTATACAAAAAAGACATTTACATTATTCTCCGAAATTTTAAGATGAGTAGATAATAAAATATTTATTGCAATGCATCTGATTTAAATAACTGACCTAATTTAATTTACAGCTCCATAAATTCAATCATAACAAAACCTTATAAAACCTTATATTTAATAAACTGAGTGTAACTAATTTATTCCACATGAATCTTCAGTCAGTAATAGAGATGCTCACAGGAATGATTTTCTTAATCCGTTCCCGCCCACTTACGATTATACCCATCGCTCCCGTTCACTCCCATTCTTGTCGAAAAATTGTCACTTCTGCCCGTTTCCTTCAAATTAGTCCCGAACCCGTTTTCTTTATTTCCGGTCCCGCTTTATCAAAAAAAATTTAATTTTAATTAACGAAAATAAAAATGTATCACTCGCAGCATATTTATCCACTCCCAACCGTTTCCATTCCCGTCAAAAAATTTTCACATCCGCCCGTTCCCGTTCCCGCCGGTAAGACTCGAGAGGATCTTTAAAACTCTCGGTCCGATTTCCAGCTCTAATCGGTAATAAATGATTCTGTATTAATTGAGAGTTAATGTCTCTGTACCAAATTCCATCGAAATCGTTTCAGTCATTTTGTCGTGATTGAATGATTGGTTTTGTATCCCATGGAAACCTTTTATCGAAACAAAATCATCCTAGGTACGGATTTAAGGTAAATAGCGTTTGTATACAAAGTTTCATCACATTTAGTTCAGTCATTTCAGTGTAATGGAATGACTAATTTAGTGTCCCACAGGAACTTTCAATCGGGATAAAATTATTTTATGTGTTAATGCAAGATAAAGTTTGTCTATATAAAAAATTGTTTACAATTTAGATCAGTCGTTTCAGTAATCGGATAATATATTAATTTGGTGTATTTTTCTCCTACAGCAGTCTTCAATCGGAATAAAACTATTCTAGGTATGTGTTGGCTCATGGTAAATAGTACTTCTGTACCAAATTTAATCTAATTCAGTTACTTCACCGTGATTAAGTAACTGATTTTTTTTATCCCACGGGAACTTTCAATCGGGATAACGTTATTCTCTGTGTTAACTCAGTAAAATTTGTATCAATAAACTTTGTAAAATTTTATCAAAATTCGTTCAGCCGTTTGTATTAGATTATTCTATGTATTAATGTACTTGTTGCATAAATAGCTATTTTCTTAATTTTAAGAAGATTCAAGTGTTTTTTTATTTAATAAAACTTGTCCCACATATATATATATATATATATATATATATATATATATATATATATACATATATATATATATATATATATATATATATATATATATATATATATATATATATATATATATATATATATATATATGTTTATTATTAGGTCGAGTTGATTTTTTAATGAGGTCCACCGGGATATATATATATATATATATATATATATATATATATATATATATATATATATATATATATATATATATATGTATATATATATATATATATATGTATATATATATATATATATATATATATATATATATATATATATATATATATATATATATATATATATGTTTATTATTAGGTCGAGTTGATTTCTTAATGAGGTCCACCGGGATATATATATATATATATATATATATATATATATATATATATATATATATATATATATATATATATATATATATATGTATATATATGTTTAAGTCGAGTTGATTTTTTAATGAGGTCCACCGGGATCTTGCAGACCCGGAAACACCAGAAATAAACTACCGAACCAATTCTGAAAATTTTCTCACTTCTAGAGAACTAAATTATTTGAAATGGAGATCAACTATGTTGTCAATGTCCGTTCGGGTTCTAGGGTCCCAAAACACCAAAAGGAAATTACGCAATCGATTTTGAAAATTCCTTTACTCTTAAAAAACTAAACTATTTTAGATGGGTATAAAAATGAACTACCCAGTTGATTTTGAAAATTTTTTCACCATCAGAAAGTTAAACTATTATAAATGGATATATGCTATACTCTCTGAGATTTGCTAGGGTCCTGGGGACCCAAAAGCGCCGAAAATTAACTATTCAACTGCTTCTGAATTTTTTTTTACTGCTAGAAAGCTAAAATGTTTTAAAGGGGTACGGGTCTTAAGTGGGTCCGCCAGTGCCCAATATTTGGAAATTCGCTGTTATGCAAATGCTGTGACAGGGGTATTTTTATTATTAATTTGTTATTTATGAAGTGATTTTGCATAAATAGTTTTTTATTAATTTTAAAAATTCGTCAAATGCGTGTTTTTGACACGCACTAAGTAATGTCATCTCAGTGAAATGTATGATTTTTTGTTAACTCTATAGTTGTTCAGAGCTCTACAGCCCTCTTGCGTTTATTCAATATGGATGTACAACTCAATAATTATTCAGTCACAAAACGATATTAATATGTCATCTTCGATGACATAATAAAAATCAAAATGGAGACTCGAAATGTGTGACGACACAGATTCCTGACACATTTCGTGTCTCCATGTTGTTTTATAATTTATAATTATTGGTCATTTTCTGAATGGGTGTATCTATTTTGGATTGTGACTTTATCAAATATAATTGTTTTGGTAACGCCCCTTTCTCCAATATTCAACTTTATTTCTTATCGATTCGCCATTTTGTAATATTTTTTATCATTTATTCGTCCAATTTTGCTTCTTATTGTGCCCATTACAGTACTTAAGTGTACATTTATTTCTGTACACCACTGTATCTGCTGTTTATGCTTGCGGTTCATTTTATTGTCTTAAGTGCGTTTTATTTTTTCCAAGAAATGGATTTGTGTTGACTGAGAGGATTGTGTTAATTGCATTTGTGTATGAGCAAGAGAGATGAGTGCTATCTTCTAGAGCCTTCGTTAGTGCGCTATCGTACAATACTTTGCATTAAGTGAATTACTTATCTCTTTCTCTCACTTTGCTTCGGTAATGTTGGTGTCTCTATCAATAAAGAATATTAATGTATTAATTTGGAAATTTCTAGAAGAACGACAACATATATAAGAGAGGCCAGCATTGCGCAGTGGTTGTTGTTGTTGTAATTAGTTTTTGAGTTAAAGTTTGAATGAAGTTATGTGATTTTTCGTATTCGAGGCACGACGCCATATTTTCTTTGCAAAATTTTGTAAATTGAATTGAAAGTATATTGTTTGTTAAAATCGTTTATTATATTAGATAAATTTAAATCGTTAAAATATTTCGTGTTTTATTGGAGATTTTTTCCTTAAACTATATTTTTTAAGTAAAATATCCAACTGTGCGATTGTTCCTGAATTAAAGCTGAGAAAGGACGGAGGACTTGCGACACAAAGAGGAGAAATCCAATGCGAAATTAGTTTAAATTTGAGTGGGAAGAAACAATAATCCCTCTGCGCTGTTTTACGCCCACTTATCAACTAAAAGGGGCAAAAACTGTTTTAAATTGTCATCCGCAGGCGTGGATTATCTACCACCGGTTACAACAAAGCCAAAAACCGTTTTATTCTGCAAAAACCTATACTAGCAGTCAAACCCAAGTAGCAACGATCTGATCACTTTGGTCCATCAAAGCGAGACCAAAGTGATCAAAGAAATAATCGACAAAATACAAAAAATTAATAAACAGTATAACAAATAATATAAAAAACTTTGAGTGTCGAATTGAAATCTTATATATTAATATAAATGGTAAAAAATTTGTGTAATTTCGATGAGTATCAACAGCGTCAGCTTCTAAGGTATGATATTATCTGTATATCAGAAACTTGGCTAATTGATGATTTTAAAGATATTTCTATTTGGCTTCTATTATATTCAATTGTCAGTTCCAAAGCACTAAAGATACATCACAAAGGTAGGGGTATAGGTGGGCTTACAATATTCGTTTCTAAAAAACTACTGTTCGAAATTTATGAAGTTACAGAAATGAAAAATTAATATTAGTGGTTTAACTGTAGTTATAGGTCTAATTTATTTTAGCCCCTCACGGGAATACAAGGAATGCATTGCATACTTAGATATATTGCTAAATAATCTTCCTAGCGAAAATAACACGCAAGATGTAATCATAGGTGGCGATTTTAATGGCACAGTTGGTTTATTGAAACAATATGAGCCGGATGTCGAAACATTTTTCTATGACATAGAATTAAGATCAATACGTAAATCTAAAGATGTAGTAATTAACTCAAAGGGTACACAGTTGATTAAAACATTTGAAACGTATGGATATACATTAGTAAATGGACGATCAAACGGAGACTCGGACGGAAATTTTACTTATCGCAGTATTCTAGGAAAGAGCTGTATTGATTTAGCTTTCGTGAACGAAAACGCTAGGTATATTTTCAGTGATTTTTGTGTGTGTGATTTCGTTCTCGAATCTGATCATCTAGCTTGTGAAGTCTCTCTTACACATGTTAAACAAGCTTATGAAATAAAGCATGACTCTCTCAAAAGAAGCTGTTACTTAAATGGGACGGGAAAAAAAAGATCCATATAAAAAAGAATTAGAGCATTCTTTAATATCCTATAAAATAGCCAGTGATAACATCGATCAGATGTATCAGAATTTAGTAAATAATATTGTTGAAACCACGAAAAATGTAGGATTGACGCGTGAAATATGGTTAAATAGAAATTTTAATACAAAAAATAAGCCATGGTTCATTTACAATTGCATTGTAGCTAAACAAGAAATGAGAAAAAAACATAGGGCGTGCCAAAGAAAAAATTTTAATGACTTCAAAATGTTTTAGTTTTTAAAGCAGCTTATGCAAACGCAATTTCTATGACTAGAAATGATTATTATAAACAATTATTTGCTCAAATATCAAATGTTAAAAACCCATCGGAATTCTGGATAGCAGTAAGAAAATTTGAAAAGAGAAACTTGAATATTAACCCCATAAGCTCTGAAAAATGGGAAACTTTTTTCCGAAACTTTATGATACTATTGAAATTGACTCTAAACTATACTTAGTTATTATAAATCCATTCTTAGACAGTTTTATTAACATAGACAAGCTTGAAAATAGTCTAGAAAGAGCTAGAAATTTTAAAACGTCTGGCTCTGATGGAATCTCTAACGAGTTCGTAAAAAATATGGACCATGTTAGTAAAAATATTTTATTAAAAATATATAATAGCATTTTAAATCTTAAAAAATGGCCTAAAAAATGCGGAGAGATCGAATTAATTATGATCTACAAAAATGGAGATAGGAATAACCATGAAAATTACCGCTCTATTTCTTTGCTTAATTCTATTGTCAAAATATTTACATTTATTATCAGAACACGATTAACAACGTGGGCAAAAGAATATAACTTGCTACCTGAGTATCAATGCGGTTTTAGAAGAAATAGGAGTTGTATCGATCAGGTATTTTCTTTACTCTGTACCGTTTAAAATAAAATCCAATTACGTAAAGGTAGGGTATATGCGGTGTTTATTGATCTGAAATCAGCATTTAATTATGTGTGCCATTCTAAATTGTATGAAAAATTATTTTATCTGGTGGTAAGCGGTAAAATTATCAGACTTGTAAGAAATTTGTACCAACAGGCTATAGCAACTGTAAGAATATTAGACGAATATACACAATCCTTTGATGTCACACGGGGGGTACTACAATGTGATACCATAAGCCCACTACTTTTTATATTATATAACCCGGGATGTAAGGGAACACCTAAGAAAATTAAACATTACTGGAGTAAATATAGACGGTTCTCATGATATACTGGTGTTGGGGTACGCTGACGATATAGTGCTGTTCGGTCATAACCCTGCAGATTTACAAAATAAAATAACAGCAATAAATAAATTCTTCAATGATCTTAGCCTGCAAATTAATGTCAACAAAACTAAAATACTATGTTTTAGTAGAGGACTGGTAAGGAAATACCAAAACCGCATTAAAATAAACGATACTATAGTTGAAAATGTTAAAAATTTCCCTTATTTAGGCGTCATTTTCCATTACTCTACTACTTTTTCTGCTCAAACAGATAATGCTATTAGTAAAGAGAAGCGAATCATGAACAAAATAAAACAAATTATAACAAGCTCTAAAAATAATTCTTTTAATACGATTTTGCAACTTTATAGCCCTAATGGATTTGCAGCTCTATATGGATTCGAAATATGGGCACTTCGACATCTGGATGATATTGAGATAATTCAATCCACATTTTTTAAAGCTATTTTAAACCTACCAAGGTTCACTGCAAATTACGTTTTGCGACTAGAATAAAGTATTTCGCAGACAAAAGCTAAAATATTTGAAAAATCCTTAAAATGGCTTTATAAAGTTCTATCTATGCTACACGACCGATATCCGCTAATTTGTCTATAGAGATTATAATTTTAGATAAAACCCCAGATAACGAGATAAAATGCAATTGGTTCACCCAACTAAAACATATATTTAAAGAAATTGAAGAAGAGCTTTTTCTAGATCAAATAAATGCGAAAATTCTTGTCGATAATATTAACAGGCTTATTAATAAATATAAAAATGAGCTTTTTTTGAAAGATATTAAAAGAACAGAAAAATCTACCTATAACTCAACTTATATAGATTTAAAAACGATAACTGGAACTAAGCCATATCTATTCTATAGCGAAAGCCTACTACACTCTAAAATGTTATGTAAAATCTGCACAGTTAACTTAAATTAATTATACTTAAGGCACAATAACAAAACAATTAAGCTAAACTCAGAAGAAAAATGTACGCTCTGCGGTCTGAATTATACTCAAGATCTTACACACATTTTGATTGCGTGCCCTAGATTAGACGGAATTAGAGTCAAATGCTGTGGGAAATATCTGATAGATAGAAGCCAGTTTAGTTTACCCAAACCCAACTAATATGACTCAGTTAGATAATATACATAGCAAACTCCCATATCGCACGCTCCCATTTAGCAATTTCGTCGCATACAAGATGTGTATAATGGCACCCCTCCGTCTTTAAAGTAAATATATTTTTGAATGTGTTAGTGTCTAAGACTTAGACTCTAAGTAATAGTTTGTAACAGTAAATCATACAAATATATAAATCAGAAACATTGACGCCCGTCATCTTTGACTTTCTCATTTAGCAATTTGGTACCAGTGGATTGCGTAATGGGAGTTTCCTATGTATATAATTTAATTACCAATTTTATAGAAATATATTGAGCACAAGCTGATATTGTTGGTATCCAGTAGAAACTCTACGTTATGTTTATTTATGGATTTGTAATATTTGTACGTATTCTACTACTCTTTTATTTAGTAATATGTTTAGTTATCTATTTAATCAATTATTTTTCTTTTGAAACCAACTCAATTGTATCTAAAGAAACAATAAATACTACTACTACTACTACTAATTTATTTGATTCGTTAAATTGTCTTACCGTATTACACTTGAGTTTTATAATTTTTCTGAATAAATTTGTGTTTTCCACAATTCAAATTTCTTGTGTAAAAGCAATTTAATTCAAAGAACTGTCAACCCAAAAATGCTTCAGCTTCTCTGCCACGTTTTGATAGTTGACAGTTCTTCTCGTTAAATTGCTAAGCAACAAATTTTCGTTAGACAAACCCAAATTTATTCGAAAAAATACAAACCCTTCGTGTAATAATAAGTGAGAATTGATGCGAACAAAATTTTAAAAATGATATATAATAAATAATAAATTAATTAAAACTTATAAAATTTAAAAAAATTTCATAAACAGCACTACAAAAGATCGCGATGTCTGTGACGTCATTATGTTAAGATAGATATTCAATACAAAAATATTTGTAACAAGCAATAATTTCCTACAACAATAATTCAAATTAAAAAGACATTGTGTTTTTAGGGAAGTTACCATTACGACGTCACGTATGCGCTCGGGAACTGTCGGTCCGTTATCGATTCTAAGTTTAAAAATTTATTTTTGATTTGATATAACTTTTCAAATATTATGTTTAAAAAAAATAAAAAGAGTTTTCGTATAAAACGTATATGATCTTTTCACTTATGACAAAAAAATTTTCTTCACCTAATTAGAACTAAAGATTATTCATAGAATTTTTAAATTGTTATTTTAAAAAAAAAAATTATTTTAATAATTTTTTGTTTTTAGCACACGCATTAAAACAGTTAAAAGTGCAGAATTAATCAAGTGTATAAAATTATTATTTGTAAAGTTTTGAAATGAACAGTGTTAGTAGGGTTAGTTGTAGTTTAATTTATTTTTAACTTACTGTCCATATCACACTTCTTTTAGGCAATAAATGCATTTTTCACTCTAAGAAGCTCAATAGTTGAACTTATTCGTGGATTTAAATTTCGCTTTAGTTACAACTGTACAAAATTTCAATTTCATTAAAGAAATTGTGTATTCTATTTTCACACTTATTCAATAAATAAGTAATAGTTTTATAGCAAATTTTTGTAAATTTCAGTACATAAATATATATAATAATTAACCCCACCTGAAGCAAGACCCTTCTAATAAACAAATTTTATAAAATACACAATTTGATTATCAGTTAGTTATAAGTATCGTATTTTTATTATATTTAATTTGAAATGTACAATTTCTTATAATAACTGAATTTGACTATGTTAAATAAAATTTATGTATTAATGATACTATTTTCAATTTTTTTACTCAGTTTTACTCGTAGTTGTTACTCTTACTATTCTGTTACACGACTCAATATAGAGTTAAAAAAAAAAATAAATAAAAATTATAAAATAAGTTATTTTAGAGCCTTCAGCTCTTCGACAGAGTTTTCATTTAAGGCGTAGTTTCCTAACCCTTATTTTTCCGCTGTCTCCTTTTCGAAAAAAGTTACTCTTCGGTTCGTTTTTAGATACCACTTTGTTTTTAATTTCTGTGATTATATTCCGGCCCATAGGCAGCCCACATAAATATGTCACAGAAATTTAAAACTGGTATCTGCAAAGAAAAAATTGTGTTCTTATTTTTTTATATAAATTATTTACAAAACTATTTTTAAAAAAAATATATAGATTCATAATAAAGACTTAAATTCAATTCAAAGCAGGCGAAGCTGTGGATCATAATTAATAAATAAATGTATTAGATAAGAGCTTCAGTTTAACTCACCTATAACTATTATAGTAGGGAAACATATGAACTTTTAAGTTCAATATTTGACAAACGAGTTTTAAGAATGAAAAGTGGTTAAAAGAATTTCAACTGTATTTTAAAAGATCTTTCTAAGGATATCCCGCACTATGGGATACGTGAAATTATTTTGGAGTTATTTATGAAATATGAAAATTTTGTCCGTTTTCCAACATCTCCCTTAATGATCTAGATTTGAGTTTTTGGAAAATGTTTTCTAAACCGAAATATACTTCGATGAAAAATTTCATTTACTGAGGACCTGTTTGTCTAGTTTAAATCACTTTTTGAATTTTCGAAAACTTACCTGCCTATATTTTAAAAAGTTACCAATACAGTTATCGATACTAGCAAATGCTAGTATCTGTAATTTTTTTAGACCTTTGGAAGCAACAGTTTGAAAGTTACGTAGGGGAGAAACAAGTTATTTGCTATTTTAAAGCTTAGTATTTCGTAAATGAGGCTTAAAAATAAGGGGGAACCTCAATTTCATTTTATGAGCCCTTTTAATAATATCCTACAGGATGTGGTACGTGAAAAAATTTCATCCGCGCGTTCCAGTATGGAAAAATACTTCAAGAAATTAAGACCCCACCGCAGCATCCTGCATAACATAGCGAATTTCCCAAAATTTACATTATGAGAATAATATTTTAAAAATACCTATTGTAAGACATACAATAACTAATAATAATGAAGAGTTTAGATTTTTGTCGAATTCAGACGCCATCCACATAATTTATATTGTTTTCTTATTTACAAGATCATCGCCATACATGATTCATCAATATAGGAAAGTAACTAAATATCACTAAATACTTTACTAACAATACGTAATGTAATGCGTGGCACCAAATTTTTTGGCTTCGAAAATTATTATACGAAAATTATTAAAAAATCATAAAGAAAAATACTTTAAAAAATCAAGTACCTAAGAGCTTTTTTCCGCTGAGATCTCTGATTGAGTTTTAGATTTTTGGTTTGATACTTTTTTTTTAAATCAGTATATAACTATTTAAATTTGATTGGCTTATACATTATATAAGTCCAAAACTTCAACTAAAAAAATCTCCAGTGATGTGTTGGCACATGCGTAGTAATAATATTTTTTTACTGTTCATCTGACATGGGTACTTAAAATTTAATACGTTGAGGGTCACTCTTTTGACAACTAATATACCAATATATAAACAACTGCAGTCCGCTCTCTGGCTAAACTTAATAAGTACAATAGGTACCACAGGTCTGCTGCACAAATACGTGATGTATTGGAGAGCAGATATGTTTATGTAACTTATTGGTTTCTGGAAAAAAAATTTCCCCTCCTCACTAAAAAAAAACAAAAAAAAAAACTTATTGGTGTACACTTTATGCCGAATTATTGACGTGGTATATTATGTTTTTATTTTACAAAGTGTACGACCATAAAGTAACGCTCAAATCTATTATTAAAATATTAAATATAATTTACAGTCCGTTCAAATATAAGAACGACCAACAAAAAACCATAAATCAAAAGAAATTTGAAAAGTATTTTAGTTGCATGCTGAGAGAGTGCAATGGTCGCAAGCTCAAAAGACCTTCAGAAACTGAGGTGAGGGGAACACAAATTGTATTATTTCCATAGTTACCAACCAAACCAAGTAATTATGTTTTTATAAGAATGAGTGAGTAAACTTCTATTTATTAATATGATAGACAAAAATAAATGCAGATGTAGATAAAAATGGTCTTTTTAGCTTGCGCCCATAATACAAAGTATACATTGCAGTTATAGAAAATTAGAAAATTAATTTGACTGGATGTAAAAAATTGACGAATATTGTTGGAATATTGTGCTTCTACATTTTAATTTATAATCATAAATTTATAGATACATATTATATAAGAAAATAAAGATATACCTATAATACCTAATAGGACAAATTATATATTTTGTTCTTTTTACTAATAAGAAAAAAAATTTAAAAAATCAGTATAAAATTTATGCTGAAAAATTTGAGTTATAACTTATTTTCATTTCTGACAATAAAAACAGATATTTGGATATGAATTTAAAAACATTACTATATCGAACAATTTACTGTTTTTTTGAAAATGCTGTACAAAAGTATTACTACTTAAATAAGTATTTAAAAATAATTCTCCAAAAGATATCACCGACCTTTGTTATATTAGTTTAAAAAGAACCTTCAAGTAAATAAATTTTATTGGGGTTTAATGGTATTTTTTTTATTTCTACTTTATATTGTATGACCAATATCAGTGATATCATGGTCACTATTGTCAAAAAAATTTTGTTCCAAAATTTTTGCATATTTATAGGATAATAAATTAGAAAATAACTCTTGAAATATGGATAAAAATATTACGTCTTACTCTAAATTGTCATTTTTTAATGAAAAAATTAACAAAAATCCATAAAAAAGTGATAAAATGTTCAGGATTAAGTGAAAGGATTACTTAGCAAAGTATTTTTGTCCTGGAAGAATTTCTCGCGTTATTGAAAGACGTGATATATACCGTGGGAATGTACGTGGTAAGTAACATAAATAAATAATGAAAATTACATTGCTCTAAAATGTACGAAAACAAGGATTTAAGGACAAGGTCAATGATGAAAATCTTAATTTTACGTTTATCTGTGAATATTTTGTTACATCGAGATTCGGAATCCTTATTTACGTAATTTCCAGAACAATCTATCTATCTTTGTTTATATATGTTATTTACATACATTTTTCCCACGGTATATATCGCGTGCTTTAATAACGCGAGAAATTCTTTCAGTGCGAAATTTCTTTGCTACGCAATCCTTTTACCTTATTCTGGCCATTTTAGGGCTCTTTGGTGGAATTTTGTTAATTTATTCATTCAAAAATGACAAATTAGAACAAGATGTAGTATTTTTTATCCATATTTCAAGAGTTATTTTCTAATTTATTATTCTGTTTGTGGTCGTTTATGATGTATTAAGTGTCAAATAGTAGCCTACTTACAATTTAGGCCCTTTCTATAGAATTTATTCTGGTAGCATAGATCAATAATCGATTTCTTGGACTCTATTGAAATTCCTTTAATTTTCCAGTAAATATATAAAAAAATTGACCTTAAGGATTATTAAATTTTATATTTATTTAAAATAAAGATACTTACCTACGTAAATATACTTCTAAATTTGAAAATAAAGTAATTCATTTTTGAAACATATAAAAATATATATCAAATTGTAAGGTGTTCGAATACGAATGTGGCGTTGGACATGTTGATACAAATTGCATGCATAATATTTTTCTTAGAGAATTTTTTTTTAAAAGCTATTAATGAAATTTTTTTAGCTTATATAGGAAGTAAAAGATCCATATATTAATATTATAAACAAAAAAGTTCAAATTTGTGAGAAATTATGGGAATCCATTCAGTTTAAATTTTGTCATATGAGTAAATATGCTGCTGTTCGAATACGAGTGTGGTTGACTCTATATAGAAAATTCTATAGTGTAGTATATGAATCGTCAACGATTGAACGTAGCTATTAGAAATATATATAGCAAAACAAGTTATTTGTTAATTCATAATAAAGGATATAAGGTAAAAGACCCGGTAATTGACCCTGGCCCAGTTTCTGAACTTTTCAACTTTGTTATAAATTAATAAAAAAACTATATTTTAAATAAGAAAAAAAATAAATTCTTAATTTAAAGTAATCTATTTTGTGTCTAATGAACAGCAATTCAAAAAGTTTAGAATATATTAACTAAATAAAAAAAAATTTTTAAGTTTAAAATGTGTGTAAAAACTATTTTTTTTGGTAGTTTCCTAACAGTTTATGTTACAAAGTACTCATTTTGATCTGTGCAATATTCATCATGTAAGTATGAAAACTTAATTAAAAATATATGAGCAGGTTAATATTTGTTTAAAATTTATTTTAAAATATTTATAAAATACCTTAGAATGATTTTTATTATTGAAATATGAGGGTCAATTACTAGGCTCACTTCTAAAGTGGTATGGCCCAATTAAATTCTAACCAGTTTTTGTTAGTTATTTTGTTATTTATAGTTATCTTCGATTAGTTTTTGTTATTTTTCATAACGTATATAACATTAAACATTCATTTTTATCAATAAAAAATTATTTATAAATTAAATTTTAAAAAACTGTATTTTTAAATTTAAGGATCAGAAACTAGGCCACTGTCAGGGTCAAAAACTGTCACATAAGAAATTTTGAAGGTCAGAAACTGGGTCCTTTTTGTCAATTTTTAAAACATTAATTTAAATTATTAATTCAATTCAAATAAGTATTTTACTTGTATGACTTTATTTTGAAAGCCATAAACTAGTTGATAAAATTATTAATTGTCTCTTAAGTTTAAACTTATATTTATTACTGTCGTTTAACCTCAGCCGTCACTCTTAAAAGGTCAGAAACTAGGCCCGTTACCTTAAGTATATTTTTACATTTTAACTGAACATAATCTCTTTTTTTATCCAACTAAAATACTTTTCAAATTTATTTTGATTTATGGTTTTTTGTTGGTCGTTCTTAAATTTGAACGCACTGTAGATCAATTTTAAGCTGATTTTAATTTAGTGATGGGATTCCTATGAGGTTATAAAAAAATTTATAGGTAACATTTCGTTGCGAATTTGTTGGTGTAAGATAAAAAAAAATGGACGTATACTAAAAATCTTATAATTGTAGAAATCCATTATAAAATTTAAATGTAATTTAAAAAGTTCGTGTAGAATCTTAGAGAGAAATTTAAAAGAAATATATTTTTTATCCCTTTTAAGCATGTACTACGAATATATAATTTGTATACAGGATGTTTCATGATTAAATATGAAATGCTTTTTTAATACGAAGTACATTTAATTTCTATAAAGTAAGTATCTTTTTAACTGATTTTTAAATATTTTACACTAAAATGCAGTGGCGACGCGTGAAATTATTTCACTTATTTTGCATCTATTTTTATTTTAATCACTAATCAACTTTATAAAAGCTTTTTTATTGTAACAAGTAAAACTTCGATTGTAAAACAAAAATATTGAAATTTTTGACCAAACATTTGTAATTGTTGTACCAAGAGTAAGAGATGCTGGAATTTTTTTGTTTTGTTTTGTGATTGGCCTAAATTAAACATATAGGTAAAGGTCTTCAAAAAATTAGAGATTTTAAAATAACACTAGTAATAAACTTAGTTGTTTAGGTAGTCTTTAAATATATTTGAATCTAAGGTATTGCCCATTTGAAAAATTAAGACATCAGAATTACACTAATTGTAAGTAATGAAAAGGAGAAAGATTAAAACTTCATAAGTAAAAAATTTAAACAGGCAGTGGAGAAAAACAAATTAAAAATAAATACACATTTTAATAAAAACTTATAAAAAATAAACAACAAAATCTAAAATTAATTGATAAATTTAATATTAAAATTAAAAAAACTGAACTAAACCAAAGGGCAATAATCTATTAACACAAGATCAAAAATATTATTGAATTTCACCATTTCACCATTTCACAGACTGTTAAATACGTGTACGCATACAGTACCAAATACGTATATTTTGTTCATTGTGTTTGGAATATGAATCTGTTCTACAAAAGAGAGAAGGAAATATGGTGTTCATTCCAGGTGTTCATATTCCAAACAAAATAAAAAGCTATATGTAGGTATATATATATATATATATATATATATATATATATATATATATATATATATATATATATATATATATATATATATATATATATATATAGAATCGGTTCGGTAGCTTATTTCTATCCTATATAATATAGGATATTTTATCTTTCTAACAGTAAAACTATTTTTAAAACCCGTTGTGTAGTTTTCTATGCCGCATTTGCATCCACAGGACAGTTGTGGATGTCGAATAACTTACTGTGCTTATCTAAAATAGTTTACCTCTGCAATAGTGAAAAAATTTTCAAAATCGGTCAGTTATTTTATTTTTGACACTTCTGGGTCCCATGGACTTTGACGGACCTTACATAACGTAATCTATAACTATCTGAAATAGTTTAGCTCTCTAACAGCGAAAAAATTTTCAAAATCGGTCGGTTAGTTTATTTTTGGCGCTTAAAAGATCCCAGGACTCTGGCCGACCTCATACAACATATAAGCTAAATCCATCTAAAATAGTTTACCTCTGTAATAGTGAAAAAATTTTCAAAATAAGTCGGTTATTGTATTTTTGACACTTTTAGATCCAATGGACCCTAGCGGACCTTACATAAGGTAATCTATGTCTATCTAAAATAGTTTAGCTCTCTAACAGTGAAAAAATTTTCAAAATCGGTCGGTTAGTTTATTGTTGACATTTTTGGGTCCCATGGACCTTGGCGGACCTTACATTACGTATTCTATATCTATCTAAAATAGCTTAGCTCTTTGACAGTGAAAAAATTTTCAAAATCGGTCGCTTATTTTATTTTTGACACTTCTAGATCCAATGGACCTTAGCGGACCTTGCATGAGGTAATCTATATCTTTCTAAAATAGTTTAGCTCTCTAACAGTGAAAAAATTTTCAAAATCGGTCGGTTAGTTTATTTTTAACACTTTTGGGTCCCATGGACCCTGGCGGACCTTACATTACGTAATCTATAGCTGTCTAAAATATCTAAAATAGCTTAGATCTTTGACAGTGAAAAAATTTTCAAAATCGATCTAGTTCTTTAAAATTTTTTTCCTGGCATATAAACATTATTATTATGTTTATAATATTTAATAATATTATATCATGACATTACCTTCATTATCCTGTTCATTTAAAATTCAATAAAAAAATGAAAACAATCTTCATTACACATGCTTAAAATATCTGGTTAATTTTAATTTAAAAAAATGAGACAGAGATATGGTATTTATAATACATAGATTTTGAATAACTACCGTTTGTTTTACGTAAAAAAAATGAAATTTTTGTATATATGTTATAAGCAACTGAGATAGAAATATAAATTACTTATTACAATGACAAAGAGAGCAAAATAAGGCAAAAGTGAAAATTACGATTTTCTCGAAAACTACTTAACATAGAAAGAAAATTATAAGAACATTTTCTTCATAATTTTTTTTTCCTTTTCAACGATGTAAAAATCGAACTGTCTTATGATAGGATCGAATGATAAAAAATGGCGAGAAAACCTACTTCTGGGCATCCGACGTGCCTGGCTAACGAACTTAGCCAAGCCAATTCAGAATCCAGTCCGCACACAAAATCTCATAAGCGTTAGACGTTTCGTTCGAGAGTTATCGTGGGAACACATAAATATATATATATATATATATATATGTATATATATATATATATATGTATATATATATATATATATATATATATATATATATATATATATATATATGTATATATATATATATATATATATATATATATATATATGTATATATATATATATATATATATATATATATATATATATATATATATATATATATATATATATATATATATATATATAAATTTTAGTGAATATCATTTTCGTATTCTAGGGACCTTTCGAAAGGGAGTTTTCGAAATTCGCTAAAAGTATCTAAATAGTAAGGTTCCGTATGAAATAGCAGAATTATTTTGAAAATATGTATTATATGTATCATATTATATATACTTAATATATACTTATTGTAATAATTGTACCTCTGACGTTTTGTATGACTGGAAAGGTCTTTACACTAATAAATTATTATTATTATTATTATATATTATTTATTTATTTAATAATTATTTTATATATATATATATATATATATATATATATATATATATATATATATATATATATATATATATATATATATAAGACTACACTGGAACTGTAAAAATTATAAACTATGTAGAGGAATGCAACGGTGTAATAAACTAGTCTTAGAAGGGGTAGTCGAGCGACAAAATTAAGTGCGCGGTAGTGAGAGCACTCAAATTCTGCGAAAAATTTCACTTAGATAGTCTTATAACGGGCATTTAACTGTAATTCTTTAAGAAATTATATTTAGAAAATCTTAAATTACTCCTAAATCGACGCATATGAGATTTTAAATAATTTATAAAGATACCATTCTAACGATGTTTTCTGACATCCTAATTAGGACCTCTTTAAGAAATCTTCAAGACGACTTATTTAAAAAGTCCTCAAGATGTTAGAAAAAAACATCTATTTGATATCATTGAAGTGAGTTCATATTTAAGGTAGGTATCTTTAAGAACTCCTATTTCCAACTTTTTTGAAAAATATATTAAAGATCTCATATTTATAGTTCAGAAAAGTGTCTCAAAAAAGACTTCCTTAAGACACCTTTATGATTTTTGTGCTGTCTGAGATACCGAATAAAAAATTTACTGGTTAAAATTTCTTTGTTTTCAAGGAGTTACGATTTTCCTACAGGTCTGGGGAATAAAATTTTTAATTATCAATTTCAATAAAACAATTTAGACTTAACAATTATTTATGTTTATCTATCTATATATTCTTTAACATTTTGTCCGTTTAATTTTGGTAAAAGTACAGTTTCAAAAAGTAATTATTATCCAAATAATAATCTGTTGAAGTGTATCAAATTGATCACTGATGTGGAAAACCGATCTACATTAAAACATCCTCCAAATGTCCAAAAGCCACAACTATTTTGATATTTTTAGTGTTCCAATTGGTAATTTTTATATAACGTTAATTAAATAACATAATTAATTGAAAATTGAAATTACGTAAATTTTCAAACATAATTCTTAGCGATTACGGATCATTTTAATCCCCCTTTAAGAGCTATCATTAAGTGTGGTAAGTAATAATCCACTAAATATTAATTTACTCAAAAAAATATATAATTATATATATATATATATATATATATATATATATATATATATATATATATATATATATATATATATATAATTGTGTATATATATATATATATATATATATATATATATATATATATATATATATATATATATATATACAGGGTGTAAACAAATAACTCTCGCCCTTTTGTGGGGTGACTCATAGCACCCTGTAGACACTAAAACCACAGGAATTTTTTCGGAATGAACAGTCGCGTCACCCCTCAAAGGATAAGAGTTATTTCCTTTACACCCTGTATATAATATACACACACATACACACACATATATATATATAATATATACATATAATATATACATATATATATATATATATAATATATATATATATATATATATATATATATATATATATATATATATATATATATATATATATACTTTACAATATAAGAATACTTAGTCAACTATTTCATATTACGTAACATTTTTAAAAATCTTATTTTTTCTAGAAATATATTAAAACAAAATTATTCTTGGTATTTTACCATTCAGTATTTTTCCATAAAAATTATTATTTTTGTAAAACAAAGATTCGATCGAATAAAATAGAACAAATCTTACTTTTTGCTAACATAGCATCTAATCATTATAAAAAGAAACAAGTCACAATAATCGAATTCAGTTTTTGGGAAATTATTGTAAGTCGTTATTATGTTCGATTGATCGCGTTCGAATCTTTGTAATGTGTTTTAATATTTTAATTGTTACAATCATTGTTGAAGTGATCACTGTATTGAATCATTATTTCAATCTAATAAATTCGACTTTGTTAAAATTTAATCTTTGATTTTTATTTGAAAAATTACAAAGCTGAAAACAACTTTTCAGCAATTAAATTATAAATAAAAAAAAAACGCCGTGAGCAGCGGAGCCCCATCACGGAAGTCGAATTTTTCCTTTCATCTTCGGTATTGAGTGTCAACTAGCGAAATATAATTGAAAGTCCACAAGCGATTTGTAATTTTGGTGGTTTCAAAACTGATGAGTGTCCGGTTGATCGGGGCTTTAAAAAAAGGTTTTAGGTTTTTAAGGGCTGAATCTCAGTAAATTTCAATTTTGTGCCGATAGCAGTTAACAGGGAAAAAAACCAACACAATTCGTACGAAGGCATTTCTATCCATGCTTATCCGCCAATTGCCTTTGTGTTTTATTTTTAAATATTAAAAAAGGAACTTAAATAGTAAACTGGAAGGCTTTTATGAAGATATTTTTTCTTTCCAAAAAAATCCAAAATTTCTATTTTATAAATAATAAAAATCCAAAATTCCTAATTTATAAATAAACAGTGACTTTAATAACATTTTCAAATTACTTAATATGTATGTATTTCATTTGTTAAAAAATTGTATTCACTTTTTTTTAAATTTTTTAAAATTACTATTCGCCTACTTGTATTTAGAATAAAAGTAATGCATTTAAAACACATTTAACAATAGCATTCAATTCCGATGTAAAAATGGAAGAAGTGGGGGGAAAAGTAATGTGGACTCCCTAAAAGGTACTAGCTGGATACTAACTGAATACACGTACAAAATTTCAGCCCTCTAGGTTTCCTTAGAGAGTCTCTAGACGTGTTAGAAAACAAGCAAAAAAATTAAGGAAATATTGGCGTAAAAATCGTGGGGGTAAAGGTTAAAAGTTGAAACCCCCAAAAAACAGTGTCTGGCTCTTAACTTAACCTGTACACAAAATTTCAGCCCTCTAGGTTTATTTGGGGAAATTTTGACCCGAATGAAACTGTTAAAAAACAAGAAAAATCATGTTCTTTTGGGTATAAAAATGGTGGCGGTAGGGTTTGAAAGTCGAGACTCCCAAAAGGCACCCCCTTGATACTAACTCAATCCGAATACAAAATTTCAGCCCTCTAGGTTTATTTGGGTGACCTGTGCGAGTGGTACAAACTTCGAAAACGTCGAAAATGCATGAAATTGTAGCTTAAAAATGAGGGGGTGGGGGTAAAATATTAAAACCTCCAAAAAGCACAACCTAGGTACGAAGTTTATCAACACACCAAATTTCAACCCTCTACGTTAATTCTGGGGGGCTGGGGACCTGTTAGATCCAGCGAAAATCGTTTTTCCCCCCTCTACTCCCACGAAATCATCCTAGGAAGCTGAATTTTGGATATGTTGTAGGTAATTGACCGAAACATTATTTCCAACCGGTTTGGAAAAGTTTTATTGCTTTTCCGCCCCCCACCACCCCCTTAAAAGTTGGGTCGGATCAAAAATTTTCCCAAAATTTGACCCCACTTTGATAGTATGAGGTGCCTCGAAAGTGAGCCCCATTTACCAAATTTCATCTCTTAACTTCCATAGGGGGGCCCTACACAAATTAAAAGGTGGCGGAAATATATATATATATATATATATATATATATATATATATATATATATATGTATATATATATATATATATATATATATATATATGTATATATATATATATATATGTATATATATATATATATATATATGTATATATATATATATATATATATATATATATATATATATATATATATATATATATATATATATATATATATATATATATATATATATATATATATATATATCAGACTTTTTTTTCTACATATTCGTGTTCTACGGGTCCGAAAACGGATAGCGCCCCTACTCTCGCCTCTCGCAGCTCTTATCGTATAGACTGTATAAGTCTAATTTTTCGGAGAAAATTCGACTAATAAGAACATTAAATAAAAATAAGCACGACGCACAATTAAATAAAAATAATTTAAATAAATAAAATTTAAAAGACTTAAGATACAAATAAATTAGTTTGAGTGAAAAGTTAAGAGAAGAACTTTAGTGAAAAGCATAAAAGAACTTTCATCCCAAAAGCTCCGTTTCTTAGTTTTTTCGAAAAAATCTAAGCGGCCATCCAACCATTTCCGGAGGATCCAGTGTCGCATTCAATTAAAAAATCACTCAACGTCGAGAACCGGGCGCGTGTTTCCACTACATTAATTGGAGGTCGCGACATAAATTGGCAATTATCTGCCAGGATAAAAAGGATTAAAATAAGCAAAATTCCTCCGCAAATCAGGACTACAAAAAATACTACTGCGTTTCCAACTACAAGAATAAAACAAGCAAATCGGGTTACTACCAGCTTAGTGTCAGCCAAGTCAAGACGGTGTTCTAAGGACTACCAGCCTGTCCGAAATTCCTACAAGTGACGACGGTCAACAAACACTACCAACCTGGTCATACACATAGTCAAGACGGTGCCAAAAGCCTGTTGCAAGGTAGTGGTCAACAGTGGTTATTTATTGGTGTTCCACAGAAAAACAATTCCAGTCCAGTCGGACTGCAGTTTAAATCGAGCTTGTAAAAAGGTTAGTGAATTGTGTTTTTATCTCTACTTATTCAGTGTTCCTTAAAATTTTAAAATGGACCCTGATTCTTCAACACCAAACCCCTCCAGACGGCAATCTGCGGATTACATTTCCAATGATGAGGATCTTCCCGTATCAGAAAAAGTACCTATGAGTTTCTTGACACAAATGATTACACCTTTTGACGGAAATCCTGCTGAACTCCAGAACTTCCTTCAAAACGCCGAAAATGTATTAAATTTAGCTCAAGATTCACAAAGAAGTGTATTAACAGCTCTCATATTTTCTCATCAAGTATCCTCTTACGTAAAAAATAAATGCAAATAATATTATTACATTTCAAGATTTAAAAATTAAATTAAAACAAATATTTCAAATAACGGAAAGTTTAACGTATCTACAAGAGCAATTAGAAAAAATTCGTCAAAAACCAAACGTACCAATTAAAGAATTTTATTTACGAATTGAATCATTAAATTCACGTATAATTCAAAAAGTCAAAGAAAATACAATTTCAAACTCTATGTTGATTGGCAAACTAGCTTTAATTGAGGAAATAGCTTTAAGAAGGTTTACGCATCACTGCAAACCTGAAATTTTAAATATTTTAAGACATAAAACATTTATATCTACCAATGAAGCCCTTTCCATAGCATGCGAAGAAGAAGTTTTCTTAAACACACAAAATCAATTTAAACACATTAACACACAAAATCAATTTAAACACATTGTAAAAATTGTAGGAAATCAAATCATAATACTAGAGAGTGTAGATTTAAAAATAACTTTCACACTAGTAATAATAATTTTCAAAATTCCAATCATGATAAATTTATAAAACAATGTAACTATTGTCATTTTAAAGGACACACTATCACACATAGGTTTTTTATGGTTTTCCGTAAACTTTAAAGGTAAATGCCGGGATAGTTCCTAATAAAGTCGGCCATCACCGCATAATCTCCCCTCTCCTTTTTACCCGATGACATATTCAGTAAAATTATATTTTGAAAGAATAAAAATATCTATCTATCTGGAAGCGACATTAGTAACATAAAAACTCTCATAATTCCTTTAACAAATAATTTACAAATAGATGAAAACTTAAAATCATATATTTCTAATAATTTTAATATTAACGAAATAAAAAATGCAAATTTAGGTCAAGTTTTACGAAAAGAAAAAGACGATACTTAAATATACTAAAAGACGATTAAAACAATAATTTTAATTATTTTAAAACAAAATAAAAATGACTACATAAATAAAACAACCCTTTACGAAACATTAAATGAAGTGGCTTTAACTTCACCTGTAAACAACACAATTATTAATATAAACCATATTGATAAAAAAAATTAACGAAAAATATAATAATAACATTTTTTTAATAACATTTTACTGTACAAATTTAATAATAATATTGAAATAATAAATGTAGAAGATATAAACTTTAGTGTTCTTTTAACTGAAGAAGGAATTCAAGATTTATTAAACAGGGAACGGATGAAGAAAAAAAGAAACTGCTACAAGAATATCATGATTCTCCACTACGAGGACATCCAGGAATAGCCCGAACGTACAACGAATTGAGAAAAAAATATTTCTGGAAAGGAATGAAAACCCACGTAGAAGATTACATTAAAAAATGCCCAACATGTCAAATTCCAAGTCCGGGGAAAACAACAAAGCACCGATGGTAATAACAACACAGCCAGAAATTTCAACGACGAAATTTCCATGGATTTTGTGGGTGCACTACTGATAACAAAAAATGGAAATAAATTCATTTTAACTATTCAAGATAATCTTACCAAACATTTGAAAGCGTATCCTATACAAGATAGGAAAGCTGAAACAACGGCCATCTACTTTCTCACATACGCAAGTACATTTGGATTCCCAAAATTTATTTTGACAGATCAAGACCCCGTATTTACGAGTGCCGTAATAAAAGAAGTCAATAAATTATTCAACATTAAACAAAAGTTAACATCCCCGTACCATCCACAACCTAATGGTTCTTACCAAACATTCCAACCTAAGGTTCCAACCTAAACCTTACCAAACATTTGAAGGCGTATCCTATACAAGATAGGAAAGATGAAACAACGGCCATCTACTTTCTCAAATGACACACTATCGATAAATGCCTGAAAAAGCGGTACAACGAAAATTTAAATAATCCAAACTCTAAAGTTGTTCATAGTACTAATTCAAATCATTTAAACTTGTCACAGCTCGTGTTGAACGAAGCCCCAACTACGAGCAAACAGAATCCGCTTCACTCAACTTCCTACTACATTAAATGATAAAAAATTAATTTTTGATTCTAAACATTCACGTAACAATCAATTTATCTTTCTTATTGATACTGGTGCAAGTATATCCCTGCTAAAAGCCTGTAATCTAAATCCCAATTCTAAAACAAATATTAAGACAAATATATCTGGTATAACCGATGGTATAATTTAATCATATAGTCTTATATTAATTTGTATGTCAAAAAACGATTACGATTTTAATCACTATTTTCATTTAGTTCAAACTGACAAGGTCCCTTACGATGGAATTTTGGGCTCTGATTTTTTGACTAAACATAATGCTATAATTAATTATAAAACTAATATGATCACATTAGATACTGTACAAAAAATTTTTAATATTAATATCGACCCTATTCGTAAAAACGAAATACTAAAATTATTACGTACAGACGGACTTAACTCATTAGAAAAAAATGAATTATTAAACACAATCTTACAATTTAATTCAATAATTCAGTTAGAGAATGACCCTCCCGGTTGTACAAATAAAATACAACATGAAATAAAACTCACATACGATATTCCTATAAAAAATAAAATTTATCCTCTTCCTAAGAATTTAAAAGAAGAATCTCAGTGTCAAATTGACGTATTATTAAAAAATAAAGTGATTCAAAAAAGCAAAAGCCCCTATAACTCATCTGTGTGGATTGTGGACAAGAAAATGGATGCATCTGGTATAAAAAAGTATCGTATGGTGATTGATTACAGGAAACTGAATGAAAAAACAGTAGCCAACAATTATCCAATCCCCAGGATCGATGAAATACTTACAAATCTAGATGGCAATAAATACAGCACTGGATCTCGCAAGTGGATTTCACCAGATATCTGTAAAAACTGAAGACATTCCGAAGACTGAATTCACTGTCGGCAACGGCCACTATGAATTCCTAAAAATGTCGTTCGGCCTCCGGAACAGTCCAGCTACGTTCCAGACGCTAATGAACGAAATATTTTACGAACAAATTTTGCAACAGTCCGTGGTATTTTTTTTTTCTTGATCCTTCGAAGTACATCATACATTTCTTTTTCAGATACAGATCTGACAAAAATTATATTTAAATTTGTTTTAAAATTTACGTTTAAGTTTGTAGGAACAACATCAGCCATGGTATTAATAAAGTAATTATTAAGCTCTGTTGCTATTTCAGTTCCATTGTTTATTAAACAGTTTTTTTATTGATATTTCATTAATTTCACTCTTTGTTGTGGTGCCTGTTTCATCTTTAATAATGCTTCAAACAATTTTATTTTTATTACCCGTAAAATTATTAATTTTATAAGAAATTTACATTTTCTTTGCAGCTATAATTACCTTCTGATAAATCTTTTTATATTTTCTGATATGATTTGCAAGTTCTTTACTATTAATGATGTTATTCATGAATATTAAGTTTCTTAAGGTTTGGCCTGATGTTCGTATACCCTCAGTTATTTGTTATTATTTATTCCACAAATTTATTATTTGGATGCAAAATATTTTTAATTGGACAAGTTGCATTCACATGACTTAGGAAGGTTTCAAGAAATGAATTAAATTTTTCATCAACTGTATCCATTCTATAAACTTCACCCCATCCTTCTTTTTCTAATCGTTTTTTAAACATATTTATGTTTCCAACATTTAAGATTCGTTTTTTAACAACACAAGTTTTATTTTTTCTTTGGTGGCTAGTATTGATTGTTTCAAGCATAATATAATTATGATCAGAAAAAATACATTGGTCCACAGTTACTTTAAAAGATTGTATATTAGTAATCAAATTATCTAAGAGAGTTGAAGATGTGGCCGTTATTCTTGTAGGTTCGTTTATTGTAATTCTTCCACCAAAGGATTCAACCATATTTCGAAAAATTTTTGTACTTGTGTTGTTTTCAAATAAATCAACATTGAAATCGCCACATATTATAAACATTTTATTTTCATTCGTCAATTGACCTAGCAACTTTTCTAATTTATCTAATCACTTCTGGGTGGCCTATAAATACAAACTATTGTTGTCATTTTTTTGTTTATTTTTGTTTCCACACCTGAACACTCAAACACTTTTTCGACATAATACTGAGCAAAATTAGTTATTACTTTTAAGTTATTATTGTTTATTACATTTTTACTTGCAAATATTACGGTACCCCCTCGTTGACAAATTTTTCTATTTGTACCAGCAACTTTAATATAATTTGTTAAAGTAAATACTTCACTTTCTAGTTCAGTTAACCAATGCTAAGTTATGCAAATAAAATCAATATTTTCATGATTCTTAACTTTTTCTGAAATTAATTGCTCTAAATATAATTCTTTGTTACGTAATCCTTGAATGTTCAAATGTAGCATACCAACCTTTGAAATTACTTTAACTCCAAAATCAGTTTTCTTACTAAATTCTTTAAGTTTTTTGAATTTACTGTGTGTGTTTTTCCCTTTGCTATTCTTGTGAATACTTTATTTGTATCAGACAATTCAAATGAGTCGAATGACGGACTAAAGTGTCTGTCATCCCCAGCCTCACTCAGAATATATTGGCTAAGGAGCTTACAAAAGTTTCTCTTACCTCCGTTACTTATGTTATATCCATCTTTTAAATAATCAGATTTTTGCAATAGTTTATTTATATAGAAAGTGTTAGTAACATCCGTTTTAAAGAGCTCCTTTTCTATATACTAACAACGATATTAATATGTCATCCTTCGATGACATAAAAAGTATGTGAAATTCGTAATAAAAAATAGTATGTGCAACTCGTGCGAGATTGTCGATTGCCCCATTCAAGCGAATGAGCGCACGAACGTAGTGAGTGCGCTCAACTTCACTTTCGTGGGAAATCGACAATTTCCCGCACTTAATGCACAATATACTATATTTAAACTCCGAGTACTTCGCTGACTGTAAAAATGATTGTAACAATTATAATACGAGAAATAAAAATAAGTATAAATTAGCACTAGTTAAACTGAACAAAGTCAGGCAGGGAGATAAATATAATGGTTTGAAAATATATAATAGATTTATCGAGGACTATATCCTCAATGATATGAAGACGAGTAAAAGAAGTTTTCTCGCATCTTTAAAAGTGATCCTTACCAAGAGATCTTATTACTCATTGGAAGATATTTGTGCCTAGTAGTTCGTGGTATATAGCTTAGTTTTGAGTTTTGTTTTTAATGATCAACTAAGGTGTTGTAGTTCCGACAGATGAGTCAGTTGTTCATTTTGAACAGTAATGACAATTTTAAATCAAGATCACCCTATGCTGAGTGTGTTGACTATGTTGTGTGTATTAATGATTTGTTTGTTTCATGCATTTCATGTACTTATTAACAGTAATAATTACTTACGTTAATTATTTTATGCTTTGACACATTTTGTCAATTTTGAATTGACTTAAATAAGTGTTTTTATTTTTTATTTTATTTAGTTATATATTTTTAACATATTTAAAATATTAATTTTGATCTGACCCTTTACATCAGATCAAATTAAAGAAAGAAAAAGAGAACTTGTGTGTTTCAATTTACTTTCTCGATATATGAGAAATATACTATACCCTTCATTTTTTTGGAAATAGTTTGTACAGGCTAAATTTAATTTAGCTAATATTAGCTAAATGTAATACAGATTTAATTTTTTTTCTTTCTCTTATTTTTATGTATTGACGCATTTCATATATAAATGAATTGAGAATATTCTTTGTATAAATTGACACGTCCTAATCGGATCTTAAATTGGTTTTGGATAGTATGTATTTTATTGTTTTATTATTATAGACCGAGTCAAGATGTACTTGGCATTCGGAAGACATCTAAATGGATGTCGGCTATCCTGTTTACGGTTTTTTATGGTTTTCCGTAAACTTTAAAGGTAAATGCCGGGATAGTTCCTAATAAAGTCGGCCATCACCGCATAACCTCCCCTCTCCTTTTTACCCGATGACCTATTCAGTAAAATTATATTTTGAAAGAATAAAAATATCTATCTATCTGGAAGCGACATTAGTAACATAAAAACTCTCATAATTCCTTTAACAAATAATTTACAAATAGATGAAAACTTAAAATCATATATTTCTAATAATTTTAATATTAACGAAATAAAAAATGCAAATGTAGGTCAAGTTTTACGAAAAGGAAAAGACGACCAAACAATAATTTTAATTATTTTAAAACAAAATAAAAATGACTACATAAATAAAACAACCCTTTACGAAACATTAAATGAAGTGGTTTTAACTTCACTTGTAAACAACACAATTATTAATATAAACCATATTGATAAAAAAAATTAACGAAAAATATAATAATAACATTTTTTTAATAACATTTTACTGTACAAATTTAATAATAATATTGAAAAAATAAATGTAGAAGATATAAACTTTAGTGTTCTTTTAACTGAAGAAGAAATTCAAGATTTATTAAACAGGGAACGGATGAAGAAAAAAAGAAACTGCTACAAGAATATCATGATTCTCCACTACGAGGACATCCAGGAATAGCCCGAACGTACAACGAATTGAGAAAAAAATATTTCTGGAAAGGAATGAAAACCCATGTAGAAGATTGCATTAAAAAATGCCCAACATGTCAAATTCCAAGTCCGGGGAAAACAACAAAGCACCGATGGTAATAACAACACAGCCAGAAATTTCAACGACGAAATTTCCATGGATTTTGTGGGTGCACTACTGATAACAAAAAATGGAAATAAATTCATTTTAACTATTCAAGATAATCTTACCAAACATTTGAAAGCGTATCCTATACAAGATAGGAAAGCTGCAACAACGGCCATCTACTTTCTCAAATACGCAAGTACATTTGGATTCCCAAAATTTATTTTGACAGATCAAGACCCCGTATTTACGAGTGCCGTAATAAAAGAAGTCAATAAATTATTCAACATTAAACAAAAGTTAACATCCCCGTACCATCCACAACCTAATGGTTCTTACCAAACATTCCAACCTAAGGTTCCAACTTAAACCTTACCAAACATTTGAAAGCGTATCCTATAGAAGAAAGGAAAGCTGAAACAACGGCCATCTACTTTCTCAAATACGCAAGTACATTTGGATTCCCAAAATTTATTGTGACAGATCAAGACCCCGTATTTACGAGTGCCGTAATAAAAGAAGTCAATAAATTATTCAACATTAAACAAATGTTAACATCCCCGTACCATCCACAACCTAATGGTTCATTGGAAAGAACCCACTCGTACATTGAAAATTATCTTCGAGCGTACATAAACAACGATTTGGATGATTGGGGCGAAATGCTCTACTTAGCAACATTCTCATTTAATACATGCGAAAATCATTCTACATGTGAGACACCGTACAAAATAGTGTTTGGGATTGAACCAAATATTTCGTCATCATTCAACAAAAATGTACCAGGGCGCACGTATCAAAAACTTTCAACCGAAGTACAAGAAAAATTAAAAATTTAAGAATCGCAGCACGAGAAAATCTAAAGAAGAGTAAAACAAAAAACAAAGAACAGTACGATAGAAAAACAAAAATAAGAAATTTTAAAATAGGAGAGTTAGTGCTAGTTAAAGAAGGACAATCAGCACCCGGCAAATTAGCAAATAGGTACAAACGTCCCTACAAAATAATCTCAGTAAACCCTATAACACACACCGTTAAAATAAAAATGCAACGAACTATTAAAACGTACCACGAATATAACTTAAAGCATTATCTTTCAGATGCTGAAGACGTTCTTCATTACACTGATGCTACACCACACGATTTATTGATGTGTTTCACGCCGAACTACTGGTGGAACACATCAATAAATCTCCAGGAATATATTTCCAGAAACTCGGCAATACAGAAATTTACAATCAAAAACTCACCCTCATACATTACATAAACACTACAACATTTGAAGAAACTTTAAACATCGCCACTAACTACTACCATAAGTCGTATGTATTTTGTAAAACATTACCAAATGATCACTTCAGCTATTCAACATGTAAACTTCAACAAAAACTCTTAGTTCAACAAATGGAAGAAATTAAATCATTATTAAAAAATGTTCCAGCACACCATATAAGAAGACGCAGAGGACTCATCAATGCAGGTTCCAAAATAATCAAATGGCTTATAGGTACACCTGATTCAGATGACGTTATACCTTTTCTAAAAATTCCATTAATTCCCTTATCGAAGACCGAAAAACCACCCACCTCATGATCAATAACCAAATCAAAATCCTTTCTGAAACCATGAACACTTTAAACAAAACACTGATGACAATACAAGACTAATTTATTAAACGAATTAAAGCAAGTTTCTTCTTTGGAACTGCCAATCAAAGTAGATGCTGAAAATATAGAAAGTTATTATAAAATAATGCAGGTTAAAGCTTTCATGAAAGAAAATATACTAGTAATTTTATTAAAGGTGCCCATTGCACAAAAAACTGATTACAACCTATATCAAGCTTTTCCTCTTCCTACACCATCAAATAATTCTAATCAAGTTTCTTACATTACTATTGACTACCCTTATATCATATCCAGCAGAGGTAAATCTCAATTCGGTTTACTGAAACAACTCGATAAATGTAAATCAATAAATAATCTTTACATATACCAAAACATCGATACGATGCAAAGACATACGGACGACATTTGTGAATTGAAACTATTCAATCTACAAGAAACGTCAATTCCAAAGTCATGTAAAACAACGACGATTTATGCACAACCTGAAAAATGGCAGAAAATTTCAACAAATCAATGGCTTTTCATTCTATCAAAACCCAAAAGAGGAAGCGCACTATGTACCAATGGAGAAGATGAAGAAAAACTACTTCAAGCAATTGGTTTACTAAAAATCACAAATGAATGCCGATTCATGACGAACAACATTTTACTCCAACCCGAAGTTTCGCTGAAAAACATTTAGACTTATATCTTGTTTATTTTGTTTAGAATATGAACACTATATTTCCTTCTCTGTTTTACAGAATAGTAAAAATGTGCAAAACAGAAAAATAAATATGGTGTTCATATCCTAAACAAAATAAACAAGGTATACCTGCACATACCAAGCATCAACATACTGGAAGACGATTGTTGCAAATACCTACATCGAGAAGAAAAATTAATACCAAATTACATGAAACTCATCAAGCTGACAAATTTGGACTTAAATGAAGTAAAATATACGCAACACCAGCTACTGAAGATGGACGAAAACTTACAAAGTCAAACCAACAAACCGTTCATCATCAAATATGAAAGCACAATTTATAATTGGTTGTGTTACATTGGAGTTACCGCTTTATCAACGTTAGCACTCTACTACCTATACAAATACGGAGTCTTCAAAACAATATTAACGATTCTTTCAAGAATATTCAATTGTCTAATGCCATATAAGAAGAATGGTGGTGATACCTTCAACTTTTACAACTGTCTATTTGGGGACAACAGAAGAAATCAAGTTTAACCCTACAACGCACAAACGGTCATCGAACCTGCCAATCGTGAAACAATTGTACTACGTGATCGAAAAAAATCATATTCAATTTCATCAAGCGTCACCGGGCGAGGATCAATCCGTCCAGTTCAACTTTAAGGATTCACATCAAGGATTCCCATAACCATGGAAACCCTTCTTCCAAGGGAGGAGTGTCGTGTACTGTACCTCGTACACTTTACAATATAAAAAAACTTACTTGCTTATTCACTAACTGTATAACGAACGTTGTATACCGAAAGTTCGTTCTGTAACGAAAAGTAGATCGAAATGCGATTCACTAACGAAAATATATTCGTTATAGCTATGACGATCTTCGAAAATTTCAACCTTTCGTTTGTATAAAGATTATTAATGTAACTATGGTATTTTTATAAAGCAAATAAACGAAATAAACTGTCATTTTTTTTTAAATAAATTTTTTTATTACAAATTTGCTTTGCATGTCGACAGTTTAAGCATTTTAATTTAAATTATAATTTATGTAATTTCAATATCTTAGCACAATTTGCTTACTTATTATACATATAATTTTTATTATGTAATAATGCACTATTTTCTTTTAATGCATCTATATACATTTCGTATTGCTTCGGCCTAGTTTTTCCCCATCTTTTTTTATTAATTCTTTCCATTTTTATCAAATTGACAATTTCACAAGAACAGCAGATGAAATAGTAAAACAAATTCGACTCAATACCGTATAGCAGTAACCGCAGTAACCATCAGCGAATATAAATTTTTTGTAAAATAGCCAAACATTTCAACAAAGTTGAATAAATATAGGTATACATATAATAAACAAAGATGAAATATATACACCGAACTCTATTTCAGTGTGCTGTACTCGAATGTGTATCTTCTTTATAACAAATTTGTACAATCTAACGAAAAAGGTTACTGAATACTAAATTCATAATATTCGTTATATGATTGTAACGAAAACAATAGTTCGGTATATAACGATCGCTATAGATTTTTTTACAGAATAGCCCTGTTAGTCAACTATTTCGTATTAAGTTACAATTTAAAAAATCTTATTTTTCCTAGAAAAATATTAAAACAAAATTATTCTCTGTATTTTTCCTTAAAAATTATTATTTTTGTAAAACAAAGATTCGATCGAATAAAATAGAACAAATCTTACTTTTTACTAACATAGCATCTAATCATTATAAAAAGAAACAAGTCACAATAATCGAATTCAGTTTTTGGGAAATTATTGTAAGTCGTTATTATGTCCGATTGATCACGTTCGAATCTTTGTAATGTGTTTTAATATTTTAAGTGTTATAATCATTGTATTGAATCAGTATTTCAATCTAATAAATTCGACTTTGTTACAATACAATCTTTGATTTTTGTTTAAAAAATTACGAACTTTTCAGCAATTAAGTTATAAATAAAAATAAGAACATTAAATAAAAATAAAAGCAAATAAAATTAAAAAGACTTAAGGTACAAATAAATTAGTTTGAGTAAAAAGTTAAGAGACGAACTTTAGTGAAAAGCTTAAAAGAACTTTCATCCCAAAAGCTTTGTTTCTTAGTCGTTTCGAAAAAATCTAAGTGGTGATCCAACCATTTCCGGAGGATCCAGTGTCGCATTCAATTAAGGAATCACTTAACGTCGAGAACCGGGCGCGTGTTTCCACTACATTAATTGGAGGTCGCGACATATATATATATATATATATATATATATATATATATATATATATATATATATATATATATATATATATATATATATATAAAACAGGAGTAGCAGCAACATATTGCAGAATATCAATAGAAAAAAGTTCGATGAGTAATTTGGAATGTTCTCTTTCTCTTGGTGTTCTCGACATGAGCGAAAATTCATTTCTTAACCCTCTTAAAGAGTTGAAACTATTTTCTTGTTTGTAAAGACAAAAAAAATCTAGAGACAAAAGTTATGTGTTATGTGTGGCATTTGATGGTTTACTTTTTGATGATTACAAAAATTTTTGATGGTTACAAAAATAGTTCACTACACTGAAAAAAGTTGTGTTCTGGGTAAAAAAAAACTAGTGGTTAAAATTTTTGTGTTAAATAAGTAACCCAGCCCTGTGTTAATGTAACATTTAATGTTTGTGTTAAATGAAAATATTAACACAAATTTTGATTTAACAGAATAAAAATTTAATCTCTTTTGAACAACAAAAAAATAACACAATCTTTGTGTAAAGGGAAAGAATGTCTATAAGTACACTTTTTTGTGTATTTCCAACACAACAAACTGATTTCGCGCGCATTTACTGCTTTAGTTAAGAGCGGGGGTAGCGGTAACTGGAAGTATCGTTCGACATCGACATTGTGCGTTCAACAAAAACATGTGTATGTATAGAAGACGGAAAATTGCGAAATTAAAAGTGTATTTCTAAAGTTAAATTGGTTTTAATTAGATAGATATTAAATACTGATTAGTTAGTTAATTAAAAAATTTTTTTTTAATTAAAGTAGATATTACATACATTTATAAATTCATTTTATACTTATGCTATTGAGAGTTGTTATGCTAACGCTCATAACCTTAAATAAGTTGTTCATACTCGTTTTTATACGGCATTTACAATCATATTATTTGACTTTAAAGTAGTTATATGATATCTGAAAAATATACATTTTAATTTCATACAGCAAATTCTTCTCCATCAACTTAATCGTCAAATACATCAGCTCCTTCACGGGTATCAACTTCATTAGTAGATTGTGATGATCCAGAAACTAAATCAACTGAACCGGAGCCAAAATGATGCCGACTTGATAATCCTACAAATTCGAACTCGATTCTTCTTATAAAGAGGTAAGTTTCATTATGAAATTGACTTTATTTTTCATGCTAAAGAAAATTCATTGTAGTTTTTACAAAGATTGAATTTCTTTATTTGTTTGCAGAATCTACTTCAATTAGTTAAAAAATTATCGAATATCCGACGTTCGAGAACACATTCAAAGGGCAAAAAAGATCAGGTAAAGAAGGAAGAGTAGTGGTTCCATTTTGTCTTCCACTTTCAGTTTGACAACGATTTTCAAAATTTTTGGGTATTACTTCAACACTATTTCCATCAGATACCAAATGAATTGCACCAATATCATCGTCGAAATCTTTTAAAAAATTGATTTTATTCAGACCACAGAGGACAGAGGTACAATACGTATCTCTCCACTACTGGAATCAGTGTAACCAGTAAGAGATAGAAAATATATTATATACGTGCACGGTGTTTACTTTGTATTGGCGCGCTAAACTGTGTATGTGTGCGTAATCGAACATAGAGGTTGCAGTCACGTGACCGGGCTCGCATACATATGTGTGATACCACAACATTATGTGTGGGGGTTCTACAATGCTAACGACAATCAAATCCATTGTTGTTTGACTGACTTACACTTAGCGACTGCTACTGAGACACTGACTACCTACGAGCCTAAGGTACACAAAAATTAATTTAGTAGTCCATATTATCTAATTTACCTATCATTTACGTTCCTTTGTTATTTTTCCTATCATCTCTTATGTTATTTTTTCACTACGTTTAATTATTCCCTTTTTATTGTACGTAAATACACTGTTACATTTATAGTATTTGGTGACTACCTAATTTACATTCAGTCCGTCGTCTGCTATCAGTTATCTTGCCGCACTGCCTTCGCATGCAGAATCTGGCAGTTGGCCGTTCATTAGAATCATTTTGCCATGGGGGGTAAGAATCCTCGAGAAATTGCGATTAAAATGACTCTATCAACTTGCCATTTATATTTGTATATGGTGACAGTCTCTTTTCTACCCAATTATTCTCATTTTATCTCTTCTAGTCCGTTCGTTCGTCTTTTACCTTTTACTTTAACATTTGTAGTCCGTCTGTTCGTCTAAATTACTCCTACTGTAACCTCTATTTGTCACCAAAGTTAACTTACATTCAATTTATATTATTGCCCTTAATAAAATGAAATATATCTTTACCTTTAAATTGCTATCTCTTTTGATTCAGTGGTCATTGGGCACCTTTTCTACGTGTAATAAACGTGTATTTACGCTAATCTCTATTACATTTAAAATTAAACTACCTTTGCCTTTTTTATAATTTTACTCCTTACTTAAAATTATATTCACCTTACGTGTCACACGACAAAAACTTTCCTTTGGATTCATACTATTTACTAATAATTTGTTTCTATTTAATTATATTTACGTTTCCGTTCCTTAGGTTTTTTTTCCCTGAAGGTAAACGAAGGCCTTTAGTTAACATTTCGCGATGTTGCTTGGGGCACGACATGAATTTGAAATCATGTCACTTAATTTTGTATATTTATATTTTTTTCTCTTCATTACCTATATTGTCGTTACCTTACTTATATTGTTCTTATTAAATTAGTTAAGATTTAGTTAGTAAATATCTTCCGTTTCGTCAGGTGTTAACTTGAATTAAAACGAAGGCTCTTTGCTAATGTTGACTAACATTACTTGGGGCATGACATAAATAGAATTTATGTCATTTAATATTAATATTTCTCTAATTTACGTTATCTTTACCTTATTTTGCGTTTACCTTTCGTAAGAGAATCATTACGTTTTCTTTACCTTTTTTGTATTACATTTATATACTAAAATTTAATTAGGGTTAATTAGCACTAAAATTAGTTTAACATTTAGTAATCATAATTAGCTTATAATTTAGTTTATAAAATAGTAATAATTTTATTTAGTGTGCTGCCATTTCGTCAGGCCTACGTCTGATCGAAATGAAGGCTCTGTGGCTAATTTTTCGGAATTAGTTTAACCCGATTTTATAACAGAGCAAGGCATTGTGGGAACAATGTCATTTAAATTAAACTAAAAATTTTGCAATTCATTAGTAATTTAAACTTAAGGTTTTTTAGGGTTTGTTTGTGTGCTCATATTACTACAATTTCTACCTAAATAATTTCAATAGTCACTTATTAAATTTAGTTCGTTGTATTTTTCTCTGTTGTTACCTATAATAGCTTTATTTTTGTTTACTTATACTTCTAGTCAATGGGAATTGAAAATGGCTCGTGATTATGCTATTTACAGGGGGACTCACTCAATTTTATTCTTTTTCTTATGTATTTCGTTCGTTGTGGGCTGACCAAACATTATGTGTCTTACAGCACAACGATTTATCTTTCCTTTTCTCTTCGTAGGTCCGGCCGTCCACTATAATTTATTACTGCGGGGACTTACATAATTTTTTTTCTATTTTACGAGTGATCTCTGGCTGACCGGCTAATCCTTGTTCCATTACCCATATTCAATTTTGCAAAGCAAATCGCGTTTGCGAATCTATATTTGAACTAAATCTCAAATTTAATAAAATTAATTGAATTTATATTTGTCTCAGACAAATTTAGTTTAGTAAGTTAGTTTAGTTAATTATTATTGCGATTATTCGGATTTAGGTCTGAGCTGTCAGACTTAAGTTAAGAAAATTTGCTTCATTTGTAATCTGAAAAGTACAACGAATTTCAAAAAGAAACGAATTTCAATTAAAACAACTAATTTCAATTTCAGAACCCTATTGCACAAAAAACTTGCCTTTTATCCTTTATATTCCGTTCAGTGACAACTATAAATTTTTTGTACCTACAGCGCTATGCGAAAATGCTGAAATTTTGGTAAGATTAATCAGTTTGGCGCCCAAATTTAGCAAACACATCTTTGCTAAAATAGAAATCACTTAACTGCTTTTAGGATATCTAATCTTACTATTCGAAAAAAATTTTTTTTTTAAAAATTTTTTTTAACGGGTCGTTAAGGGTGTTACGTTTTGTACAACGTTTTCAAAATTAAAAAAAAAATGATAATTTTCAAAGTTAATTTTATTGTACTTGTTTTGTTGCCGCCCAGTGTACCTTCGCTGCTGGCGCGGACTGTACTTTAAGCTGTGTCAAATTTATTACATTTTCTTAAGTTGATAATAATGCGCGCGTGATGGGTGGATACTTTTTGGAGGCAATCTACACTATATAAATAGGTTGAAAGGTAGTGTCACATTCTTTTTAATTTTACTTTTTCTGTAATTGCGGCCGGACTTTGTGTATAACAGGTATGCTTAAATTACTTTTTTTAATATATTTTTCTATTATTGTAATAATGTAATTAGTTTTAACATGTAAAATTTTGGTCACATGTAATTTAAAGGTTATATGTTGAATTCAAACTTTCCTTTTTAATTTCATCTTTGACAATGGTTAATTTGATTAAACTTACATTTTATTTATTCAATTTTTTAAAAATACTTTGTGTATAACAGGAATTTTTTGTAACAAAAGTATGTGACAATTTGGTATAAACTTGGTAATATGGAAACATTGAGTGGCGTATATGACAATTGTGGAAATTTGTTAACCTGAAATCATGTGTTACTTTTAAATGGACTAATTCTGGATGCAATCAACTCGCTGTGGTTCAAATTTGGAGCTCACGTCTTCTCTTGTGAATCGCGTCCACATTGTGGGTGACCATCACAATTTCAGCGTACTAAAGCCCAATTAATACCATCTTTAAAGTGAAAGTCTTTAGTTAAGTAATCTTTTTGGCATATTCTATTACCTTCTTTGAAACTTGGTTTTAGTGCTTACTTTAGTTAACCAATTAACATTGATTAATGAACCTAATAAAGTGTAAAACAGTTGATTTCTATTAACTTTCTGCCATTAAATTTTCTATTAATTCCTTGTAATGTGTTAGTTTTCATATTAACGTAAAACAGTTGAATTTCTATTAACTTTTCTGTCACTCAAACCTTTTGTTAATTCTATAATGTTCTAAAGTTTTCATACTAATTGTAATTTAAGGCTACCTACCTAACTTAACTGTAATTTTAATTTTATAGCATGCTTATTGGTCAGTAGATATTTGTATCTCGTAAATTTTCTATATTTTCCTACGTTCTCTTTTTATCTTATTAAAATTATTGTATTTCGTAATTTCTCTGAATTTTCTTGCGTTATGCTCATTTTTTTATCTTACTAAAATATTTACTCACTGACTAAACTTTTAGTATTATGTAATTTATTTCTAAACTAAGTTGTTGCCATTTTACATTTTCTAAATTGTAATAATTTATTTATATTGTTAATTGTTATTGAAACAAGAAATTGTTATTAATTATTTATTTGTTCAAAATAATTTTATCACTCAATTGATGTATGGGAGCAATCTGAATCCACCCTCACGACCTTGAAATTGTACTAAAAATTGTACAATTAAACAATTAACAAAAAATTTACATGTAAGACTGAACTAGCTAAGGCAAAAATAAATTTTAATTTCAAACTGAAAAAATTTCTATTATTTAAAATTTTCCTACTGTTTCTTTTTTTTCAGTGCAATAAGAAATTTTCTTAATACAAACTTTGAAAATTTTATTTTAAATAAATTTCTTTTATTTATTTTGAATTACCTAACAAAGTATTTGAAATACAGATACAAATACAAAATACGTATTTTCATCTTGTATCTGAAATACTTCTTTAAAAATGTATTGTGTATCTTGTATTTAGATACTTTCTTTTGGTATCTTAGTATTTTGTAAATACTTAAGTTTGCTAAAATACTTTTATCCATTTTTACCAATTAGTCTCATCATAAGGTTAAATTAAAACTGAGCCCTTAATATTTTAATTTCTCAATCTATCAAAAGACTCTATGATCTATTTGTTTTTGTCTGCCGCCGTCGCGTCGTCACTCTCGCCGCGCCTGCGCCCTATTATTATTGCTGTCGATATATAAAAAAAATAATAAATTAATCAAAACTTATTAAATTAAATTTTGAAAACTATCATTTGGTTATAAACAGCACTACAAAAGATTACGATGTTTGTGACGTCATTAAGATATCTAATATAAAAATGTTTATAACAAGCAATAACTGCATAGCATGAATAATTCAAAATAAAAATATATTGGGTAAACGGTATAGTTTTTGGACATTGACAGTTATTGGACAAGACCCTCTCTTTTGGAGATTATAAGGCTTATAGTAAAGCAAACTTCCTGATTTTTTAGTTAAACAGAGCCTTCCAGTATCTATTTTCCGAAAATGAACTCTGAGTTAACCATAATTTACAAAAACCTGTAACTACATCATTCTTAGCGTGGTCTTAGGTAGTTCGTTAAGAAAGATTACTGCGTCTAGTGAATGAAAAGGCTAGAATCATTTAATAATATCCTACTAAATTGTGAATCATCGTAAAAGGTTGATCAAGGAGTGGATAAAGGCTCTGTACATGATACAGAACTTGTGGATTGTGGAAATACGCCAGAAATTAATAAATGAAATTTTTGTCCAATAACTGTATTTTTCTACAGGCGCAACTTTAATATTTTTTTCAGAGACTTACCAATATGTAATATAAAAGTTTTATATTGTACATTAAAATAGACAGGTCTTACTTTATTTATTTTTTCGTTAAAAATAAAGTTACAACACATACCTTTTCTGTACTTTGTTTTGAAAATTTTTCTTAACTGTCCAATAACTATACCGTTTACCCTTAATGTTTTCAGTTAAGTAAACATTATAACGTCACATATGCGCTTGGAAACTGTCGGCGTGTTATTGGTTCTAATTGTAAGTTTAAAAATTTATCTTTAATTTGATATAACTTTTTAAATATTAGGTAAAGATAATAATATACCCATTTAATGTGTAATGAAATAAACTAAGTAAATCTCAAAATTAATAAAAACTTCTTTTTTTTTTTAAAAAAAAAAGTATTTTATCTTAAAAGAGTATTTAGAAAATAGGCATTTTGTATCTAGAATTTCAAATACCATTTCCACAAGTATCTTGTATCTGGTATTTCAAGTACCATTTTTAAAAGTATCTTGTATTTTGTATTTCAAATACTTTTTAAGAGGTATCTTGTACATCTCTGACTACAGAAGATTAAACGTAAATAAATTAATTTTGTTATTTTAAATTTTTTTAGATAAATATGAGTCAGGATAATAATAATGAGAAACTTTTCATAAGAACAGTGTACTCTATTATTCGTAATCTCTCTTCTTTTTAAATCATATTTTCATGGATACACAATATTTTGATATTTGTCAAAATAATTATGAAATTTATCACAACTTTAGATTCTTCTGGAAGTACCTTTGTGAAGTGAAAACATTACCAGAACGTTTTTTATCGACAAAAAATATTCTTAACTTTCATATATCAAAATTCCAGAACTGTTACTTTATATAAACTGGGCCTTATTTTTTACATTCTTTAAACGTTAACGATGACACAACCCGGCCTAATAGGCTTGCCAGAACTGAATTTCTATGCAGAATAAGTATCCAAGATTCTATCTTCTGAATTTAACTTGAAATGACCATCGGAAATCGGCCAGTAGCTCTTGGTTTATAATCTATTTGAAAATAAAAAGACACTAATGTAGCTATGTTCAGGCCATATAACCTTTATTACGTCCCATAAGCTCTCGGAAACTATCGGCCGTTATCGGTTCTAAGTTTAAAAATTTATTTTTAATTTAATATAATTTCTTAATTATTATGTTTAAAAAAAATGGAAAGAGTTTTCTTATAAAACTTATAGGTATATGATCTTTCCATTTATGACAAAAAAAAAAATTTTTCTTCAAAAACCTAATTGTCCGTCAGGGTAATATAGATCCAGAAAGGGCTTAAAATAAACAGCTAGACGGAACTTGGGTAGTAAGATCATAGTGACTATGGGCCATTGTATAATAAGAGCATAATGATTATGAGTCACTGGGTAGTAAGGTCATACTGATTATGGACCACTGGGTAGTAATCTTTCTTATCAAGGATCACTAAAATCAAAAAATAAATTTTGAGTTTTTGTAACGTTTGAACGGAATGGTCCTTTTCATTGTGTTTTGTTTTTGACTTTTATTCATAAATACTTATATATTAATTTCTTATTAGCTACTGATCCCAATCCCGGCTTTTAAAAATTACTTTCAGCCACATCTCTATTTTAAAATCGTTTAACGAGCGAAATCAATCACTATAAAATATATAACATTTCATACAGAATTTCGGAACATCTCACTTAAAAGTAATTGAACCCATAATTTATATATTTTTACTTAGACGAAACCGTGGGTCACAGCTATAAAATACGAATAATAAGAGTTGTAAAATAGAAAATTAAAATTAAAAAAATTATATAAAAACCAAGACAAAAACTAAATGACACCTAAGCGAAATCAGGATGGACCGCTAGTAAACTATAAAGTTACAAATTTCTTCTTTTTTATATTTTTTTTCGACCTTTTTTTACAAGATTACAGTAGTTTGAAAATCAATAAAGAAAATATTGACCAAATATTTCCAAAAATGACAGCCTGTAAAATAAAACCAATAGAAAATTTTTCTTAACATGCTTCGACCAATTAGTTAACTATCATCAGAAGATAAAAGTAATTCAAAGATGAAAAATTTTTACTATAATAAACAGCAAATCAAAATATCAAAACTAAATTGTTCAAATGAACAAAAAAATATTGAACGACCTAATATGGGCCAATGCGGTATAATAGTGGAAACGTTACCTATTTTTTTTTCTATTAAACCCAAAAATGGTAACGATTCCTTTGTGTTCTTTGGTTGACATTTATTTTTTTTTCTTTTTAATTGAGCTCCAGTGTTGCCATTCTAAGTGATTCAATAAATAATTTTCTGTTCATTTGTACAAATTTAATTTTGGAATTTTAACTTATTCTTTATATTAAAAATTTCTCACTTTTAAATTGCTTTTATTTTCTGATAATGGCCATTTAATTGGTCGAAATGTGTTAAGAAAATAAAAAAGAAAAGGAACCCTTTTGGTAAAGAGGGGTAAAAATGTTTAAATTGGAAACTAAAAAATTAATAGCAGCATTAAATGCGACAGTTTTATCTATACATATAATTAAACTGTAACGAGACCGTTTCTATACATGAAATAGTTTTATGTAGATAACAGCGTCTACATATTTCGATGTAGATAATAGCGATTTCTAAAATTTTTGTCTGTCTGTCTGTCTGTCCGTCTCTTCACGCATCATGCAAATACTACTGAACAGATTTTAATGAAATTAGGTGTGATAATAACTTATTACCTGGATCAACACCAAAGATACTTTTTACTTCGCGAAAATGTCTCATTTCCACGGCAAAATGGGAAAAAATTTTGAGCCCACATTACATAAAAACTACTAGACGGATTTTAATGAAATTAGGTGTGATAATAACTTATTACCTGGATCAACACCAAAGATACTTTCTACTCCGCGAAAATGTCTCATTTCCACGGGATAACAGAAAAATCATTTTGAACATGTATACACATTACACAAAACTATACAACGGACTTTTATGAAATTTGGTTTGGTGTTAACTTATTATCTGGGTCAACATATAAGATACCTTTTATTATGGTAAAATGTCTCCTTCCCTCGGGAAAATATGATAACCATTTTGAGCATGTGCCTGCATTACGCAAAAACTCTTGTTCTATACATGTTCTGTATAAGTAATACATTTAGATATATACTTCTCACTGATTTTATAACAATGTGTCACGCGAACGACGTTGCAGCTACAGCTAGTATATCAATATTAACGCTTTAAACGTAATCGTTTTCAGGTAAAACGATTAGTTAAGTGAACGTTCAAAGATTTCCAAGTTCTTCCTCAGTGCGTATTCATATTTTTTTCAAAATCGACTTGTATATATAATAGAAAGCGAGCTAAATTTTGATTTATATTGAAGGTCATTTCAATATCATGTGCAGAAAAAGGATGCAGAAAACTGTACTTGATGTGCTGTAAAAATATGAATTAGAATGAGGGCATGATTTTTTGACAGAACGTGGTAAAATTAGCAAAGAAATCGATTTTCGCGATTTTCAGATAGTCCAAGGCACTCATTTAAAGTAATATATTTTTGGATTGCCTGAGTTGGCACTTTCTTAAATTCTTTTTGTTATGTTTGTGGGCATATTGAGACGTCAGCTCAGTATCTTATTTTTCCTGAAGCAAACCCATAGTTGTTGTCTTTAGCATTCCACCAGATTCAAAGGCGTCATTGCTTAACCTGACTGACTAAAAAAGTACGCCTAACGTGTGATATTCAGTATTTATGCAATTAGTCATTTAAAGTGGTTTCACCCTAAACTGGTTACGTTTAAAGCTCTAATACTGTTATATAAGACTACTTATTATATTGTGCGTTTAATGCTGCTATTAGTTTTTTTTTTTTTTATCTTATGGGTTGTTCACACCTAAGTAAGTAGATTAGTAGATTAGTAGTTAGTAGTTAGTAGAACAACTTAGTAACTTAGTAAAACAACTTAGTAACTTAGTAAAACAACTTAGTAACTTAGTAAAACCACTTAGTAGTAAGTGGAACAGGAAAAAAATATTAACAATAGGTATTCGTTGGTAGTAAAAATAATATATTGCCTCCAATAAACGTTTGTGTATTTGTATTAAATATGCTATAGTGCATACATAATTATATGTATATTCTTAGGTAAAAAATAAACAAGTCAAGTGCAAGTTGTACTTACACAAACAGTATTCTGTACAATCACTTGTTTCTATGGATTTAATGTAGTAATATATAAATGAAAGTATAGATAAAATATTTTTCTTGACGATTACATTTTATTTCTAAAATAACCCATAATTTTCGATTTCAAAACGATCTTATCTTTATCTCGGTCTGATTACAAGTACCAAAAATAAACAATGATACCTATGTACTGGATGAAATATTTATTACAAAAAATGTTTTAGAAATATACAAGATGAGATTTTTAGAGTTACCATTTTTATTGGTTTTTATCATGTCTCTGTTATTGTCCATAAACATATATATATATATATATATATATATATATATATATATATATATATATATATATATATATATATATATATATATATATATATATATATTTATGGAGTGTAGAGTCCATATACTGTCTAAAATAAAATCGGGTCACGAGTTTTTAAAGTTCGCCATTTTTCATCATAAATTCATGTAAAATAAATTGGAATAAAATAAAATATTGAAAAAAGTCATTTAATTCAACATAGAAAGAATGATTAAAAAAATTTAATTGTTCATTAACACATAACTTAGTAACAATAATTACGTACTCAAATATATGATAATTAATTTTGTCATTTATTTGATAAAAAATGGCTTACATGTCTCATTTATATTTAGTATATAATTGTGTAAGTATGTAATGTATGTAGTTTGAAAAATGGGAACTATTACTTGCTCTTAAAAAAGCGAAAAATGGCAAAACTCCAGGTAGTGACTTAATATGTAATGAGTTTCTTAAAAATATGCCAGACAATTGGTTGAATTATATATTGAAATTAATGAATAATATATTAAATAGTGAATGCTTACCAGAGGGATGGACAAAGGTACAAATGTTTATGCTACATAAAAAGGGAGATCCCACCAATCCAGAAAATTACCGTAGCATTGCATTAATGAACACAATTGCTAAAATTTTTACACAGATGCTAAACTACAGATTAAACAAATGGATAGAGAGCTTCAAGTTATTACCAGAGAGTCAATGTGGATTTCGTGAGAAAAGATCATGTTTAGATAACATCTTCACGTTAAACTGTGTCGTTCAAATCAATATCAGGCTACCAGGGAGTAAATTATATGGTTTATTCGTCGATTTTAAAAGGGCCTTTGATTCAATCAATCACAGCAAACTCTGGCATAAATTGTTTGAATTAGGCATCAGTGGAAAAATGATCTGAATACTGAATCATATGTATCAGAATGCGACTATGGTGATTACTCAAAAAGGTGAGAGAACAACTGCAATTCCCATTACTCAAGGTGTCCTACAAGGTGACTCTTTATCTCCTACTCTTTTTAATTTATACATCAGTGACTTCGAAAAATACTTTCGTAATGCTGGCTTAGTGGGCGCCAATGTGGATGGTATTGTAGACGTTTTATCTCTTTTTTATGCAGATGATCTCATCATTTTCGGCAACTCTTCTGGAGACTTGAAGAAGAAATATAAAACTCAAATAGTTGTGTTTAGACAGAGTGGTCGTTTACCTACATCAGACTCTTTTCAATATAACAATCACAATATTAATATTGTTAAAAATTATTCATATTTAGGAGTGAATATATCGTCATCAGGTTTATTTTTAGGTGCAACAAAAAGTGCAATTTTAAAAGCTAATACTGCTATAAATAATGTTAAGCATATTTTATACCAAACAAACAACAAGTCATGGGACTGCAAACTGCAACTCTATAATAGAATCATTTTGGCTACTTTATTATATGCCAGCAAAATTTGGAGTTTAAGATATTTCACGGAAATTGAAAAGGTGCAAACAAAATTCTTTAAATCTATTTTTTACTGGCCAACTTCAACGCCAAATTATATGGTTAGATCTGAAGTCAATATTAACCCTCTATGTGTTCAAGTGTTAAATTTGACTCTTTCATGGTGGATGAAAATTATGGAAATGCCTAATTATAGGTATCCGAAAATATGCTATGAAAGATTAAAAATTTTAGACGAAAAATCTCCTATAAATCAAACAAAGTTTAATTGGGTTACACAGCTAAAAGAGCTTCTGATATCAGTAAATTATGAACGTTTATGGAATCTACAAGACCTAATATTAATTAAGTCAAATAAAGAACAAATACTGGCCGACTATGCAGGAATACTTCATAAGAAAGATTGGCAACGAATTGAAGCATCTTCCTACAGCTTGATGTACAAAGAAATTTATTCAGAAGAACTTTCTCAAAATTACTTAACGCTTAATACTAATCTAGAATATATTCGAGTGATTAGCCATTTATTCGCTCCAGATATTTAGGCCAGTACCTCAAAAATCCGGTTTTAACAAGTCTGAAATACCTATTGTTAAATATTGACAAGACTAAAGCAAAGAATCTATATTACTATATTTCTGCTGCTTTAAAAACGCGGGCTTTTATACGAAATGAGTAAACAGTAAATACACGTACACGACTCGTTTCATTTTAAGGAATTTTGTATAATTGTTACTTATTTATTTATTTAATTAATTATTTTTTGATTGTTTTTTATTTTTTATTTTTACTTATTGATGTAAAGTAATCTTTGTTTTTTTGTTTTATATTAACATTTAGGTTTATAATTATATATTTATGTTGGGTACTTTAACTTTGAATTATTTAAGTACTTAAGAAATTGTTATTAATTTTATTATTATTGTTGTTAGCTATCATTATTTTTTCTGTTTTATTAATTATGTACAATTTGTATCAACTCGAATCATTTGTAAAATCACTGTATGATCTAAAACAAATAAAATGATTATTATTATTATTATTATTATTATTATTATTATTATTATTATTATTATATTTAGTATACGGACTATTGCAATAAAATATGACAATAAAAATTCGTCTTTGAAAACAAGTGGCAGGGACATGGTTTTTATCAGGTTATATCTCAGGCTGGAAATGAACCGTTTACGGTCATTGGTGGTATAACACGTGCGCCAACGACCATGACTACCTCTGATACTACGCTGTAGGACGTCAATAATTCCACACAAAGTGTATTAGCTCTATACCTCTTCAAGTTATCTCTTAAAAATAACCCCTAAAAAGGCTATTTAGCTGCACATCTATAATTAGGCCACCACTCTCTACCTCTATGCTAAATTTCAAATTGTTATGAGTAGATAGGCTATGACAGAGCGGCCGCACCTAGTGTCTCAAAAGTTTGGGTACATCCTGATTCAACATGTACCCACTACATCCTGACGCAAGATGTACCCAAACGTTTGAGACACTCTGTACCTCGTGTATGAATTGACCTTTGACCCGGCACGTACATGTATTTAAAATTTGTTGTTGACATTTGACCCCACACGCGCTCATACTGTTGGCCTTGAAAGTCGTGAGTCATTATCATCACTTCGACTAAATAAACTCAAGTTAACCCATTATGCGTCATCATTATTTAGTCATCACAATTTGGTTTTGTGTTAACCCATTACCCGCCAGCACTAACGTAGTTTTTGAATGCAAACCTAACGCATGCGCAGACTGAATTTAAGTACACGACGCATGCGCAGACTGAATTTTAGGTTACAATTCGATAGATGGGGTACACTACCGCATCCAAAATGTGGGGATACCCTAACTCGGGGGTGGCCCCAAACTTTTGACACCGTACTATACTTAAATTTTTGGTACACTGCCGTGTCAAAAGTGTGGACCCCCCTGGCCAAAAAGGTATCCGATCACTTTTTGAAGCGTACTGTACGTGCAAACCTTGACCCTAACACGCGCTTGCGTTAATTGCGTCATTTTAAACGAACTACCGCATCAAAAATGTGGGGAATACCCTAACCCAGGGGGTGCCCCCAAACTTTTGACGCCGTACTGTACTTAAATTTTTGGTACACTGCCGTGTCAAAAGTGCGGGCCCCCCTGATCGAAAAGGTGTCCGATTACTTTTTGAAGTGTACTGTGCTTATTACGTGTAAACCTTGAACCACTCTTAACTGCGTCATCTTAGACGAAAATCGGTAGGCCGCTAAATTTTGTGTGGGACACTGTACCAAGCGCTAGATTTTAAAATCAGACTCCGGGGTCCAGATTTCAGACCGCTACTGTACTGTAAATCTAGTGTCTACTGTACTTTTCAACAAGTTTAAGCCTGTTTTCAGCAAAGTCAGCACTTTTTTAATTTGTTTATTTATATAAGTTTTAATTTAAAAAAATGTTTATTTAAGATTTTGATGACTCAGCAATTTCTTTGTTTGATTTCAAATACGAAATAGTTTTCTTGGAATTTTTAATTTATGGCCTGATTGTTGAATTATAATTATAGTATGATTCATACAAGCGGGGTTTTTGTTATATTTGTTTATTTATATAATAACTTTGGATCATGTAATAATTTTAAAATTGTTTATTTAAGATTGGGAGACCGCTAAATTTTGTGGGGGCACTGTACCAAGTGCTAGCCGCAATCATGACTTCAGTCTCCAGGGTCCAGACTCCAGATTTCTGACCGATTATATATTAAGAATAGGTTATGTATACACTCTGTATATCGCTATTTAATTTTAATTTTATAAATACATACTAGTAAATGTAGCCTTTATGTCAACAAAATCTAACTAAAATAATTTATCACTTTTATCAGCATTGGAAAAATATTTGCTTAATTAGCAAAAAAGTAATATGTTTGCAAATAAATTCGTATATATTACTGTACAATAAATACTTGGATTATTTCTTAATATGTATACGATAATTTAACTATGTTGTTTAATATAAAAAAAATAACATCATTAAGATTTGCTAAATTTTTTTATAAATTAGTAGTTTTGGGGTAAAGTATTTATAGAATATCATCTTAAAACTTACATCACACATACATAATATAATTATGATATACAAATGCATGTATAGATGGGTGCAGGTATAAATGCATGTATGCATGAGTGTATTCTTATACAGGGTGTATAATGAAATATGCTTTTCAATTAGAATAAAAAAATTTCATAAGATTTTTGTCAATACTTTTATAGATTAACGAAAGTAACTTCTTGGTGTAAAAAATAGGGGAATTCAGGGTAATAATTAAATAAAACGCACATAATTTTTTTTTTTTTAATTTTATTTATAGAATATGTATACAAAAAAATTAAATTACTTAAATCTATATATTACTTAAAATCTATTTATTTTCCATATAAAAATTTTTTAAAAGAATACAATTTTCTAATGAACAAATTTTATCTGAATGAAGCATACAGCGTCTTGAATAATATTCATCTCGCAGAATGGAAATCTTCGGTACATCAAATATTTCTTCCAAATCCAGAATGCACGGCTGGTTTTCGGTACCATCAAACAAACTTGAAATCCATTTCTTCTTTTCACCGCCCTTGACGTATATAACATCAAACTTCTTTAATATAGGTTTCAATATGGTATGAAGTTTTTTGTACGGAATAAATCCATACGACCAAGGTATCCCATGCCAATTTCGGCAAAGCCAACGTGCAGCAACCCGTTCATATTTCTTCGGCAACTCGTTGAAATCAAACGGTGCATCGAATATAAGATGTAATATTTCATCCGAATTTTCCGCAACGATACCAACTTCTTTAAAATAAAATTGGTCTTAGCTCCTTGATAGCCTTGTTTGTCAAGAAACGTCATTTTTGATCGCCGCCGTAGAACTGAATTTACTCACACAATCCACAACTTTATATAAAATAATTAAAATTGGTGAGGATAGTTAGTTAATTTGTGGGATGTATTCGAAAATGGCTACTAATAGCTATTGCTAGTTGACCATCAAATTACAAACTGTTAATAATAATTAGCACATTGGTGAGTATCATGTTCTTTTCACTTTAAGACCTAGTGATTTAAGGAATGCGTCGTCAATCTGAAAACGAGAAAGATAGTTGGTCTAATGAAAGTAAGCAAGTAAATCACTTAACAGCAATTAATAACAATTGCAATGAAACAACCTCCTCTTCACAACTAACTAAACTTTTAGGAACTGCTTTAGATATTATAATGTTAAAAGAGGTTCGAAACGTTGACTCGGAAAATGAAGCGAAAATTGTCAATTCAGTTAAACCAATAAGACTAAAACGTCATTTAGCTTCAAATGAAAATGTCGAAAACGGGACCTTAGCTAAGCATTTTAAGCAATACAACTTGAGAGAGTCTAGAAATGTTAACATACAACCGAAAAAAATAAAATACTGGCATAATCCTAATACTCTAATAGATGAATTACAACGTTTATACGAGACTTCAGAGACTGGTGAAAAAATACTCAATATTATTCAAAGTTTAGAGGAAAATAAAAATATGTTGTTGTTTAACGTTTACGATCGAGAAGATTTAATCAAAGAGTTAAATACTTTAAAAGAAACTACTGTTGGTCGAGAAATATTCTCTATACTTCGCAAACTTCAAAAGGCTGATGTTATTGAGCCACTAGGTGATTATCTGGATGAAACTGATAAAGAAGATGCTAGCGATTATGATGATGATAATGATGATGATGATGATGATGATGATGATTAATTGATTATCCACACTACGAGCGACTCAATTGACTCCAACGAGTGACTCATTTTGCTCCCGGAGTGACTCATTTTGCTCCCGGAATGAGTTATTTTGCTCCCGGAGTGACTCACTTTGCCCCCGGAGTGACTCATTTTGCTCCCGGAGTGACTCATACACCTTATCGTGGTTAAAGAGCTCATACATCTTATCATGGTTAAAGGGCTCATACACATTATCATGGTTAAAGGGTATAAAATAGTTAAACTTACACAAAATAATGTCAATTTACCGGTGGTTGTCAAAGAGTTAACATCTCTTTCACTGAAAAAACAATTTCGTGGTAAAACAATTGCATTTCGAACCATGATAATTTACAATTCAGAGCAGTCCACCGCTAAACAACCTAGCAAGGGACTTTCGAAACCTAAGATCATTAAACGTAAAACTTTTAAGCGACAACACATTTCACCCGAAAATTTAGCATTCCTTAAATCACTAGGTCTTAAAGTGAAAAGAACATGGTACTCACCAATGTGCTAATTATTATTAACAGTTTGTAATTTGATGGTCAACTAGCAATAGCTATTAGTAGCCATTTTCGAATACATCCCACAAATTAACTAACTATCCTCACCAATTTTAATTATTTTATATAAAGTTGTGGATTGTGTGAGTAAATTCAGTTCTACGGCGGCGATCAAAAATGACGTTTCTTGACATACAAGGCTATCAAGGATCTAAGACCAATTTTATTTTAAAGAAGTTGGTATCGTTGCGGAAAATTCGGATGAAATATTACATCTTATATTTGATGCACCGTTTGATTTCAACGAGTTGCCGAAGAAATATGAACGGGTTGCTGCACGTTGGCTTTGCCGAAATTGGCATGGGATACCTTGGTCGTATGGATTTATTCCGTACAAAAAACTTCATACCATATTGAAACCTATATTAAAGAAGTTTGATGTTATATACGTCAAGGGCGGTGAAAAGAAGAAATGGATTTCAAGTTTGTTTGATGGTACCGAAAACCAGCCGTGGATTCTGGATTTGGAAGAAATATTTGATGTACCGAAGATTTCCATTCTGCGAGATGAATATTATCCAAGACGCTGTATGCTTCATTCAGATAAAATTTGTTCATTAGAAAATTGTATTCTTTTAAAAAATTTTTATATGGAAAATAAATAGATTTTAAGTAATATATAGATTTAAGTAATTTAATTTTTTTGTATACATATTCTATAAATAAAATTAAAAAAAAAAATTATGTGCGTTTTATTTAATTATTACCCTGAATTCCCCTATTTTTTACACCAAGAAGTTACTTTCGTTAATCTATAAAAGTAGTGACAAAAATCTTATGAAATTTTTTTATTCTAATTGAAAAGCATATTTCATTATACACCCTGTATAAGAATACACTCATGCATACATGCATTTATACCTGCACCCATCTATACATGCATTTGTATATCATAATTATATTATGTATGTGTGATGTAAGTTTTAAGATGATATTCTATAAATTTTTTACCCCAAAACTACTAATTTATAAAAAAAATTTAGCAAATCTTAATGATGTTATAATTTTTATATTAAACAACATAGTTAAATTATCGTACACATATTAAGAAATAATCCAAGTATTTATTGTACAGTAATATATACGAATTTATTTGCAAACATATTACTTTTTTGCTAATTAAGCAAATATTTTTCCAATGCTGATAAAAGTGATAAATTATTTTAGTTAGATTTTGTTGACATAAAGGCTACATTTACTAGTATGTATTTATAAAATTAAAATTAAATAGCGATATACGGAGTGTATACATAACCTATTTTTAATATATAATCGGTCAGAAATCTGGAGTCTGGACCCTGGAGACTGAAGTCATGATTGCGGCTAGCACTTGGTACAGTGCCCCCACAAAATTTAGAGGTCTCCCAATCTTAAATAAACAATTTTAAAATTATTACATGATCCAAAATTATTATATAAATAAACAAATATAACAAAAATCCCCGCTTGTATGAATCATACTATAATTATAATTCAACAATCAGGCCATAAATAAAAAATTCCAAGAAAACTATTTCGTATTTGAAATCAAACAAAGAAATTGCTGAGTCATCAAAATCTTAAATAAACATTTTTTTAAATTAAAACTTATATATAAATAAACAAATTAAAAAAGTGCTGACTTTGCTGAAAACAGGCTTAAACTTGTTGAAAAGTACAGTAGACACTAGATTTACAGTACAGTAGCGGTCTGAAATCTGGACCCCGGAGTCTGATTTTAAAATCTAGCGCTTGGTACAGTGCGCCCCCGACAAAATTTATCGTTAGCGACCGCACTCAATTTAAGATGACGCAATTAAGTGAGATTAAAGGCGAAGGTTTGCACGTACACATAACAAACAAGTACAGTACGCTTTAAAAAGTGATCGGATACCTTTTCGCCAGGGAGGTCCGCACTTTTGACACGGCAGTGTACCAAAAATTTAAGTACAGTACGGTGTCAAAAGTTTGGGGCCACCCCTTGGGTTAGGGTAATCCGACATTTTTGACGTGATAGTGTACCTTTCGTTTAAGATGACTCAATTAAGTGAAATTAAAAGCTAAGGCTTGCATGTACACACAAAAAATAAGTACAGTGCGCTTCAAAAAGTGATCGGATACCTTGTTCAGTTAGGGGGTCCACACTTTTGACATGACAGTGTACCAAAAATTTAAATACAGTACGGTGTCAAAAGTTTGGGGCCACCCCCGAGTCAGGGTATACCCACATTTTTGACGCGGTAGTGTACCCCAGCTATCAAGTTGTAACCTAAAATTTAGTCTGCGCATGCGTCGTGTACTTAAATTCAATTTGCGCATGCGTTAGGTTTGCATTCAAAAACTACGTTAGTGCTGGCGGGTAATGGGTTAACACAAAACCAAATCGTGTTGAATAAATTGTGATGATGCATAATGGGTTAACTTGAATTTATTTTGTCGAAGTGATGATAATGACTCATGACTTTCAGGGCCAACAGTATGAGCGCTTGTTGGAGTCAAATGTTAACAACAAATTTTAAATACATGTACTCGGTACGTGCCGGGTCAAAGGTCAAGGTTTGCACATCAATACATTTTGATGGCTCATCAGTTCGGAATGTCTAGTACCGTAAAATGGGTGCAATAGGACCCTAAGACACACGCTTTCAAACATCGTCAAAGGGGTTCAAGTCACTCCGTTTTGCGGTGGCCCCGCTCTGTCATAGCTTATCTACTCTCAACCGATTTTTAAGATCTTTTTACTGTTAGAGAGGAGTTTTTACTGTTACATGGATAGCTACAGGTTGCTGTATCAGACCCGTCAGTGTTAAATCTTTGGAAATTCGTTATGTTATGCAGATGTTTAATTATCCAAATTACTCAGATGGTATCTATTCAATTTTAAGACAAAACTCACAAGTAAAACCGTCATTTTCCTCATTGCAACCAGAGCAGACTTCATGAGCCCATTTTTTGCATATCGTACAACGTATCCCGCCATCTTCTGTTTTTGATTCCGACCGTAATTCTGGTACCACCACTGGATCCACTGGGCCACTTTACCTTTGTACATAGTGGGCCACTTTACCTTTGTACATAGTGGGCCACATTACCCAAAATTAAGTACAATGGGAAAACTGAAATAAGTCCTGCCCCAACGGATAATTCATAACTGTTTATTATAAAATTTATTACTTTAGAACTACAATAGACACAGGAGATATTTACAATACCCCTGTCGCAGCATCTGAATAACATAGCGAATTTCCTCCTATTAACTTTATTTAGTTCAAAAAATAATTTTTCTAAAGACTGCAAGACATAATAATTAATAATAGTGAGATTCTACGTCCATTTTCCAGACTTTTGTCTAATACAGACGCCACCTAGAATTTTTTTTTTTTAGCTACAAAAACATCAGTTTGCAGAATTCAATTTATTACTTAGGAAAATAATTCAAATATCACTAACAATAAATATCTTAAATGAGTTTAAAAAAATCAAACCGATACTGTTTATTAAATTGCGTAACATCTGACACTGACTATTTAAAAGTGATCAAGTGGGAATAAGCTAGTAAATGCAATGACAAATATGATGAATTTATAAGGATTTTCTTGTACTACAAAATCTTAAAAATATGGGAACACGTACTTTTTTCGTTAATTGTGTTTTATTTTTGCACAAAATTTTAAAAATAGTTTATTTTCTTAAAAACGGTGGCAACTCTAGTCACAGATATACCTATAAAAAGTTGTTTTACTAAAAAAAAAGGAAAGAAAAAAACACCCATAAAACATATAAGTCTACCAAGTACTTAACACATAAATATTTTTTGTATGTATCAACATCTAAAAACATTTCAGCCCCTTTTTGGCAATCCTGGCAAAACTAAAACACTTTTTAAAATTTATTTATTATTAAAATGGAAATGTTCTTTTAAAGACGGTTAACATTACCATATTTTACATTAAAATGTCGACATAATCACTCCTTGGTTAACTACCCTTAGACTTAATACTAGAAAATTGAGAAAAAACAGGTCAACTAGATTTTTTTACGCAAATTTTATTTGTTATGATTGAGTTATAAAATTTAAAACGATATTTTAAAAATATGTATATATGGCTTTCATTAGTTAAATTTAAGTTTTTCAATATATTTTCCATTCATTTTAAAATAGTAAAATGTCCTGATAAATTGTCAAATAATAATTTGATATATGTGGCTATACTTTCGGCTCGGAGTGAATTAGACGAATATTTTCTTCTAAAACCAATTTAGTAATTAATTAAAAAAAACAAAAAATTGGTGGATTACCTTTCAAATACAATCTTTGTTGTATGTAAACATGTTATTACATTTTTTAAAAAAAAACTGTAAACTGTAAAATTTTCTTTACACATGTGTTAAAATATATAAACGTTTGCTTTTTATTTATTAATTTAATTCTTTTTAAATAATTCACCTTAAAATTTTTTAATATTTCCAAAATAGAAATCTATAAAAGAATGTGTCAAAATTTAAAAAAAAAATTTTTGTTGACAAAAATTAATGTGAAAATTTATTTACGAGTAGAATACTCTGTTTATACATTCTAATCAGAATAGTATTCTCAATCGGGTAAAAAATTATGTTAAAATATTATTGTTTCAGACATAATATAAAAACATATTCAACTGAGAGAAATGAAATATAGCTGAATCGTTAAATTGGATTAAAAAAAATCATGACAAGGCACTTATAAAGTGTTTTTTTCGAGTGTAGCATCGCAAAACATGAGACAAAAGTAATTTGACTGTGAGTGCGAGTGTAATGGATAATGATTTCTTCCAACATATTTTCTAATTTTTCTCAAAAAGTAATTAACTTAGAGCAATGGTCCAAAAACATTTTCTACGCATATTTTCTTTTACTTTCGACTGGTGTAAAAATTTTTTTGAAAAATTGCTTAATTCTGGCAAAAAACTCATTTTGTTGAAAACAAACGCCCGAAAAACCTACTTCTGGGAATCGGACGTGTCTGGATAGCCAACTTAGCCGAGCCAATCCAGTTTCAAATTCGCACACCAAATTTCATAAACATTAAACGTTCCGTTTGAGAGTTATCGTGAGAACACATAAATAATATATATATTGAGGTCCCTAGCATTCGAAAATGATATTCACTAATCTATATATTCTGTATTTCAGTTACAATTGATCATCAAGTGATCTTATATTCGAAACAAATCGATCTTCCATTCTTTTCTAAAAACAAACTGCAGATTTAAAATGTACGCAATTGCAATAATGAAAGAGATAAAGCTAAGGAGGAATGTTCCAATGTATTTGTATAGGAGACGTCCGGGGACGTCAAAAACGTTTGCCGATTCTTACGTTTACGTTTTACACGTTTTACACATTTAAATCTACTGTTCAAAGCGTTGCCAGTTTTCAGCTTTTTAAAAAAGTTCGATTTTTTTATTAATACCTCTTCTTATTAAAATTAAAAGGTAAATTGCATTATTTTTAAAAATAAATGACTTTGTTAATTGTAACTTTAAAATATATTTAGCTGTATCGTTTTTTATTCGAACTTTTTTCTTTATTTCGTTAAGTTTGGCAACAATCAAATAATTCAAAGAGATTATTTCTATTGTATGTAGTTTTAATTGTTTGAAAGTTGGAATATATTTACGAAATAATGGCCGGCAAAAGTGTCTTTATTTTTAAAAGTCGTGTTATGTTTTTATTTATATTTTTTAAAAATTTACAATGTTACATTAAAATTGTCAAATAAGTAATCTATTCATTAATTATGTTCATTTCTTACTGTTAAGATTATTAGAAATTTTAGTAAATTGTGTATTCGTGTTCGATAATAGTGTATAAATAGATACATTTTTGATTTTGTACGTCTGTGGTAAAATTTTGTATGTTTTTCGAACTGATTAATAAACATTTTGTGTTCCAGTGAATTTTTTTTAGTTTTGTAACACAATCCTGTATAATTATTAGTGATTAATAAAAATTTATGTTTTTTATTATTTCATATTGGTTTGTTTTTGTAACATAACCTCATATCAGTAAATTTTGTATTACTGTATTTAAAATAAAGTTAAAATAAAAAATATGTTCTGTTTTATTTAATTCTTAATATAATTTACCGAATATGGTAAGTTTTATATTAATTTATTGAGAAAATACGTAGAATTTTACTAATTATTGACCATATTCTTGGTTTGTGCAGTACTTATTTTAGAAAATCGTTAACGTTTTATCATATAACTATATGTCTAAAACCTATACTTGTATTTTATAATTACAGTTTTTTTTTTGTTGAAAATTCACCTTATTTTACTAATTTTGAATTTTATCAGTGAATTAAAATTACTATTATGACTGACTGCCAAAATCAGTCTTACCAAATGCATATGTATTATTACATTATGTTTAAAGTTTTAAGTATTTTAAAATCGTAGGTCTCCAAAAATAATGCAAAATTAAAATGAACTCAGTAGTGATAAGAAAAAGATGTTATAAAAATATTATTTTTTTATTATTCGTAGACGTAGAAGGTAAAAAAAAGTCACATCAAACGGCATCTACATCATCTACATAGCCAAAATGGCCAAAAACATAAAAATGCTAAGAAGATTCTGACTTTAATTAAGTTTTTATTTCAAAAAAAACTATGTCACTCTAATTTTAAGTAACTATATTTTGTATATTTGAATGTAAAGAAATACATTTTGACTCAATAAGTTTTATGATTAATTTTATTAAATAGGTATGTCTAATTTCTTTTAAATTTTGAATTGTCCGCTTGTCAAATTCTATTTTCTAATTGGTTGTTGTAAAACAATAACATTATCAAAAATACTTTTAGTATATTTTATCCATAGAAATTATGCTATTACCTAAGACAAACGTTTTCTTAAAGTTGTAGCACTGGAATTCCTTAAATTCCTAAGTAATGAGTCATGCTTAAATTTAACTGAAAGCGCCAATATATATATATATATATATATATATATATATATATATATATATATATATATATATATATATATATATATATATATAAATTTTAGTGAATATCATTTTCGAATTCCAGTGACCTCAAAACATATTTCTGGGCTCAGGTCGTGCCACGACTACGGCTGGAATAGCTGAATTTCCAGTTTTGGAAATTCGCTAGAAACCAAGTATTTGTAACACAATATATTTCAGACAATATTTGTAAGTGCTTACCAAAGGCGTAATCAAAGGACACAAGAAACTCTTTTTTTTTTAAATAAAATTTTCAAAATAACACCTAACGAATTGATATTCCCCATGGCACTATATGAACTGTCAATCTATCATTTAAAGTAAATAACAAGAGATGACAGCTCTTGGTTCATTTGTAAACTAGTGGTGACCATTTTACCTGCCTGGGCCACTATGGCGAATCTTCCCCTACTTATATTTTGCTGCTGTTTATCATATGGAGGGCCCATTGTAAAAGTGAACCAAGTCGATAATTATAAAATTTTAGAAAAATGCTTTTAAAGTTTAAGAGCGGCAATTAATTACACATTATGTATTTACATATTTGTACATTAAAGTCATACTAGTTCATGTTGAACTTAGAATGTTTATTTATTTCTTAATATTTAATATGCAACAAGTTACATCACCTACTAATCAGGCATGCGGGACTTAGTTCAGTTTACCTCTCAGTAGAAGGGCTAGCCCGATACGGGGCCACCGCAAAACGGAGTAACTTGAACCCTTTTGACGATGTTTGAAAGCATGTGTCTTCGGGTCCTATGGCACCCATTTTACGGTACTACACATTCCGAACTGATGAGTCATCAAACTGTATGGATGTGCAAACCTTGACCTTTGACCCGGCGCGTACCGAGTACATGTATTTAAAATTTGTTGTTAACATTTGACCAAACACGCGCTCATACTGTTGGCCTTGAAATTACTAAGACATGAGTCATCAACCGCTACCAAATTAATTCAAGTTAAACCATTATGCGTCATCACAATTTGGTCATCACAATTTGGATTTGTGTTAACCCATTACCCGCCAGCACTAACGTAGTGTTTGAATGCAAACCTAACGCATGCGCAGACTGAATTTTAGGCCACAAATTGATAGATGGGGTACACTAATGCATCAAAAATGTGGGAATACATTGACTCGGAGTGGCCCCAAACTTTTGACACCGTACTGTACTTAAATTTTTGGTACACTACCGTGTCAAAAGTGTGGACCCGCCTGACCAAAAAGGTGTCCGGTCACTTTTTGAAGGGTACTGTACTTATTTTGTGTACGTACAAATCTTGACCCCAACACGCGCTTGCTTTAATTGCGTCATTTTAAACGAAAGGTACACTACCGCGTCAAAAATGTGGGATTACCCTACTCCAAGGGGTGGCCCCAAACTTTTGGCATCGTAGGGTATTTAAATTTTTGGTACACCACCGTGTGAAAAGTGTGGACCCGCCTGACCAAAAAGGTGTCCGGTCACTTTTTGAAGCGTATTGTGCCTATTACATGCAAACCTTGAACCTCAACACGCGCTTGCCTTAGCTGCGTCATCTTAAACGAACAAAGAAACCATTTAACTCGGTCGCTAACGATAAATTTTGTGGGTGCACTGTACCAAGCGCTAGCCGCAATCATCATGATTTTAAAACCTAACTTCAGACTCCAGAGTCCAGATTTCACACCGCTAGTGTACTGCCGGAAATTCGAGTGTCAACTGTAACTCAAGGGATTTTTTTTTGTATATGTGTCAGCACTTTATAAGATGTTTATTTAGTAAAAAACTCGTGACTTTTTATACGGTCTGAGTTTGTTTAAGACTTTTTAGCTGACTCAGGATGATGTAATTTCATGATATGTTTGCAAATAAATACATATATTATATTAACATATAATATCACATATAATATATAACGGGTGTATATTTAGTATTTTTAATAAATATTTTAGTATACACGGTGTATCATAATATTTCTTCCAAATTCCAAATCCACGGTTGGTTTTCGGTGTCATCAAACAAACTTGAAATCCATTTCTTCTTTCCACTGCCCTTGACGTATATGACATCATACTTCTTTAATACAGGTTTCAATATGGTATGAAGTTTATTGTATGGAATAAATCCATACGACCAAGGTATCCCATGCCAGTTTCGGTAAAGCCAACAGGCAACTCGTTGAAATCAAACGGTGCTTCGAATATAAGATGTAATATGTCATCTGAATTTTCTGCAGCGATACCAACTTCTTTAAAATAAAATTCGTTGTTAGCTCCTTAATAGCTTTGTATGTCAAGAAACGCCATTTGTTACCGCCGTCGTAGAACTTAATTTATTCACACAATCCACAACTTTATATAGAATAATTACAAGTGGTGGAGGTAATTAGGTATGCTTTTTAACCAGGTTAGTTAGTGGAATGTATTCGAAAATAGCTACTGTACCATGTTCTTTTCACTTTAAGACCTAGTGATTTAAGGAATGCTAAATTTTCGGGTGAAATGTGTTGTTGCTTAAATGTTTTACGTTTAATGATCTTAGATTTCAAAAACCCTTTGCTATGTTGGCTAGCGGTGAACTGCTCTGAATTGTAAATTAACATGGTTCGAAATGCAATTGTTTTACCACGAAAGTATAATTTTCAACGAAAGAGATGTTAACTCTTTGACAACCACCGGTAAATAGACAATATTTTGTGTAAGTTCAACTATTTTATACCCTTTAACCATGATAAGGTGTATGAGCTGGAGTATCACTCAGCAAATTATATAGCGGTGGTGACGTAACACACAAATGTGGCGGTTGTGTGTTGGTTTTGTAATGTTGGCGATGATTGTGTGGCGGTTGTGGTGTTTGTGTGGTGGTGGCGGTGGTGTTTTGTGTGGCGGTGGCTGTGGTGTTTGTGTAGTGGTGGCGTTTGTTGCGGTGGCGATGTTTGTGTAGCGGTGGTGTTTGTGTGGTGGTGGCGGTTGTGGCGGTGGCGGTGTTTGTGTGTAGCAGCGGTGTTTGCGGCTGGAGTGAACAACTTATCATTAATGCTATCAAAGCAGCAATTTACTGTAGACAATGAATCGCTGGTGTCATCTCGCGGTGTTCGTTGAACGCAATATCTAAATTACTCAATCTGGTGACGTTTCTGTTCCCTGCTCTTATCATCGAAGATTATTAAATATCAATTTTAGATAAAATATTGGAAAATTTGGTTCCAGTCAAAATACTATAAATACAATTGAATTATTAACCGGATGTCGTTTGTTGGTTAAGTTACAGAAGGTAAACAACAACAACAACAATAGCAACATGCCGATTTGTGGTATTTGTAAATTTCAACCGTCACAGTGTAAGTGTGCCTTCTACGAGTATTGTGATAGGTGTCGAAACGAAAAACGAATTTGCATGTGTTGTAAACGATGTATGATGCCATTTCCAAACTGTGTTTGCAATTATATAAACTGTACCACATGTAAAAGCCGCTTCAATTGCAAATAATTTAGTAAAATCAATCATCTGATTGCCACATAATACGTATTGACCAATTCCACGGTTGCTTAAACCAACGTAAGCATTTATTTATAACGCAATGATCAGCGATGTAATGAGGCATAATGCATATTTTGAGTAACAGTGGAATTGGTCAATATTGATTAAATATCGATTTTTCATAAAATTTTGGAATATTTTCTTTTTGTCAAAATACTATAAATACAACTGAATTATTAACCGGATGTCAGTTATTGGTAAAGTTCCAGAAGATAAACAACAACAACAGCAACATGCCGATTTGTGGTATTTGTAAATTTCCACCGCCACAGTGCGGCTGTTCATTCCCTGAGTATTGTGATAGGTGTCGAAACGAAAAACGAATTTGCTTGTGTTGTAAACGATGTATGATGCCATTTCCAAACTGTGTTTGCAATTATGTAAACTGTCCCACATATAAAAGTCGTTGCAATTGCAAATAATTTAGTAAAATCAATCACCTGATTGCCCCATAATGGGTATTGACCAATTCCACGGTTGCTAAAGCCAACATTAGCAATTAGTGATGAGGAATAATGTATAATTTTGGCTCAGTGGAATTGGCTAATACCCCTTAATCAGCGGTATATCCAATGTTTTAGTTGCATATTCAAAATATGCATTATGCCTCATTGCATCGCCGGCCATTGCGTTATAAATAAATGTTAATGTTTATTTGATATTTTCCATTGGTTGTGGTGTATAAACACTGATCATATGAAGGTGTGGTTGCTTCAAAGTAACTCAATTTGTAGCTGTGTGAGAATAAATATATCGGTGGGGTAAAATGAGCAACTCAAATTTTGTAGTTGTGGTGGTAGAAATTGGAAGTGTATTGGCAAAATGTCTGAACAATACGGTGTAGAGTTAAGTATAAGTGATCTATGGACCACTTTTACTGCCACTGATGAAACAATGGATCCGGTTTTAGTGAAGTTGAATAAACTTGGTGCTGGTAAACCATTCAAATCACTATCTACGCTCAAACCATATGAAACGTGGAAAATTCTCGACGTACGACGCATGGAAACTCGATATGGGCCAGCATTTGCGGCGGAACTTGCAGATGCTCAATTGTTCCTTCCAAAACGATTCGCGGATTTGGATGAGCAGACCATGGAATGTTTACGTGCAGGACAATATTTTATTACATATAAAGGCACTGATTCTAGTGGTTTTTTACATATTGTGGAATTTAGTAAATAGCTATCACATGTATTATGTTAGGTGTTAGATTAAGGTAACTGTCAGATGTGAAAATGAATTGATTTACTTTTTAATTTTGATATTGTAAACGTATATTTTATTAAAAAATAAATTATTTTACGTATAAAATCTTATATTGTTCTTATTTTATAACACATTAAAACCCTCAAATTATATCCTGAATTTTGATAAGACTCGTAGTAGGTATGGGGCCACTTGGCAACGTAATGTAATTGCCAATATTCAGAAGCAAGTATTTTAATGTTGGTGTTGAGTAGGTATGCGGTCACCTGGCACTTGCGTATAGCTTTTCATTCAGATTTCTGAGCTAATTTCCAAACCGAAAGAGCGTATTGGGGGTGAAATGAGTAAAAATGTGTAAGCAACCGCTATTTCATGGAGTAAAATGAGTAACTCAGATGTGGTGGTGGTGGTGGTGTAGTATATAAGTAATCGATAACACAATTCTGAATTAATCTTGTAAGACTAGTTGAGCTTTACACAACTATTATAATGTTCGAGTGTACGCAATGCTATAAAAGCTTCTCGCGGAAAGATTCTCTTTCATGTCATATAAGAGATACACATATGTCGAAATTTTCATCAAAAAGTTTTGAAAATAGTTACTCTCTTGATCCGCTAAAAAGACAAGCATTAGACACCACTGATGACTTATCTAGTTATGATACCGGGAGGAATGATGCTGATTGTGAATTTCGAAACAATAAAGTTGAAGAAAGGTCTAATCCACTTGAACAAAGAATTGAAGCTGCATCAAAAGTAATTCATACTAAATTTAATAATTTAAGAAATCAAAATAATGTTTACACACCCAGCGATGAGTTTAATATCAGGGTTTTAGCCACTTCTGATAGTGAAAATGTATCATTCCCAAGTTAACTGCAGCTCTGTAAACTCTTTTGGATATTTTATTAATCAAAGATACTCAAAATAAAGGTGAGAATTCCAATGAACGAGTAGTAATGAAACGTCCAGTCAATTCAATGGACCAAGAACTACTTGCAAAGCGTATCAAATACAACGGCTCGGAAGATTTTGAAAGTGCTAATGGGCAATCGAAAAAAATTAAATACTGGCATAATGCTAATACTTTAATAGACGAATTACGACGTTTATACGAGACTTCAGAGACTGGTGAAAAAATACTCAATATTATTCGAAGTTTAGAGGAAAATAAAACATGTTGTTTAACGTTGACAATCGTGAAGCTTTAATCGAAGAGTTAGATGCATTAAAAGAAACTACTGTCGGTCAAGAAATATTCTCTATATTTCGCGAACTTCAAAAGGCTGATGTTATTGAGCCACTAGGTGATTATCTGGATGAAACTGATAAAGAAGATGCTAGCGGTTATGATGATGATTAATTTAGATATTGCGTTCAACAAACACCGCGAGATGTCACCACCGATTCATTTTCTACAGTAAATTGCTGCTTCGATAGAATTAATGATAAGTTGTTCACTTCAGCTGCAAACAGCGCTGTTACCCCGCTATCACCACAACCGCCACCACCACACAAACGCCACCGCCACCGCCACACAAACGCCACAACGCCACACAACCGTCGTCATCACCACAAAACCACCACACAAACACCGCCACCGCCACCACCACACAACCGCCACATTTGTGTGTTACGTCACCACCGCTATATAATTTGCTGAGTTATACTCCAGCTCATACACCTTATCATGGTTAAAGGGTATAAAATAGTTGAACTTACACAAAATATTGTCTATTTACCGGTGGTTGTCAAAGAGTTAACATCTCTTTCGTTGAAAATTATACTTTCGTGGTAAAACAATTGCATTTCGAACCATGTTAATTTACAATTCAGAGCAGTTCACCGCTAGCCAACATAGCAAAGGGTTTTTGAAATCTAAGATCATTAAACGTAAAACATTTAAGCAACAACACATTTCACCCGAAAATTTAGCATTCCTTAAATCACTAGGTCTTAAAGTGAAAAGAACATGGTACTCACCAATGTATTGAACATTATTAACAGTTTGTAATTTGATTGTAAACTAGCAATAGCTATTAGTAGCTATTTTCGAATACATTCCACTAACTAACCTGGTTAAAAAGCATACCTAATTACCCCCACCACTTGTAATTATTTTATATAAAGTTGTGGATTGTGTGAATAAATTAAGTTCTACGACGGCGGTAAAAAATGGCGTTTCTTGACATACAAAGCTATTAACGAGCTAACAACGAATTTTATTTTAAAGAAGTTGGTATTGCTGCAGAAAATTCAGATGACATATTACATCTTATATTCGAAGCACCGTTTGATTTCAACGAGTTGCCTGTTGGCTTTGCCGAAACTGGCATGGGATACCTTGGTCGTATGGATTTATTCCATACAATAAACTTCATACCATATTGAAACCTGTATTAAAGAAGTATGATGTCATATACGTCAAGGGCAGTGGAAAGAAGAAATGGATTTCAAATTTGTTTGATGACACCGAAAACCAGGCGTAGATTTGGAATTTGTAAGAAATATTTGATGTACCAAAGATTTCCTATCTGCGAGATGAATATTATTCAAGACGTTGTATGATTCATTCAGATAAAATTTGTTCATTAGAAAATTGTATTCTTTTAAAAAATTTTTATATGGAAAAGAACTAGATTTTAAGTAATAAGTATATTTAAGCAATTTAATTTCTGTATACATATTCTATAAATAAAATTAAAAAAAAAATTTGTGTGTTTTATTTAATTGTTACCCTGAACTCCCCTATTTTTTACAGCAAGAAGTTTCTTTTGTTAACCTACAAAATTATTGAAAAAAATGTAATGATATTTACCATTCTAATTGAAAAGCATATTTCATGATACACCCTGTATACTAAAATATTTATTAAAAATACTAAATATACACCCGTTATATATTATATGTGATATTATATGTTAATATAATATATGTATCTATTTGCAAACATATCATGAAATTACATCATCCTGAGTCAGCTAAAAAATCTTAAACAAACTCAAACCGTATAAATAGTCACGAGTTTTTTTACTAAATAAACATCTTATAAAGTGCTGACACATTTACAAAAAAAATTCCTTGAGTTACAGTTGACACTCAAATTTCCGGCAGTACAGTAGCGGTCTGAAATCTGGACTCTGGAATCTGAAGTTAGTTTTTAAAATCATGATTGCGGCTAGCGCTTGGTACAATGCACCCACAAAATTTATCGTTAGCGACCGCGTTAAATGGTTTCTTTGTTCGTTTAAGATGACGCTGTAAGGCAAGTGCGTGTTGAGGTTCAAGGTTTTCATGTAATAAGCATAATACGCTTCAAAAAGTGACCGGACATCTTTTTGGTCAGGGGGGTCCACACTTTTGACACGGTAGTGTACCAAAAATTTAAGTACACTACGGTGCCAAAAGTGTGGGGCCACCCCTTTCGTTAGGGTAATCCCACATTTTTGACGCGGTATTGTACCTTTCGTTTAAAATGACGCAATTAAAGCAAGCGCGTGTTGGGGTCAAGGTTTGCACGTACACAAAATAAGTACAGTACGCTTCAGAAAGTGATCGGACACCTTTTTGGTCAGGGGAGGCCGCACTTTTGACACGGTAGTGTACCAAAAATTTAAGTACAGTACGGTGTCAAAAGTTTGGGGTCACCCTGAGTCAGGGTATTCCCAAATTTTTGACGCGGTAGTGTACCCCATTTATCAATTTGTGGCCTAAAATTCAGTCTGCGCATACGTCGTGTACTAAAATTCAGTCTGCGCATGCGTTAGATTTGCATTCAAAATCTACGTTAGTGCTGGCGGGTAATGGGTTAACACAAATGCAAATTGTGATGACCAAATTGTGATGACGCATAATGGTTTAACTTGAATTAATTTGGTTGAGGTTGATGACTCATGGCTTAGTAATTTCAAGGCCAACAGTATGAGCGCGTGTGGGGTCAAATGTCAACAACAAATTTTAAATACATGTACTCGGTACGTGCCGGGTCAAAGGTCAAGGTTTGCACATCCATACAGTTTGATGACTCATCAGTTCGGAATGTGTAGTACCGTAAATGGGTGCAATAGGACCCTAAGACACCCGCTTTCAAACATCGTCAAAAGGGTTCAAGTTACTCCGTTTTGCGGTGGCCCTGTATCGGCCTAGCCCTTCTATTCCTCTCAAGATTTCTAAAAGGGGAGAGAAATAAATAGTATCGTCTTATAACATAATCAGTAGTGTCCGACCCAAGCTTCGGTTTCGGCTTTGGTCACCTTCGGCCGCAAAATGTACCTTCAGTCATACATTCGGCTTCGGCCAAAAAGAAACCGAAGGTTTAGCCAAAGCCGAAGGTGGCATTTTATCACACAATGCTATGCCTAAATTTTAATAAACTTATTGTATGGAATAATTTGGAAAGAAAGCAATAATAAAATAAAATAATATTTAAAACTAACAATATTGCTCTATTGTAATTCTATTTCCAATTTATAAACATCAACCAACTTAGTTATATTTTTACTGGGAAAACCAAGGTAGGTATCGTACATATTAACATTAATTAATTTACAAAAAAAAAAAAAAAAATGTCAGTAAATCTGTACATTTTAGCGCTCATTCTATTATACGAAATAATTTAAAAAGGAAGTGATAATATAATATTTATAACTAGTACATAATATTATTGCTATTTTAATCATTTTATCAAATTTGTAAACTACCGATATTTTTATTGTTAAAAGTGGGAAAACCGAGGTAGGTAACATACCTAATTAGGTAAGTTACTAATAGAAATACCGGCGCATATGGTAAAGGGGAAAATTATTACATAAATATGGGTTCAGTTTATTTATCTGATAACCCACTTACTATTGACAGAAAATATTATATTAAAATATAATATTACAATAAAAACAGTCACAGTTTTTACAGAACTCAGTTTTATATCCGGCATCTAACGCGAACTACGAAATTTGGACAGTATTTTTGGTGTTCAAGGTGCTCGTTATAGGCCGGAAAATACCGTATGTAACAATTTAAAGTATCCTTTCAAAATCATTATAATTCCATAAAATTTGTTCAAATTTCTAACTAAGCGAGAAAAAGGATGACCGTAACAGTGTTTACGGTTGATTTTATAATATAAAAAACGCCGTGAGCAGCGGGGCTCCATCATGGAAGTCGAATTTTTCCCTTCGTCTTCGGTACTGGATGTCTACAAGCAAAATGTGATTGAAAGTTTTTAAGGGCTGAATCTCAGTAAATTTCAATTTGGTGCCGATAGCAGCTAGCAGGAAAAAAGCCAACACAATTCGTACGAGCGCATTCCTACCCATGCTTATCCGCCAACTGCTTTGTGTATTATTTTTAAATATTAAAAAAGTACCTTAAATAGTAAACTGGAAGGCCTTTATGAAGATATTTTTTTTTTCCAAAAAAATCCAAAATTTCTATTTTATAAATAAAAATCCAAAATTCGTATTTTATAAATAAACATTAACTTTAATAACATTTTTAAATTACTTAATATGTATGTATTGCATTTTTTATCAAAGCAAGTTCATTTTTTTAAAATTTTTAAATTTACTATTCGCTTACTTGTCTTGTGGTATAAATATAAAGCATTTTAAACACATTTAACAACAATACCATTGAATTCCGATGTAAAAATTGGAGAAGTGGGGGGAAAAGTAATGTGGAATCCTTAAAAGGCACTAACTGGATACTAACTCAATAGATGTACAAAATGTCAGCCCTCTACGTTTACTCAGAGAGTCTCTAGGCGTGTTAGAAAAAAGGCAAAAAAATCAAGGAAATATTGGCATAAAAATCGTGGGGATAAGGATCGAAAGCTGGAACCTCCAAAAAGCAGTGGCTGGCTACTAACTTACCTGTACACAAAATTTCAGCCCTCTAGGTTTATTTGGGGAGATTTTGACACGAACGAAACTGTTAAAAAACAAGAAAAATCATGTTCTTTTTGGTATAAAAATGGTGGGGGTAAGGGTTAAAAGTTGAGACCCCAAAAGACACCCTCGTGATACTAACTCAATCCGAATACAAAATTTCAGTCCTCTAGGTCTATTTGGGCGACCTGTGCGAGTGGTACAAACTTCGAGATCGTCGAAAAAGCATGAAATTGTAGCTTAAAAATGGTGGGGGTGGGCGGTAAGATATTAAAACCTCCAAAAAGCACAAACTAGGTACGAACTTTATCAACACACCAAATTTCAATCCTCTACGTTAATTCTGGGGGGGCTGTGGGCGTGTTAGATCCAGCCAAAATCCTTTTTCTCTGTCTACTCCCTCCAAAGCATCCTAAGAAGCTGAATTTTGGATATGTTGTAGATAGTTGATCGAAACATTATTTCCAACCGATTTGGAAAAGTTTTATTGCTTCGTTGCCCCCCATCAGCCTCCTAAAATTTGGGTCGGATCCAAAATTTGCCCAAAATTTAACCCCACTTTGATAGTATGAGGTGCATCGGAAATGAGCCCCACTTACCAAATTTCAGCTCTTAACTTCACATGTCAAAAGGTAGCGGGAATATATATATATATATGTATATATATATATATATATATATATATATATATATATATATATATATATATATATATATATATATATATATATATATATATATATATATATACATATATACTCCTCAAAACAAAATAAGGGCCACTTGAAAGTTTGTATTTTAAAACTGATTTATGTCGATCCACGTCAAAATAACTTTTCTAAATGACTGTTGTTATGATATTAAGTGGTGGAGTAAATGATAACAGTTAGGTTTAAGTGATATTATTGTTGAGGGGAAGATTTAGACTTTTTTGTCTCGCACAGCGTCAAGTGGTTAGTTTTACTTATTTTTTTGAATTTAATTTTAAATCAGTTTGCGCTAGATTATTGATTGCTGAGGTTGTTTTTTGAAGTTTGGCGTGTTATTCAATCATTTATTTTTACAATGCCGAGAATTCGACACCATATGGACGAAGCTACTGCTACCAGAGCCGTAACGATGATTGAGGGTGGTCAATCTCAAAGTTCCGTAGCTCTGCAGTTGAGTTGTTCACGAAGGGCTATTCAAAATATTTGGAATCGGTATCAGCAGGCCGGTAGTGTAACCCGGCGTCGTGGCTCACGAAGAGTTCGTGCTACCACTGCCCGTGAAGACCATTACATTCGACTGTGTGCACGACGTGAGCCGACTGTTACCGCAGGTACTCTGCAAAATCGCTAACATCGATCTACTGGTACTGTTGTCAGTAATCAGACCATACGAAATCGTTTGCATGAAGACCAACAACGTTCAAGAAGACCAGTAATCCGTACCAAACTGACCGGAGCGCATCGTGCAAACCGTTTAAGATTTGCACGTGAACACCTTGAATGGGGCTTGGAGGAATGGCGTCACGTACTCTTCACGGATGAGTGCAAGGTGAAGTTTTTTAGTGATGATCGACGTGTAAGAGTGTGGAGAAGAAGTGGAGAAAGGTTTTCTGATCGTCACATTCATGAACGCGACAGATTTGGTGGTCCTAATGACATGGTCTGGGGTGGAATTAGTTTACAAGGCAAAACTGACCTTGTTTTCCTGAACGAAGGTATTGTAACGGTTCAAAGTTACATCGAACAGGTTGTCAGACCCCATGTGATCCCCTTTGCACAACGAGCGGCCGACGGATTTATCCTGATGCAGGATAATGCCCGAGCGCATACCGCTGGCGCGACGACAACTGTCCTTAGGGAGGCTAATATACAGGTTTTACCGTGGCCTGCAAATAGCCCTGACTTGAACCCAATAGAACATCTTTGGGATCAACTAAAACGGCGAGTCAGAGCAGCCGGAGAGGATGTGCACACCCAACAACAACTGATTGATGTCTTGAGAAGATGTTGGGAGGAGATTCCTGATGAAACCGTTAGGCATCTTATTGAAAGCATGCCGAGGAGGCTTCAAGAATGTGTTTTAAAAAGGGGAGGGCATACTCGATATTAAATCACCGAAAAGTTGCATAATGTGTGCTTTCACTCAAAGCGTGAACGTTTGTTGATGACTGTAAAAATGACTATAAAAATGATAAAATCCTAAAAAAATGTAATTATAGATTAATTTTTTATTTAATCTTATTAAAATTAATTTTTTCTACTCCTACTATTAAAAGTAACATTTTGCGCACGGCTAACTATATGTAAAAATTAACAATTGCCCACACTGTACGGGAATACAGTAGGAAATTATTTCGCACGCCTTTATATAATAAAAAAGTAGGCTGTTCCGTTAGTTTAATATATAATATATAGAAATAATACTAAAAATACACATATATGTTTGTTGATTATTTATTATTGTTTCCATAGTTTCAAAGTATCCTTTGGCAAAAATTTAAACATCAGACATTGACATTATAAATTTAAAAAATTTTTACTACTTATTTAAATTTTATTTTAATTATTTATATTAAATTTTACGAAAAAAAAATGTGCTCGTAGGAAAAGTATAGTGTAAAATACGTGGGAAAAGCTTATTTCTCACTCATACGAATTGTTGCACTCGCCCTGCGGGCTCGCGCAACAAACTCATATTCGTGAGAAATAAGCCTCTTTTCCCACTTATTGTACAATATACTATTATTTAGTAAAAAATTAGTTCCTTAATTAAATGTAAGCATACCTTATACTGTAACTTATATAAAAATAAACTTATGCAGCAAAACATGAGTGGCCCTTATTTTGTTTTGAGTAGTATATATATATATATATATATATATATATATATATATATATATATATATATATATATATATATATATATATATATATATATATATATATATCAGACATTTTTTTTCTACAGACGGATAGCGCCCATATTCTCGCCTCTCGCTGTTCTTATTGTATAGACTGTATAAGTCTAATTTTCTCAAGGAAAAATTCTTCTAAAAATTCGCCCAGTGGGCGTTATATACGTATTAAGTAAGAATTTTGTAATTAGTAGCTTAAATTTTCACAGTTTTCGAAATAAAATATTTTTTCTTTTATTTAATGTCAAAATTAGCCTTTACTTTGTAAGTATGTAATATGATTATATGAATGTTTTACTTATTTACAGCAAGTAGTCGAAATTAATTGCACCTTCGGCTTATAGCCGAACATCGCCTTCGGTTTTGGCTTCCGCCGCCAAACTGACCTTCGGTCGGACACTTATAATCAGTATGATATATTCTTCCCAAATAAATAGCAGAATAGCATTACAAATATCAGATTTTGAAAATATTGTTATTTTCGATAGTGAAAACTATATTTTAATAATCCCAGTATGTTTGGGATACCTACGGCTTGTTTCGCTTAAGCCTTCAAAAATTTCGTTATGTTTTCGTTACGACACACCATTTATTAACGAATAAGGTTTTCGGTTACGAAAATTAATGAGAAATAATTTTAAAAAAATATTCCATTGCTGATCAGATCAATGGGACTAACAGAGTCTAAATTAACAAGTTATAACCAATGTATGATACTCGTAAGTAACTTGGTATCGATAATTTCTGATAATGGAAAGTAGGCTTTAATAATTACAATACATTTGGAATTCCTACAACTTGCTTCGCTTAAGCCTTCAAAAATGTCGTTGTTTTTTCGCTACGACACACGGCTTAAGAGATACCTACGATTAAAGTTTTCGATAACGAGAAGTATTATTTATAAACAAACATAACAAAAAGCAGGTACATTTTATGATAGACCGACTTCAGAAGCCCTTTGGAAATTTAACGCATCGAATAAGTGCTGCTACAGATAAATTTTTAGTCATTTGAGTTGAAGTATTTGTTTAAAAACTTGTCTTGTTATACAGAATTCGTATTATAAGGATACCGCGTTATAGGAGACTTGACTGTAACAAGTACTGTATTTCAAACAGACTTCTAGACAAATATTATAGTACTGGTAGTAGGCTTAACGAAAAGTTAAACCTTGCTTAAAAAATTAAGACAGTTTTTAACTTAGCATCATCTGAAAATTTTTTAACATCTGGTGGTACCCAGTCTTCATCAATTGATATTATGAAAGTATTTTATGTTGGTATTAAATATAAAATTTTGATACAAATTACGTAAAAAATAATTATACTAGTTTATGTAAACTATAAACAACGCTAATGAATACTAAACAACAGCACACAAATAATAAGAATGGACTTGGTTCTATGAACTATTGCTTTTCGACAAGAAATTATCAAACTAAAGACTTGGTTTATTACAACCCTAAAAAGTATATGGTTTTAGCCATCAAATTCCACTATCAGTTCAAAATTGAAAAAAATGGACTTGGTCCACTATTACACTGAGCCTTCCATATTATAGTTCAATTCCGTTAAAAATTCAATAATTAATTATTATTTTAGAAAGAATAATATAGTTTCAACAAAAAAGACAAAAATCAAGTGTAATTTTTTTTTATTGCTCATTTTAATTTATCATCAAATTAATCGTAAAATAGTTCTTTCCAATCGTTTGTTTTTATGATAGCACAGCGAAATCGTTGTCAATTACTTCAGGTCAAATGAAAAAAATGTAAATAAACATTTAAAAAAGTTACTTAATTTACAGTGAAAGTAATAAACGTAAACGTATTGTATATGGGAGAAATCTATTCAAATTTTTATTATTATTTTTTTTTAAATTAATTATTCTTAGCAGGGGCGTAGCTACCGCCGCATCAGCCGTATTAATGATACGGGGCCCCCGAGCTACAGAGGCCCCTACCGTGTGTAAGCAAAAATTAATAAAATGTTATCCACAATGTCACTTAATCTCGTGCTTCCCGGGAAAAAAACATACAACAAAACTGTCATACGAGAGAATTTCAGATCCGGAATCATATTTCAAAGTCAATGTCTACTATTGCTGTTTTGATATATTAATTTCTCAGACTAAATAGATTTCAGAGCCTTTGTGACCTGAGTAATATGTTCGAAGTATTACAACCGGAGAAACTCCTATCTTCTTCAAACGAAGTGATAAAAAACGCTTCCGGACAACTGTCGGCTAAATACAATAAAGACATCTCAGTAAATCTTTATGAATAATTAGTTGCACTGAAAACATGCTTAAAATCTGAAATTCAAGAAATTCATTCCATTAAGGAGCTCATGGAATTATTGCTGATAAAATTCAGTAGCCTTGCATCCAGTTTTCCGGAGGTAATAACAGCATGCTTTCTATTGTTTTCCCTTCCAGTTACAACCGCAACAGCTGAAAGAAGTTTTTCAAAATAAAAACTGATAAAAAATTACCTAAGGACTTCGATGGGGTAGGAACGGCTATCAGACTTGTCACTATTGTCTACAGAGGCAGAAATTTTAAAAAAACTGAAACCGTCTACAACTATAGATGATTTAATAAATCAATTTGCCGAAAAAAGGCAAGAAAAGTGTATACTTAATTTGAATTGTTTGGCTAGCTCAATTTCTGGGAGGAAGCGATAGCTTTCCAGTGAACATTTTTCTGTAAATTTTATATCACTGTCACAGAACTGAAAGTCACATGTTACATAACATGTGAGTCACATATGACTCACATGTAACTTACAATTTCTCACTTATAAACGTAACAATGTGACTTAACATTGTTACGTTCTTGTTACGTTTTAGGAAAATATAACTTTGATGTTACCTTATAGATTACGCCTTCTTTTACAAAATTCAAATTCAAAATTCCCTTTTTTTGATTCTTATTAACATTACATACGCATATTACCAACTTATTGACATAAACATACACCTAAATTATTATTATTATTATTACACAGGTCAGCATTTGATCTACGCAGGAACGCCGGAAGCGGTCAGTTGCTCCTAGGGTTTTTGGGGTCGCTGATTACGATGAAGGGGTTGGTTAACCTCCATCACGTCAGGTTCAAGGTCATTTGAAGGTCAAGTGGAGAAAAAACCTTTTAAAAAATCTGAAAAAAATCATACCTAAATTTTCGAGGTCAGCGAATCGAAATAAGGGGTCGGCTAACCTCCATCAGGTCAGGTTCAAGGTCATTTGAAGGTCAAATGGAGAAAAAACCTTTTAAAAATCTGAAAAAAATCCCCACTTGACCTCCAAATGACCTCGAAACTGACCTCATGTAGGTTAACCAACCCCTTATTTCGATTCGCTAACATTAAAAAAATAGGTATGATTTTTTCAAATTTTTTAAAAGGTTTTTTCTCCACTTGACCTTCAAATGACCTTGAACCTGACGTGATGGAGGTTAGCCAACCCCTTCATCGTAATCAGCGACCCCAGAAACCCTAGGAGCAACTGACCGCTTCCGGCGTTCCTGCGTAGATCAAATGTTGACCTGTGTTATTATTATTTTTTTTTTCGTTGACTGTTGCAGGATTCGATCCATTATCCAAGCTGAAGCATCTTTTAAATTATCGACAGTCTTAACCACCAGACCAAACTCACATATTTATTCTGATCGATATATATTAATATATATCACAAAATAGTAAATAAAGCATTACAAGAATTTTCATAAAAGTTTTATTTTTAAATTAATATGTAACAAAATTAACGTTGTTTTAACGACGTATTAATGTTGTTTTAATGAAATGTCGCAATCATGACTCTATTGTTATGTTTTTGTGACGTATCAATATTAATAAAACATTCGTTCATCCATTTCATCCATCCATTTTTGTATATAACCCATATAACAAATAACATAAATCAACTTATACAAAAATGGATGGATGAAATTTAATTACATCAGACGCCAACAGGGGATAGATTGAAAAACTGCAGGAATCTTTAAATGGGTAATTCCTCACGAATTGATACATTTAAAATTAATATGGTTTATGGTAACAAAACATTTCAGAAAAGTGACAAGTGCAATGTTTTATTAATATTGATACGTCACAAAAACATAACAAAAGAATCATGATTGTGACATTTCATTAAAACAACGTTAATACGTCACAAAAACATACCATAAGAGTACTGTTGTGACGTTTTGTTCAAAGTAACATTGTTAGGTCATCGGGACATAACAAAAGAATCATGGTTGTGACATTTCATTAAAGTAACGTTGATACGTCACCAAAACTTAACATAAGAGTCAGTTCTGTGAGGTTTTATCAAAGTAACATTGTTAGGTTGCGAAGGCATAACATAAGAGTCACACTGTGACGTTTTATCAAAGCAACCTTGATACATCATCTAAACGTAACATAGCAGTCACAAATGTGACATTTTATTACAGTCACAATGGCATGTAACTGTTACGTAACATACAGGTAACAATTTGGTATATAACATAAAACTCTAATTTTATATAATTGTTATGTTACCCATAAGTCAAAAAAGTTACGTAACTTGTTATTTCCTTGTTACATCACATTTACATTCTATGTTCACCGGGTTATAATCAATAAATATTTATTTTAATTTAATGCAAGAATTTTTGTTTCTTTTGTGAGAAATCTTTATCCTTCATTTGGGCCCCCCAACTAATTTTGATACAGGGCCCCTCCAAGGCACGCTACGCCACTGATTCTTAGATAAAATTGCACGCAAAATTTGCTCGTTAGTAGGTGCTAGCTTTTCTTGTAGACAAAATGTATTGCAAGAATACAAAGTTTGAAGTTAATCGTTAATTTTTTTTAATAGCCAACTGTGGTAATTTCATTGTTTCGTTCTAAACACTTTTTCTCTTGGGGATACGATCCTTTTCCGTGATAAACTGCAGCCTATATCCTTTTACGTCTTTCAGACAACTACTATGTAATATTTCAAATCGATTGTTTAGGAGTTATACGCAATTGCACTGACGAAACATATTAAGAATTTCATTATCTTTTTCCCTACAAATAGAACTTATACCTTCACTTAATACATTATTTTCAGGACATAAATTAATTTTTTTATAAAAATGATTAAGAAACAAAAATTTTACAGAGGAAGTTCAAAAATGAGACTCTCGATAAGTATAATTTCTCAAAAACTATTTAGATTCTTTTGAAGTTTTGTACACTTACTAGTTATTTGTTATTACAGTGATCGGTTCGTAAACGAAGGATTTAAAACACACTGTTTTGTTTTTGTAGCACTTTTACAAAAATCGTCATTTTCATCAAGGGAAATTTTAAATATAGTAATGGCAGATAAGTCGAATAGACCTGAGCTTACCTTAAAAAATTTCAAAAAATTATAAAAAAGAATAAGAAAAAATTAATAAAAAGGCTTAATTAAGCCAAGTATTTTTGTGAATTCTAGAACTTTGTATGGTTTCGATTTTATCAGCGATACCTGTAAGTACAGTTTTGCTAAATGAGACAATTTTACTTAAGGATCAAATCACATTTAAGATCAATCATAAGCGAATAGATACTCGGTAGCTTTGATATGATTGTTACCGTAAAACCGTCTAGACCCGGACAGGGGGTCTAGACCCGGACACTTTGCACCAATCTTCAAAGTAAGTAGTTTCTACAGTAACCTGCTACAATAAACATTTGTTCTTGACGTCATTAGAGAGAGAAAAACATCCTCTAAACAGTTGTACCAATAAAAACTATGGATTTCAACTTTTATTATCTCATTTTACAGGATTACTATTTTCCAGTTTTTCAACTTAGACATGTAATTTTCGTCATAATTGTCATATTGTTTTAATTTTGATATGTATGTGTTCAGAATTTTATCGCGCATCATTTAATGATGTTTGAAGTTATACTCGATGTATATATAAAAAAAATACATGCTATATACATATGTATATCCGTTTAGACCCGGACACATCAGTTTATTACACTATGGCCGCGATTCGCACTGGCTGTAACTTCCACTATCAATACGTTATATTCCCGCCAGAATTACCCGGTTTATGCCTCCTTCTGGTGTCATATCGCATGTTTACTTCATAGAGAGGCATACTATGTATTGACCCCTCTCCCTTCCCACAAAATGTTTTGAAGCCTTTGAGAGATTCAAAGACATCAGACGATATAAAACATTATCCTAACAACGACGGGAGAGGTTAGTTTGCATGTTATAACATTATTTAAGTAAGTCTCCGGGTCAAGACGGATTTGGGGTGTAGACCTGGACACTTACTAATTATTTATTTATTTTTTTTAATTTTTACTTGGGACAAATGCGTCAGGGATATGACAAATAATATACGCTTTTTCTAATGGTAATACTTTTATTGGTGATATCTATGAAGGAAATATGTATAAACATAAAATTATACCAAAAAATGTAACAAAGTGTCCGGGTCTAGACGGTTTTACGGTATATAAATAACAGCTACAACCTGATGTGTAACTGTGATTTTATATTCGACTTTCAGAAATGAAACAGAATATATATATATATATATATATATATATATATATATATATATATATATATATATATATATATATATATATATATATATATATATATATAAAATATAAACTCGGCAGAAGTTTATGTTTAAAAAAAAGAATTTTATTTCACAAAATACAAATTTTTACAAGAATACAATTTTTTACAATATAATTTGAAATAAAATAATTTACTTTATCACCGCCGCGGTATTCAAGTTAACCATCTGGTATGTAGTTGACTTCGGTAAAGTGTGTGTTGAACGACTGTTGTTTGGCCTATTTGTATCGTGACTTATATACGGTTGAATTTCCTGTTACTTTCTGGAATGACATTGGTCGTGTGTCCTGCGGATATACTTAATGAATATAGGTCAGAAGTTGGACTTTCCTTTCACTTGAAATTATACTTGTTGTTTGTCACGTATGCTAATGTTGAATTTAGTGTAATATGAAGATATTGTTAAATGGCTATATTGTAGTTCATAACTCTTCCCTCCCTAAGATGGAAGTTCAATTTTGAAGGGGAATTGAACGACTGACGACCTGTCGATTGGTGGTGCCGTAGGTGCCAACATGTATTGGACTGATTCTTGTGTTGTTTTTGCTCTCTTGCATCTTCTGCATGTAACGTAACTCGTACCGATTACTATTAAGATTCCAATGGTGATGACTGTGACGGTCATGTGGGTGTAATGTTGATATTTGATAAATTGAATGGTATCCGTATTTTCTAGATGTTTCAGCTGTAACAGATCTAAGTTTATATCTTTAGAAATGTCAGTAATATTAACAGTGTTATATAATATTTGTTCCAAAACTATGTTGTTGATGGTATTGTCTAGAGTCCCATAAGTTATTTGGTTGATCGTTACATGACATTGGTCTACGATGATATGTAGTTTTCCAATGAAGTTGGTAATGTTCTTTCCGCAGTTGTTCGTGATGTCGATTGAATGATTAGTTATGACGATTATGTGGTTGTCTTCTATTTCTTCTATGAATTCTTCTCCTATTGTGCGATGTAGCGTACATTGTGCTGGTTTATTTTCCAATATCTTTATTTCGCATCGGTTAGCTTCCTTTGGTGTTAATATTACAGGTGGGCAGATAAAATCCTGTTCTATCTTATTGCAAGTCTTTTCTAGGAATTGGTAATGGGTTTTGTTATGCAGGATTATATTGGTTTTTGGTTTTATAATTTGATGGTTTTCAGGGATGGGTCTTATTTTGATAGTATTAAAAATATTATTCCTGAACTGTGGAATCATTACAGCGAATATGATATTGGTTCCGTTGTAGTAGGCTTTTAAGTTGAGTAGTTCATACAAGTGTTCATCACTAATAATGTTGATACTACTTTTCAAATTTTCATAAACTAACTTTAATTCATTCTTTGTAAGGATATGCCTAGATATCACATTTAACTTAGCTAGTTCTATCGATAATATAATGTCGTTAACGTGCTGGTTTAAGTATTGAAGTTGTGATTGTAAAGAAAAATAGTATTGTGACTGAAACAGTTGTTGTTCTATTTGGGGATATGTTTTCATAGCATTGGCTAAAATTTTAAGTTTAGCTTGTTCAGTATTTATAAAATCCGTGATGTTATTAAATCGCTCGATCATCTGTGTGTTTAATCTGTGTTGTTGGTCTATTCTGTCCTTTAGTAACAAACTATTATCTTTGAGGGTTTCTATTTGTTTGTTGATTTCTATCGCGTCGTTGTTGTCCATATTGCCAGATATTGCTTTTATTACGGTCCCTAATGCGTTTATCAAACCTCTTTTACTTCTAATTGTCCTCGGTTCTAAGTTTTCTAAGTTTCGCTCTATTTTGTTGTATAAATCCTTTAGATTTTTCGTGTTGTAAAATAATGTTGCGTTAAGACTAGTATTATAAATGTTATCTCTTAAGTACCCTAATGTGTCTCTAATGTTAGTTATGTTAATTATATGTATTAGATTATTATAATGGGAAACTACTCTAGTTGTACCTAAATTAAGTGCGATAAGTCCTTTTGTGTGCGATATGTCGTGGTATTCTATTCTTTGCGCGTTCGTCATTGTTAAGAACCTGTAACAACATTACTTTCTTTTAGGTTTTATTTTGGCTTTGTGATATTTGTAATTCTTTGTTTTAAAGGTTAATTTATTGTCGTCAGTTACTTTTTTTGCATTGTACGGAGGTAATAATTTCGTGTTACGTTGTATATTTTTAACATAAACTGTGTCTCCTATGTTTAGTTGTGGTGGATCGTTTCGTTTATTGTTGTTTTTGGCTAACGTTTGTTTTTGTTTTTCACTTTGTGCGTTTATAATTTCTTTAATTATTTTAATTTCATCCTGCTGCGTCTTTGTGTATTCTGTTATGGCATCTCTATTTGGGTGTAAAATTGTAGTGTCCCGTATTCCCTTAATTGTTTCAAAAGGTGTTAGTTCCGTACTGGAGTGGATAGAATTATTGTAGGTAATCATAGTTAAATCTAACAGTTCACTGAGAGGTAGCTTTTTCTTTTCTTTTAGAATACGTAATATTTCTAATATGGTGTTATGTAATCTTTCAACGGGGGAGTTACCTGTAGAGTTACGGGCTGCTGTTATATGGTGTTCGATTCCATATAATTTAAGAAATTCCCTAACGTCAATGTTGGAAAATTCTAAACCGTTGTCGTGAATTATTTTTTTGGGTATTCCATTCCTAGCCATGTAATTTCTAAGGGTTTTTAATACCTCGTTTGAGTTCCTAAATGGGATAACTGCACATTCCGCATACCTACTAAATTTGTCTAAGATAGTTAAAACGTTTGTTTTTTCTATATACAGTATGTCTAAATGTATTATTTCGAAAGGTCGTGTAGCTTGTTCGGTCTGTTCTTGTTTTAATCTTAAGGGGTGGCGTTCATATTTAAATTTTAAACATGTGTCGCACGTATTTATATAGGTTGTGATTTTAGATTTCATATTGTCGAAGTAATAGTTCCTTTTCAAGTGTTTCAACGTTTCTTCTATTCCTCGATGTACTGATAGTTCGTGGTATTCCTTGATTAGCTTTCCCTGTTCGTCGGTGTCCTGTATGTCGGTTAATATCTTCATACATCTAATAATTTTATATTTCGAAAAATACTCATCATATACCTTACTGATTACTTTCATGGTGTCGTCGTCGGTTAAAATGGCGTTGAGTTTGTTTGGTGAAAAGTATTCCTTAATTATATTGATGCACTGTTGTTCTGTAGGTGTTTCTACTACTTCTATGGTGATCCTCTTACGAGTTTTAAAGTAATATTCCGTAGATGTTTTCTCTCTTAGTCCTGTACTTATAACAATTTGATTGGAGAATTCGTTTAATGATTGTTCAGAGATCCTGATTCCTTCATTTAAGTTATCCACATTAGAATGGGCTGTCTCTACTTCTTGTGATGTAGTTAATGTATTTAGCTCTGTCGTTATTCTGCTGAGTGCATCCGCGTTTGCATTCACCTTCCCAGGCTTGTAATCTATATCGAAGTTGTAATCCAGTAGTTTTATTTTCCATCGGACTAATTTTGAATTAGGCTCCTTCAGTGAAAAAACCCATTTTAATGGTTTATGATCCGTTAGTATGTTGAATTTCTGTCCAAACAAATATGGTCTGAACTGTTTGCATGCCCATACGATCGCCAATAACTCCTTTTCAATGGTACTATAGTTTTGTTCGGCCTTATTCAGTGTCCTTGAAGCATAGCATATGGGTTTATCCTGTCCCACGGGTCCTTGTGACAATACTGCTCCAATAGCATAGTTGGATGCGTCTGTTGTGAGTATGAACGGTTTTTCAAAGTCGGGATATTGTAGGATCGGATCACCTGTTAGTAAAGTTTTACAATACTCAAAACATTTTATGTATTCAGGGTCCTTAATATTAATCTTCACGTCTTTTCGTAGACACTTCGTCATTGGTCTTGTGATTTTAGCAAAATCTTTGATGAATTTTCTGTAGTATCCAAGTAATCCTAAGAATGATTTGATTTCGGTGGTTGTTTTTGGTACTGGAAATTGTTTAATAGCTTCTATCTTCTTTGGGTTCGGTTTTATGCCTGCTGTTGTTACGACGTGTCCTAAAAATTCTATTTCTTTATGCAAGAATTCACATTTGTCTAGTTGGGTTTTAAAATTATGTTGTCTTAGCTTTTCAAATACCTTTCGTAGCATCTCTACATGTTCAGTTAATGAAGCGGAAAATATGATAATATCATCCATGTATACCAATACGTTTTTTCCTATGTATTCTCTCAACATATTGTCCATGACACGTTGGAAGGTTGCCGGGGCGTTCTTGAGTCCGAACGTCATACGCGTGAATTCGTAATGCCCATTGTCAACTGTAAATGCTGTTTTAGGTATATCCTTTGGATCCATTTCTATTTGATGATATCCTGATGCGAGGTCCAATGTTGTAAAGTAATAACATTTTCCTAACTTGTCCAGTATATCGCTAATATTCGGTAATGGATATTTATCGTCGATGGTCTTCTCATTGAGTTTACGATAGTCAATCACTAATCTCCATTTTTTCTTGCCCGAAGCGTCTGCCTTCTTCGCTACTATCCATATTGGTGATGACCATGGGGAGTTCGACGGTCGAATAATATTCTTTTCCAACATTTCATTAATCTGCTTGGCTATCTCTTCTTTGTGAATGTGAGGATATCTGTAACTCCTGGTGTAAATTGGTAGATCATCCTTTGTGTTGATTGAGTGTTTCACGTCTGAAGTAAAGGTCATTGGTTGGTCCGATGTGTAGAATATGTCTCGGTAGTCGACACATACGTTGATCAGTGCATCCTGCTCTTCTTTGTTCAAGTGTTTCATGCGTATATTTTCCGTTACGAATTTGTAATTTTCTGAGTAGTCTGCATCCATTGGTGTATTTGTATTCACATTGTTTAATTCCACGTAGTTATTTAACGATTCACTATTTATGGGTTGTGCAAGTATGACGTGTTGTTTTTCGTTAGAATTATTGGTAATGAATACGTTTGTTTTGTAATCATGTGCAATGTATATTCCACTAACAGTTTGTACTTGGGGATTTAGTTTAATAGTAGGAATCAATATATCTCCGTTTTTTACTAAAGTGGGTACTTCAATCATGCGCTGTTCCTGTGACTCTAATGTGAAAACTATCGGTGTAATGCATGGTTTGTAATATAGTCGGTTAATAACTAGCCCGAATTGTATTGTATGATTATTGTAATTTATTTTTGTTTTCAGTTGTCTCAATGTTTGGTTCCCTATGATGCCATCAAAATAATAATGAAATTTGAATACTAGAAATTCTAATGGCTCTGTGTTATCTAATTCGTTTAAGTATGAGATGCGTATTTTATTATTAATTTTGTGTGTTTTGAGTGCCGTTTTTACTTCTACGTCTGTCGGGATTAAAGTTAGATTTTCAACATGCTTTGGGTCTATAAAATTATTGTCAGCTCCTGTATCTATTAAGAATTTTAGTCTCTGTGGTCCGTTTTTTATTATTATGTATGGTAACGTCCCGTTCTTGGTCTGTTGTAAATTTAATTCTACGTATCCGGCAGATTCGAGGCTGTAGGTAGAAAATCCTCATCCTCTACGTAGTTTACATTGTTTAAATCAGTTTGGTCAAGTTCCACTGGTTTAGGTTCTTCATTAAATTGGTACTCTAATGGATTTGTTGACTCTATTTCTGTTTCTATTGGTTCGTAATAAAATTCTTGATTATTTTCAGTATTGAACAATTCTTTTGAAATTACCCTCGGTGGTCCCGTTTGTCTAAATAGATGGTTATTATTACTGATTCGTCTAGTATTACCTGACGTTGTATCCATAGGTTCGGGGGTAAACCTATTAGATTGTGTTTGTTGCTGCGGACGGACTGGACTTTGCTGTATTGGATGGTAATTATGTTGAGGTCGATTTTGATTAAAATTATTGCAAGGTCTCTGGTTTTGGGGTAAATATTGTAAACGAGGATGGTTTCCAAATATGTTTTGAACAGGTTGTATATTCGTATTAAAATGTTGTCGTGGTGTATATGGAATGTGTGGTTGTGTTGGTGTGTGTACATGACGAATTATTTGTTTTGGTGGTGTATTATTTGCTTTTGGTTGCGACCTAACGTTTCCGTATTGCGTCTGTTTGTAATAAACGTTTAACTCTCTCTGCACACATTGCCATGCTTCTCCAAGTGTCTTAGGCTGGAAAGCACGAACAATGTTTCCTATATTCCTATTAAGTCCTGTTAGAAAACAATCTAGTGCTGCTTGATTGTAATGTTCAATTTTAATTTTCTTAACAGTTTCGTCGGTATTCATTAAAGATATGTTATTTATAAGTTGAGCTAAAACTTCGTTAATTCTACCAAAGAATAATTCAACTGATTGATTTCCTTGTGTTAGCGAGTATAAATCACGAGTTAAACTATATTCATCTCTCTTATCTGCATAATGCCCTATTAAAATTTCTTTGATGCTATCCCAATTTCTCACTCTACCATACTGATTTAGTACGTCATTTGCTGGACCTATTATTTTTTTTCTAATTTCGTTACTATAAAGGTTTTTTAAATTATCGTCAACTAAGCTAAATAATAGACCAACAGCCATATCAACGCTATCGATAAAATTAAACAAATTACTTCTATTGCCGTCATAAGGAATAATTGTTTTAATAATATCAGGGATTTGAAAGTTTTTTAATAAAGTTTCTACTGCGTTAGCTGATTGATCGATAGATACTAGTCTAGGTTGTGCCATATTTTCTAATTTTTCACTTAAATTGTTTGATTCAATATTATTAATAATTTCAATATTATTAGCGAAGTCACAACTACTTGATATACTTGAATCTGAATTAAACGATAAACCGTCGTTTTTCTTCAGGAATTTAATACTTTTAGCAGTGGGGTAAGGTTTAGGCATCGGAAATCATGCAATAATATAGGAAAGTAAAGACTTACAACAATAGAACTGATGATTTCCACATATCCAGTTGAACCAGCGTACGTGCAGTTCTAGACGTTGACTGAGCGAAGTCGACCTTCTTCACGATAAACCGTCGTGAATTGATGTATCGCCACTACTTCTCGATAAGCCGTCGAGAATGTCGTTGTCCGGGAATATGTTGCTCCAAACCACTGTTGGTGTTCCAGTCGAGTTGTATATTTTATTTGTTTGGTTTGTAGGTTCGGCTCCAAAGTCTTAAAAGACACTCGTAGTTTAACTGTCGCGTTAACTTTACGATGAGCGCTTAGATAGTGGAGGTTTACGAAATTTTCCTGCACTATCCTACCGGCTGCGCCAAATATAAACTCGGCAGAAGTTTATGTTTAAAAAAAAGAATTTTATTTCACAAAATACAAATTTTTACAAGAATACAATTTTTTACAATATAATTTGAAATAAAATAATTTACTTTATCACCGCCGCGGTATTCAAGTTAACCATCTGGTATGTAGTTGACTTCGGTAAAGTGTGTGTTGAACGACTGTTGTTTGGCCTATTTGTATCGTGACTTATATACGGTTGAATTTCCTGTTACTTTCTGGAATGACATTGGTCGTGTGTCCTGCGGATATACTTAATGAATATAGGTCAGAAGTTGGACTTTCCTTTCACTTGAAATTATACTTGTTGTTTGTCACGTATGCTAATGTTGAATTTAGTGTAATATGAAGATATTGTTAAATGGCTATATTGTAGTTCATAACTTATATATGTATATGTATATGTTGTTCAAAACTTATGAAAAATTTGAGCAAAAAAAAGAAAAAAAAACAATGTGAAAAGGAAAATGACTGGAAACTCAGCGGTTTTATTGAACCAAATTTCCTTTGAAAATTATCACTGATTCCACTGCCTTTAACTGAGAAATTCAATGTGATTATAAATAATGTGCACTTCACTAAAATTGCTTTTTATGTAGAAACGTATCGTTTGAACTTTTAATTGAGAATGATGTTTTTACAAGTTTACATAACTTGTCATGTTTTTTGAAAAAAAAAATTTTTAAATTGAATAACAACTAAATCTTAGTTTTTCAGTGAGTATTAGGTCGGTAAGTCAGGGTTTTACAAGGTAAATTAAAGTAGTGAAAATAAGGAAATGTAGAGGACACTATGCCAACTTTTATAAATTCTGAACATATGTATATATACATATATATACATATATATGGGGCATTCCACGGGAAATGGGAAAATGAGTTATTTTTTTAAATTGCTATAATCAATACCAATTTATTCTTAACGAAATGTATATTAGTTAAATTTACATGGTCTGTAAAAATTGTTTCGAAAAAAAAAATAGAGAAAGTACTTTTTTCACTATGACAAGTTGTTGTTTAGTTCCGAATAAGTTGTACGAATTTTTGCATCATGTTGGCAACACTGTTTTCGACTATTTTGCTGTAACATTTTCAAGCAAATGGAGTCGGAGAGTGAAGAGCATTTCTTAAATTTTAATTTGATATAAAAATACAATGAAAAAAGTAAGAATTTTCCTCTAAAACTCATAAATACAATGAGCACATAGCATGTCCCTCCAGTCACACGAAAACATACAAAAGTTGTATTTCTAACTTCAAAATTTATTGTATTAAAATGGAGCTTTTTGGAAAGTAAGAATTGGCTAATTGTTGTACTTTTTAGCATATTATTCTGGTGCAAGGTGTTTAGGGGTGGGTGAGAGGTGGTTTTTTTTATTTTTGTCCCACCAGTCACAGTGACTGGTGGGACATTTTTTAAAACATGCTATAGACTGTTCTAAACATTTCTAACCTGTTTCTCACCCGATTCTATGCTTTTTTTATAAGTGTGATTGCTATTTCCGTTTTTAGATGAATTCTGCCGAGTGAAAAAGGAAATCTAGGGAAAAGTTGAAAAGTGATGAAACTAAGTGGAAGACTACTCAAGAATTTTAATTTTGATAATTTGATAATTTTCTCAAAGATTTTAATAAAAATTGTTAATCCGCTATAGTATTGTCTTAATAATAAATCAATAATTCTAAATATGACATAAAAACGAGTTCATTTCTTAGCTGATTCCATACTAGTCCCACCAGTCACAAAACGTACCAAGTACATGTATCAAGGGCACGTACCAAGTACATGTATCAAAATTTGTTATTGACATTTGACCCCCACACGCGCTCATACTGTTGGCCTTGAAATTCCTAAGTCATGAGTAATCATCACCTGCAACCAAATTAATTTATGTTAACCCATTATGCATCATCACAATTTACTTATAACAATTTGGTTTTGTGTTAACCCATTACCCGCCAGCACTAACGTAGTTTTTGAATTTAAGTACACGACGCTTGCGCAGACTAAATTTTAGGTCACAACTTGATAGCTGGGGTACACTACCGCGTCAAAAATGTGGGGATACCCCAACTCGGGGGGTGGCCCCAAACTTTTGACGCCGTACTGTACTTAAATTTTTGGTACACTGCGGTGTCAAAAGTGCGGGCCCCCTGGCTAAAAAGGTATCCTATCACTTTTTGAAGCGTACTGTACTTATTTTGTGTACGTGCAAACCTTGACCCTAACACGCGCTTGCCTTAATTGCGTCATTTTAAACGAAAGGTACACTACCACGTCAAAAATGTGGGGAATACCCTAACCCAAGGGGTGGCCGCTAAATTTTGTGGGGGCACTGTACCAAGCGCTACCGCAAAACTAACTTCAGTCTCCAGGGTCCAGACTCCAGATTTCTGATCGCTACTGTACTGCCGGAAATTTAGGTGTCAGCTGTACCTCAGGGGATATGTGGTCAGCACTTTATAAGTTGTTTATTTAGTAAAAAAATTCGTGACTTTTTATATGGTTTGAGTTTGTTTATTTAAGATTTTTTAGCTGACTATTTGTAATTTCATGATATGTTTGCATCATAGACGGAGGGGAATTTTATTTAAAAACATGTCACAACTTGTTGAATTCAAATAAATTTGTTTACATTAATGTCCTCATAAATTATTAATATAGCTATGTGTTTATTTAAGATTTTGCTGACTCATACTCAGATATTTTTTTAATTTATTTATATAAGATATGTTTTAATTTTAAAAATGTTTATTTAAGATTTTGACAACACAGCAATTTCTTTGCTTGATCTCAAATACGAAATAATTTTCTCGGAATTTTTAATTTATGGCCTGATAATAATCGGGGGTTTTTTCAATTTGTTTATATAAGGTTTAATTTTAAAAAATGTTTATTTAAGATTAGTCAGCAATTCTTTTATTAGGTTCCAAATACGAAATAAATTTCTCGGAATTTGACATTTGACCTTCGGTTATTTGCGTTGTAAAAATTCTGAGCCAGCATTTTTTGTGATTCCCCTCCAGAATTTTTCGAGCAGTCAAAATCGTATAAATTAAGGTCTGCGTGCCCCCTCAAATCACTTCTTCAGTAAACTTCAAGAGTTAATATTGTTATTGTTGCAAGAATTTGTATCGAGATTTTTTTTTAAATTAAAATACAACAATGACTTCATTAAACGACGTGACAACTAGAATGGTGGAAAATGTACGAAACGCGTTATCATTACTGGAAATGGATACCCGGGATGCAGATGAACTGGAAAAATGGATGAAACATACAAATACCAATATACGACTAATCAACAAGGCTATACGTGGAGCGGAAAATTTGGGACAACGGAAACACTTCGAGTCATGTGCGGGAAAAATGAAAGGGTTTCGTATTAGAATGAAGACGTTACAAAAAAAATGGTAAGCTTTATTTTTCAAATATAAATTTTATAATTTTTTTCATGATTTTTTTATAATTTTAATATGTTGATTGTTTTAGGTGCTGGTATGAATCGAAACCAACGGAAACAGTCGGACAGATTCCAATGGGCGGACGTTGAATCAGCATTTGCGAGCCGGATACGAACGGGAGTGGTTACCAACATAACGCACATAGAACCAAAGGACTTTTTAGAAGACGCCAGGTCAATGTTCACCCGACGAATAAAAAATATTCTTAAACAATACCTAACGATTAAAGTAAACACAACGTTTTGCGGGTTATTCGTTAAAACTGATGGTGATGAGAATAAATACGACATGAAACACTTCAATACGCCGAATGTCATAATAGATCGTGGAACAAACCTAAAACAATGCTTCGTGGAACACATAAAGGAACCAATTCTAAGAAAATTGAGCGAATTTGCCGAGTCGGGGAGCGGGTCGCCATTGTCCTCCATAATTAACCTAGCCGTGAACATCAACAAGTATGCATGTATCAACATTGAAAACTTCAACGATGACGCCTGTTTCGCGTGGGCAGTGGTATCAGCACTTTATCCAGCAAAGCGAGGGTGTGTTAACAGAACATCAGCGTACCCACACTACTCAACGGTGCTAAATTTAGACGGGATACAATTTCCAATGACGATCCAACAACTGAGCAAATTCGAGAAAGAGAACCCAACTATATCAGTCAACGTGTTTGTGCTAAAGAAACAAAATGGACATTTTGAAACCGTACCTGCTGCGCTAACAAAAGAGAAGAAAGAACATCATATAAATCTACTAATGATCCAGAACGAGTATTACGAGGATGAGGACAACGAACAGGATAACGATCAAGATTTACGCTACCATTTCTGTTGGATTAAGGACTTATCGCGACTTGTGTCAAAACAACTAGCAAACACCAAGAGTAAAAAATACATCTGCGATCGATGCTTAAATTACTTTAGTACGGAGGATGAACTGATAAAACATACAGAAGACTGCGTGAATATGAACAACTGTCGGGTGATAATGCCAGAAGGGAAAAGCAAATACATATCGTTCAAGAATTATAGCGACAAAAAACGTGTTCCATTTATAATTTACGCCGACGTGGAATCATTCCTACAATCTGTGACGGAAAACGAAAATCAGAAGAAGAATACAACAACGTATCAACAACATCGGGCATACAGTATCGGTTACTACTTTCACTGCTCCTACAACAACCAATTAAGCTACTATAGATCATACCGCGGGCCAAATTGCGAAAAATGGTTCGCGGAAGAACTGACAACGTTACGTGAAAATATCTTGGAACCCATATATGACAACATAATACCAATGAACGAGTTAACACCAGAGGAACAACAGCAACTTAAACAACGAAGTACCGGGTGCCACATCTGCGAGAAACCATTCAAACCTGAGGATATTGTGGTTCGTGATCATAACCACCTCACCGGCGGACAAGGGATGCAACTTGAATTATAAGGATTTTCATATGATTCCTGTTGTATTCCACAACTTGAGTGGTTATGATGCACATTTCGTAATAAAGGATATAGCAACAGCATTCGAGGGACGTGTCGACTTACTACCAATCAACAAGGAACGATACATTGCATTCACTACACATGTTACGGGCAGCGAAATTACATTTAGATTCATCGACTCTTTTAGATTTATGGCATCAAGTCTGGATAAATTATCTTCATATCTCAACGAATTCAATACAGTAAAATTGCAATTTCCGAACAGAGATTACAAATTACTTACGCGCAAAGGTGTCTTTCCGTACGATTATATATCAGGCTGGGATAAACTAGAGGAAACATGTTTACCATTACGGGAGAAATTCTACAATCAACTCAACGACAACGATATCACCATGGATGACTATACACACGCACAAAAAGTTTGGGATACATTCAACATACAGACGCTTGGAGAATACTCGGATTTATATATGAAAACGGACATACTACTACTCGCGGATGTTTTCGAGAATTTTCGGGATACGTGCATGCGCACACACGGATTGGATCCAGCTCATTACTACACGACGCCGGGACTTACGTGGGATGCAGCCTTAAAATATACAAAAGTGGAGTTAGAACTGATATCTGATGTGGATCAATTATTATTCATTGAACGTGGTATTCGAGGTGGACTAAGCCAGTGTAGTAACCGGTACGCGACAGCAAACAATAAATATATGAACACCTACGATCCGGATGAGGAATTAAAATACTTGATGTACTATGACGTGAACAACTTATATGGATGGGCAATGTCACAATACTTACCAACGGGAAATTTCAAATGGATGGATAATACCGAGATAGATGTTCGAGATATAAGCGACGAGTCACCAACAGGATACATACTTGAAGTGGATTTGGAATACCCGAGAGAACTGCACGATAAACACAACGATTTACCATTATGTCCAGAGAGAATGTGTGCACCCGGTACCAAACAGGAAATGTTACTGCAACGCTATACAACAAACAGAAATACGTGATACACTATCGGAACCTGAAACAATGTCTACAACACGGGATGAAATTAAAGAAAATACATAGAGTGCTACAGTTTAATCAATCACCATGGCTTAAATCCTACATCGACTTGAATACAGCTCTAAGACAAATGGCGGGATACGAATTCGAGAAGAATCTCTACAAGGTACTAAACAACGCGGTCTTCGGGAAAACGATGGAAAATGTACGGAAACACTCGATTGTGAAATTGTTAACGGAATGGTATGGACGATATGGTGCGGAAGTTATGATAGCGAAACCGAATTTCCACAGCCGCACCATATTTGACAAGAACCTTATTGCAGTCGAACTACGGAAAACGGAAGTGTTTATGAACAAACCAATATACGTCGGGCAAGCAATTCTGGATATTTCGAAAACATGTGTCTACGATTTTCATTACAGGTACATACAGCCAACGTTCTGGAACAACAGCAAATTACTCTACACGGATACCGATTCATTGATTTACGAGATAAAATGCCCAGATATTTACGAAATAATGAAACGAGATATTCAATACTTTGATACGTCAGATTACAGCGCGGATAATCAATATAACATGCCAAGAGTCAATAAGAGAATACCCGGGTTAATGAAGGATGAGCTAAATGGACGAATATTTACAAAATTTGTGGGTTTAAGGTCAAAAATGTACAGTTGTCAAGTGGACGGCGAGGATCACACGAAGAAAGCGAAAGGTGTAAAGAACGATGTGGTTAAGAAAACGATAACTTTTAACGATTACGTGGACTATCTAAAACACAATACAATCATAAACCGACAACAAAACCTGATACAATCGAAAAAACATAACGTGTATAGTGTAACTCTGCACAAGGTGGTGCTCAGCCCGTATGATACGAAACGATATATTGTGGAGGGAGAAACGGATACTTTAGCATGGGGACATTACTCGTTAAATTACCGAATATCAACAATGTTAAAATTAGTACGCAAGTGGAAATGGCATCGTCATCGTCGGCTTACTGGAAACGGTTACAAATATTTTCAAGTGAACTGGATAGACTACGTAAACGGATTGATACCTGCGAAAAAACAATTGATGCTCTTGTAAAAATGCAAAATTTGAAATTGTCTGAACTGGAATCAATGGACTGGGATAAAATGGATGTTTCAATTGGTGAATTTTTCGAACCAATGCTACTGAACGAACTGACTTTGGAAACATTTCTTCAAATCTACAAGTGGATCAATTTGAATGTGCTGAAAAGTTATGATGCGAAAATCATACAACGCGCCTGAATTTGGTTACCATCCGATTATCGAGCCATGTTTCAAGAATGTGAACCATGTTTTGAACATTATAATCGACCATGACAACAAGATCATATTGATGGACCACCTGGTTTAGGAAAATTCGCTGTGAAATGTGTAAGAATGGCGTGAAAATGGAGGAAAATTTTCAACCGCCTGTTGGTGAACCATTGACATTTGCAACACGGATTTTACACGTTGAAGATATATTTCTGACTCATCCTTATTTGTTTACAAAAGTCAGAAATTTCGATATGTTATTATACTTAACAAAACAACTATTGAAATATGATATTTGGGTGCAACATCTGTATGCATATATGATACTCGAATATGCACAACGAATTTGTCAAGTATGGGATCAGTTACCTGAAAACATGAAACAATTACGTTCGGGTGTTATTGAATATATAAACAAATCATACAATTTTTAATATTTATTTATTGTAAAAAATATTTCATATACATTTATTGTAAAAAATATTTCATATACAAAACATTTATTGTAAAAAATATTACATATACATTTATTGTGAAAATATTTTGTATTCATACTTATATTTTAAAAATAAAGAAAAAAAGTATTCACATATATGTGTTATTTATTTGAAAAAAAAAAAACCTTTTTATCTTACAGATTATCAAAAATTAGATTGTTTAAACAATATCAGATTCTTGAATCCAGCTGTTGTTATCCGATGGGAAACCAAGCCACTTGACCAATACTTTCCCATCACACCTCTTCAGAATTCGTTCCACGAGGTACACATCAGGATATTTAACTTTCTGTAGTTCATACTCGTAAAAGCTGCCTCGGATAGGACGTTGATTGATATCTTCAAGTAGATATGTGACCGGATTTGTATGTTGAACTTTGACGATTTTAAAAATTTCCGTAGACCAATTCGGTGTGTAGCCTTTTTCAAAGATTGATTTAAATTTACTAATTCGAACAGTCATTAACTTTATACTTGGCTGCACCAGCAATTTTTATATTACTGTATACATTAGATAATAAATATGCCTCATTATCAGCAGTGACATCTCGTGGAGCCATTTTGATTGTACGATGCTTTGTTCTATTATATTCATCAACTAAATCGTTAATTAATTGTAACCATTTATAATTACCGTTTAGAGAAAAAGCACGCCAAAGTTTATTCTTAATCGTACGATTAAAACGTTCAACGATTGAAGCTTTTAACGTACTATACGTAGAGTAATGATTAATATTATGTTTTTCCATTAACGCCTTAAAGTTACTATTAAAAAATTCTCGGCCGTCGTCTGTTTGAAGGTGCGTCGGGGTGCGCTTGCTCTGTTTGAATATTGATTCCATGGCAGCAGTAACAAGCGCTCCAGATTTATCTTTTACCGGTACAGTCCAAGCATACTTCGAAAATGTGTCAATAGCTGTCAACAGGTAGGGTGGAGCGGGGTTATTTGGGCAATGAAATTTGTAAGAGGTAATTTGGGCAACAATAAATATAAATATAAAAACTTATATATTACAAATAAAAATTGTAAAATAATTAATAGAATTAAAGATGGATAATTAATAGGATAGATTGGATGTCGAAAGTATATTTAGAGGTAACTATGAAATAAAAAAAAAGCTTTTAAGTACAGTAATAAAGTATATTTATTAATAAATCAAATTAGTTTTATACATTATCAATAAAATGTATCTTATCATTACTAAATGGGACAAATTTAACGTGGAAGGTATATCTAAATATAGCTGTAAAATTAAAAAAAAAACCCTTTCAGTGTAGTAATAAAATATATTTATTAATAAATCAACTTAGAATTATACATTATTAGTACTGCTATTACTAGTAAAAACTATATATTTTTACAAATATCGTATCCACAATCAGACAACGATCATACCATGTTGAAAACACCGGTTCTCGTTCGATCACCGAAGTTAAGCAACATCGAGCATGGTAAGTACTTTCATGGGTGACCAGTTATGGAACACCATGTGTTGTTGTCAATAGTTTTCCTTTTTTTTATCATCTATAAGTAATTGACTAATGTAATTAATTAGTTTGTGTACGCTGCTTCGGAATACAATATTCAATATTCAATAAATTATAAACAAATTCAAACTAATCAAACCCAACCTAAGATCTATCACATAATATTAGGTAAAATTAGTTAATAGGTTAAATTAGTATTATCCATTGTCAAATAATAATAATATATAATTTTTATTAAAAATTTAATATTATAAACTAATCAAACCCAACCTAAGATCTATCATATAATAATAGGTAAAATTAGTTAATAATAATAATAATAATGGTGGTGAGGACACCTATAGCAGCTGCCCTTGGCACCCGTGAGGGATATTTATCCCCCATTGATGTCAAGGAGGTTAAGGATTCCAGGGGTAATTTATGCGCAATACAGTAATCTTCGGATTCCATTAGCCTCTGACTACCCAAGATCGGCACATTTCCTTCTCGAGGTACCACTGTTTTCACAAAAGATGCCGGATCTAGAGGAGTAATCCTCGAAAGTTCATTTACTATCCTATTTTATTATTTCGTTTCGTTTTTATTATTTTTTGTTTTCGTTATTTTTATTTCTTTTTGTTTCAGGTTTTCTTTTATCTTTTGTTTCTTTTTTGTTTTTGGTTTTGTTTTGTTTTCGTTCTTCTTTGTTGTCCCAACTTCAAGTCATCTTCGGGACCCACACTAGCTCGTGTGTGGCTTAGCGGCGTTGCCTGGAAAAGGGGATCCTGGTGACTGAGGGAAGCCGTTACTTGCGAGTACGGCGGAACAACACGTCACTTTGGCCCTGGCTTCAGGCATAGACCGTGGCTGCGGTTATGCACCGGCCGCAGTAAATTCGAGCGCCCCGGGGTCGTGCGTGTCACTGGGGCAATGGGCTTCGTCCCTAGGGCCCCTCATTCCCGTATCCCTGGCGTGGGAGTCCCACGTCCCTTATGAGGCTCCGTGGAGGGTGGGGAGCGGGGTGGGGGTTTACTTGTGTTACAGTATATGGAGACAAAAAACATTTCATCTTCGGGCGAGTCCGGGCCCGTCAAACCGGACGCGAACCCTGCTCCACCAATAACATCTGGTGGAAGCCAAAGCACTGGGGCTACTTCCAGTACCTTAGTTGCTTCACCGAAGCTAACGCCACCGTCAAGTGCTGGCGTTACGCCGTCGACGGGGGGTAACCCTCCTCCCACAAAAAAACAAAAGGGGAAAAATCGTGGGCGCCTAATTCCCTTAGACGCCCCAAGAATGCAAGAAGATTATACGAAATTCTTAGTTTTAAAACCAACGGAGGGCGACTTTGGTAAAGTCAGTCCCTTCCTGTTGGCTAGACTGGTAAGGAACGAAATTGGTAATGTCAAGGATGCCAAACTGTCGGGCAAAGGGTTGCTCGTGGAGGCATTCTCAAAGGCACAATCAGAGAAGATCCTAGGAATGAAGAATCTGGGGCAATACGCGGTGGAAGTGACCCCACACGGAGTATTAAACTACTCTAGGGGTGTCATAATACATCCGTCGCTTGCGTATTGCTCACTTGATGAGATAGTGTCGGAGATGTCTCCTCAGGGGGTTATAGAGGCCAGAAGACTTAAGTACAATAGGGGGAACAAACACCCAGAGTCCCCCTTAATTTTGCTAACTTTTAATAAAACAAGTCTTCCAAAACAAGTTATCATCGGCCTGTTCAACAAAGTGGACGTCCGTCCGTACATCCCAGTGCCAATGCGCTGCTATAAATGTCAAAAGTACGGACACGTTTCACAACGTTGCAACGCTGAGCAGCAGATTTGCGTGTGTGGTAAGCCACTTCACGAAGGACGACCGTGTGGCGAACCAGTAAAATGTGTGAACTGTGGAGGCAATCATTCCGCTAAATCAAGGAATTGCCCCAAGTTCAAAGAAGAATCAGCCATCCAAGAGCTGAGAGCAATGGAACGACTTACGTACCCGGAGGCACGCCGCAAACTTTTAGGCAACATGCTTCGTCGTTCCGCTCTGGATGGCTATGCACGCGCTGCTGCAGCCCCCGCCCCTACAGCGGCTAAGGAAAACAACGAGATTAAGGAAATAAAAGAAACAATGCGCAAAATGCAAGAATGCATGCAATTAATGAAAGAGAATTTAATGCGCTCTGTGGGTGTACCCGTTTTACCTACACCCACCCTAGCCGCTGATGTGCCAGCTAAGGTCTCTGAGGCCAAGAGGGTGTTAACAACCACCCCCCAGGGACCAATTGTAAGAACTGTGACGTCTTCTACTCAGCAGAAACAATCGAAGAAAAACAGTCCACCTAGAAGACGTCGCAGTGAGGGGGAGAAGGAGGTGACCCAACAACGGTCCCCGAAAAAGGGACCAACCACCTCCACCTCGGAGGCAGAATCAATGCTGCCTCCACAAACGACGGCGTCGCTGCCCCAACGGCAAAAGACGCTGTCCCGACCGGGCACACCTACCCGCCCGGTCACCCCCCTCCCGAGTCGCTCCACAACTACACAAGTGAGCGACTCGGACATGTCGACGGCGTCGGTTCGGACGGGTGTCAAACGCCCAACGACCGACGCCTATACAAATACCTCGGCCACGGAGTCGGATAACTCCGATGCCGAGGTACAAGTTGTTAAAAGAAAAAAAGGCTGGCCCAAGGGGAAACCTAGGAAGTAGCCACACTTCCTAGGAAGCAACCCTAAGTAGTAGCAAAAATGGCGATCATACAATGGAACTGTAATGGTGTAAAACATCATTACTGTGAATTGCAGATGCTTCTGGCTGAGCACACGTCCATGTGCGTGTGCTTACAAGAAACACACTTAAAGCCGGCGGAACAATTTTCAATAAGAAACTACCACATCCGCCGGCACAATGTACAGCCAGACACCCGGGCGAGGTGTCTGGCTGTACATTGTGCCGGTGTTGCCATCATCATTAAAGATGGCGTCCCATTCCGGGACCATCCATTAAACACCCCCCTGCAAGCTATTGCAATACAAATATTAAAACCGCCACAATTCACAGTATGCTCGGTCTACTTACCAGATTTCGACTGGAATGTCGAAACCCTGACCGAGCTTACCTTACAGTTACCACGTCCATTTTTGTTACTAGGAGATTTTAATGCTCACAGCCCTATGTGGGGCTGTAGCACAAGAGACGCCCGTGGAAGACTTATCGAACGTTTTCTAGATGAGTCTGAAACGGTCTTGTTGAATTCCGGTGAAGGTACTTTTATTAATGCAAGAACCGGTGAGTTGTCGGCTATCGATTTATCACTTGGCTCACCGGTCATGGCACACCGTTTTGAGTGGACGCTGGCGTCACACTCATACGGAAGTGACCATATACCTATTATTTTAAATAGTACCATGCCGATGACTCCACAATCGTCTTCGCCGAGATGGCGTCTCCGTCAAGCTGACTGGGATATGTACGTTGATTCATTCCGTATACCCGAGCTGACTGGAGACGTAGAAGATGATGTGGAGCAAATGTCCTCCAGTGTCATTGAAGCAGCACATAAGAGTATACCTATGTCGTCCAACATTCCACCTAAACGTCGCTTACCATGGTGGAATGAAGTCGTGAGAGTAGCAATTGCCGAGAAAAAGCGGGCGTACCACGAACTCAGACGTCGCCCCACGCAGGAAAATGTGATAGCCTACAAGCGTGCGCAAGCACGCTGTAAACGCACAATTAAAGAACAGAAAAGGCTATCATGGGAGCAATATGTTTCGGCCATTAATACCTCAACAACAACCTCAGAGGTATGGAGAAGAGTGAGGGCCATTACAGGGAAATCCTCCCGTTCACCAATGCCCTCCCTTCTCGTCGTCGACGGTCGGAACATCACTGAACGCACAGGAATAGCTAATTGCTTAGCTGAGCACTTTGAGCGCTTCAGTGGCTCCCAGAATTATGACCCGGACTTCCTGCGGATCAAGATCGAACATGAACAAAATGATCTTGATTTTTTCTCAGATGAATCCCTCCAGTATAACCAACCGTTTTCTATGCAAGAATTACTGGAGGCGCTTCGGGGATCTGGGGACACCTCCCCTGGACCTGATGAGATCCCCTACGCCATGATCCGGAACCTGCCTTATCCTGGTAAGTGTAGGTTACTGGATCTTTACAACGAAATTTTTAGGCAAGGCGTTTACCCTCCGCAGTGGCGGGAAGCTACCATCATTCCGCTTCTGAAAGAGGGTAAAGATTCATCGCAACTATCTAGCTACCGTCCAATATCCTTGACTTGCTGTTTCAGCAAGGTATTGGAAAAAATGGTGAACAACCGTCTCGTCTAGTGGCTGGAATCCCACAACCTTATACCTAAACATCAATGTGGGTTCCGCCGATACCATTCGACTACGGACCATCTTGTTCGCCTCGAGAATGCCATTCAAGACGCGTTTCTCCAACGAAAACACCTTGTGGCTGTGTTTTTCGATTTGGAGAAAGCTTATGATATGACCTGGAGGTATGGCATTCTCAAGAAGCTGCACGACTGGGGTTTAAGAGGTAACCTCCCTCAGTTCGTAAAAAGTTTTCTGACTGACCGTTCTTTTCGTGTCCGGGTAGGTGACACTGAGTCTGAGGCCCACTCCCAGGAGAATGGTGTCCCTCAAGGCTCCACCATTAGTGTCACCTTATTTTCTATCGCAGTCAGTCATATTGCAGCTTCAGCCCCAATTCGTCGTTGCTTGTACGTTGATGACCTCACAATCTTTTATGCAGCCGATTCTATCGAGGATATCCAACAACGGCTGCAACAAGGCATCAACGAAGTGGTGATTTCTGCAGAAGCTCTTGGTTTTCGTTTCTCACCACAAAAAACATCGGTGGTTCACTTCTGCAGAAAGCGCAACGCACATCCGGATCCTGTCCTCACTTTAAAAGGATCCAACCTTCAGTGCGTTGATAGCGTCAGGTTTCTAGGACTTATATTTGACAAACAACTTACGTGGCGCCCACACCTCCAAGCCTTAGCTGCGAGTTGTCGCAGGACAATAAACATGCTTAAGTGCTTGGCTGGTGCATCGTGGGGTGCGGGCCGGGAGTCGTTGCTTCGCCTGTATCAATCGCTAGTTCTGACTAGGATTGATTACGGCAGCATTGCTTACTCCTCCGCCCGGGCGTCTGCGCTCTTACTCCTAGATCCTGTTCACCATGCAGGCATACGACTGGCTACGGGAGCATTTCGAACGAGCCCTTCTATGAGCCTCTGCGTAGAGTCGGGTCTCCCTCCGCTGCGACTGAGACGTGAGCGTCTCTTGCTCAATTATGCAGCGGGGGTATATGCAACACCTACGCATATCAATCACCCGACTCTATTCAGATACCGTTTACAGGGGCTCTACGGTCGACGTCCCACCATAAGTCGACCAGTGGCCGTTCGAACGCAGGAGTTATTAGAGAGTCTACACTTATAGTTCGCCAAGGTACTTCCCAAACGTCCTATGGAAGTACCTCCTTGGCTGATCCGTAACGTAAGGTGTCGTTTCGACCTGACTGGTCTCAACAAGGAGGAGACCAGTTCATTCGAATATCGATCCCGCTTTTATGAGATCATTAGCGAACTCGACTCTCTTTGTATATACACAGATGGTTCCAAAACAGCTACGGGTGTTGGAAGTGCCATTGTCATTCGTGACGATCCTCACGCTTGGTCACTTCCTCCCCAGGCCACTGTGTATACTGCAGAACTATTTGCTATTTTGCAAGTCCTGCGATTCTGTCAAACATCCGAAGACAGCGCATTCCTTATTTGTTCCGACTCGTTGAGCGCGTTGCAAGCGATTTGCCACTCTCATACCATCGATCCACTGGTGCAGAACATCCGAACGTGTCTCTACATGCTCCGCCAAAAGTCTATCACCTTCTTTTGGATTCCCGGACATGTGGGGATACCTGGCAATGAACTCGCCGACCAGGCAGCACGTCATGCAGCCGAAGTCGGTGAGCCACAGGACATTGTCATACGCCCAGAGGATCTGAGAGTGTGCATTAGATCCGCGATCGATCAGAAATGGCAACGTGAGTGGAACAACCTCACGGCTAAGCTCAGACAGGTGAAACCTGAGGTCCGAAGAACTCCGGCACCTGTAAATCTGAGCCGGCGAGAGAGTGTGGCCCTGACGCGTTTACGCTTGGGCCACACGGCGTTAACACACCGTCATCTTCTCGCCGGTGAGGATCAGCCAAGGTGCGCCGCCTGCGGGACGGCGCTGACCGTGAGGCATATAGTTGAGGAATGTGTAGCCCTTGAGCCATTGCGCCAAAGGCTGCAGCTCCCAGATAGTGTAGCCGAAGCTCTTGCTTATGATGCTGCCTCTGAAAGAAAGATGCTGGAATTTCTCCGAAATTCGCATCTTCTTCAGAGGCTTTAGGGGCATACCATCTCTGATTTTATAAGTCGTCTCTTGATTCTCCCCCGACAGTAAATTTTATCTTCAGCATTTTATTTTATGTGTTTAAAATGATTTGTGTGAGTGTCTTATTTATTAACGATACCCTGTTCCAGCTGGTCTGGCAGGGTACTTTTAGTCTTTTGTTATGCCACTAAGGGCTTTTACACCCTTAGTGGTACTGTTGTTATTTATACATGTTTTCCGTTTTGTTATTGTTTTTTAACGATGTACTACCGAGGGCCTTTTACACCCGAGGTGGTACATCATTTGTTTCTTCTTTCTGTGATATTTTGTTATGCCGCTGTGGACCAGTTGTTACGGCTCTACAGCGGTATTGTTTTAACCCTTTATTGCTTCACTGGTCGGCCTGTGGCCTCCCAGTGACGCAATAAGTATTATCTGTGATACGATTTGTGATATTTTTTCTAGTCTTTGTGTTTTGTCTAGTCAGGTTTCTCCACTCCGAGGCCTTTTGCACCTCGGAGGGAGTTCCAGCGATGGCTTCCAGACCTTGGTGACCGGACGCTC